>CM021766.1:5049105-5126200 GCA_011076525.1 Nettapus auritus
CCCCTTATTTGTGAGGGCTGTGTGTTAGAGAGGTGCCCGGGCACCCCGTTTTCTGCCTGAGGGTATCCCCCTCGTGGAAGGGGGATGTGTTTTGAGGGGGGTCTGCCCCTCATTTCAAAGGGAGGAGGGGTTTGGGGGGGCTGGAGGGGGTCTGCACCCCACTCCTCACTCATTACAGCCTGCGGGTCTGCCCCCCAGAGATAAGGGGCAGGCTGCAGGGCCAGGGGGAGCCCCAAGACCACCCCGTACCCCCTTTCCTTGAACGGTGGGGTGCTCCCTCACCCCTCCATCTCCTTCCCACATCCTTCCCCGAGGGCTCCTTGGAAGGAAACTCCGCGTTTCCCCTTCCCGAGCGGCCCCGTTCGTTTTGGGGGACGCCTCCTCCCCACGCAGCCCCGCGGTCCCGTGGGGATTTTTGCCGTGCCACCATCCAGCCTCTCACCCCGGCCTTTTGCCGCCGCTGTGAGCTTTCATTCATTGTCCTCTCGAGGCCCCAGCCCTCGCTCTCCGTGAAATGATTTTCTTTTTCTTTCGCTTCCAACCGAGCCCCCCCCGGCCGGAGCGATTTATCTCCTGCCCCAACCCTTTCGGGAGGGGTTTATTTGAGGGCTGAGTGGCTTTAGGGCCAGGATGTGACCCGGCCGAGGCCGGGTGCCACAGGTGAGTGTGAGGTTGGGCAGGAAATAAAGCAGGAGGTGGCAGGGCAAGCTCCCGGCCGAGGGCTTGGAGGAAAGAGGTTAATTTTTTAACGCGGGCTTTTGTGGAGTTGCTTTTCTTTGAAGTTTATCAACGATGCGGTGCCCGGAGAGCTTTGCTCGCTGTTAGCCGGGGTGGGAAAACGCCGCTTTAGGAGATGAAATTCTTGGCGTTGTTGAAAAGTCGGAAGGAACTCCAGCTAACGGGGGTGGTGGTGGGGGGGGAAATCCTTCTGGAAATCCCTGGTGCTCCTTGGGGTCGGGCTTTGTCCTGCTGGGAGGTTTAGGAAGGGTTCGACCCCCGCTGTGGTGTGATCAACCCTCTGGGAACCCAAATATGCCCTGGGGACGGATGCTCAGCCTCTTGGAGCAGCGATACGCCACCAGGCTCCCGGATCCCAGCAAAGAGGATCGATATCTGCCTGTAGGATGCGCCTACGGGGCACGAAGAGGTGCCGTGGTAGCACGAAGAGGGGATTTGGGGTTCAGCCCGCAAGGCTGGGCGAGCTGAGCCACCTCTTCGTAACACGGTGCGATGGGAACAAAAGGGGCGCGATGCCCTTCTGCTCCTAGCCGGAAACTCACATCCTACAACCCCCAAAACACACCTTTTACACCCCAAACCCGCACATCCTCCAGCCCCAAACCACCAGGAGGAGGACGGAGCCGTCCCAGCCCCGTTGTCTCTCCCCGAACCCGGGCGTTTCGTTCCTTCCCCCGTCCCGCGAGGCGACTTTTCTGGATGTCATCCTCATTGAAAGCTGGCACGCCGGATCGCAAACATACGGTTTCTCTTTTTAACTCCGCCATCCTTTCTTCCCCCCCCCCCTTTTTTTTTTTACTCACTTCAAACATCGCCGTGCCTGCCAGCGGCCTGGATGGAGATGTGACGCGAGTTTCCCAGCCCGTATAGGATCTGCGGGACAAAATGTCACCGCCGAGCCGCTCCGCGTCCCCTGGAAGCCACCGGGGGGGGGGTTTTGCTGAGCTCTCCGAGCTCGCGCGGAGCCGTAAAAGTCCTTTTCGGCAGGGAACAAAGAGAGGAGCCGGCGTGGGAAGGGGTGAACCTTGCACCGGGTGCTTTGAAAGGGATTTCTCTGGTTTCCTGATTGAAACGGACGAACGCCGCGGCTGAATTTCCCTCTTGGGGGGGGGGGGGGTAAAAAAAACCGCAGCTCGTCTTGGTCTTGAAGGTGTTCTTCCGAGCGTGACCCGCGTACGAATGCCGGCGATCCTCTCTCTGAAGGCTGGGAGAAGATAAATAAGCGGACCTCGAACCCGCAACCCGTGTGCTTCCCTCGCATCCCGGCTCCTGCTGGAAGCGCCGGTAGCGGTACCGAAGGGGGGTTGGAGCTGTTCAACCTCTGAAGGCCTGTAAGTACTCACCAGGTACAGCTGAAGCCTCTGTACGGCCAGACGGGGACGAAACGGGCGATATTTATCCAGTGATAACTTCTTAGCGTTCTATTTTGAAGCCTGGTGTTGATTCTCCTGTGGTTTTGAACTACTTTCGGGTGAAGTCACCGGAAACGCTGGCTGCGCGTGCCCACCGTCAACTTGTTCCACCTCAAGCTGGTGGAGAAGCCTCTTTCTCGTTTGTTATGTTATAAAGCTGATGTAAAATGAATGTGGGGCAAACGCAGCTCGGTTTGGAAATAAAGAAGTGGCTTGCGAGCAGTGCTTCGTGGTGCTGGGGGTGCTCGGGCACCGACGTGGATGATTTGGGGTTGCTCAGCTCCTTGGGCGTAAATAAAGGCATCTTCCTGCTCGTTCAGTGGTCACGTTTCTCCTGCGTACCCCGTGCGATGCTGCTGTTCGCTCTCGGGTCCGACGGAGGATAAAACACCCCGGGGAATATCGGGATCCTGGCAGACGGAGCTGGGAGCACCTTGCCTGGGGTCAAGGGAAGTCCTGGAGGCACGGCTTTGTGGGATTCCCCCTTTAGGGGGCGAGATGCGGCGCCCCCGGTGGGTAAAATCAAACACTCATGGGCTTCTCGGCTCAGCAAACCTTGTTTCTAACCAGATCACTCAAGCAGGTGGGGATCTGCGGTGATCCAGAGCGTAATCGGGGAGGATCCCGTATTTATCCCCCCCGTACACAACATCCAGCGACGTTTCTTCCCGAGCCGTTTTCTTTCACCGCTCCCCAGGGTTCTCGAAGCTGGTTTCCTGGGGTGAGTCGCCGCGCGCGGACTTCTTTTTTCCTTAACAGATCTTTGTGTGCAAGGAAGAGGAATTCCACGCCGAAAAAAACCTCGCGGTTATGCGTCGACCTCCACCAAACCTAATTCGCCTCGCGAGGCTTTCGTCGGTTCTGCAGGGGACGGCTGTCTTGGGCGAGCTGGAAGAGCCTCACAAATGCCATCCGCGAGTGAAACGTGGAGGAATTCACTGAGTCGCTGCTTCACCAGATGAGCTGGAACCCCCCTCCGTGTACCCGTTCGGGTTTTATGCTGCCTGGGAAACGCCACGTCGAGCACCTTAGGACTCGGTCAGATCCCAACGCCTTTCTGCTGGAGTGCCCAAAAGCTCCTGCGAGGGTTTCAGTTCCTGGCTTTGTAGCCTTCTCCCAATTTCCTTCGGGGAGGAAAGGAGCCCGTGTAAATCCGTCCTGGAGAGAGGAGATCCGAGCGGCTGCGAGAGAACAGAAGTGGGAGCTGAAACGCGAGCGACCTGCGGGTGGAACTTGCCCCTTGGGAACCCCACCGGGTCTGCGGGGGAGATGCGAGCACGGGGAGGCCTCTGCCTGCGTGGGACGCTTCTGGTTGCCTTTTGTCCTGGGTCAGCAGAAGAAAAGGGTAGGATAGAAAAGAAAGAAAAGAAGAAGAAAGATAGAGAAGAAGAAAAGAAAGGCTAACAGCCTTCGAGAGAGGACGTAAGAGAGGGGTTGGGAGGGAAGGAGGGGAGGACTCGGGAGCCTCGGGAATACGCGAGGACAGCCAGCACGATCTCTGCGTCGCCGCCTGGAGGATTACCCGAAGGTGCAGGGCAGGCGATGCTTTCCCTCCTCGGGGCCTTGGAAACCAAGTTTCCGGAGAGCGAGGTGGGGTAGAAACGTCCCCAAGACTCCCTTGGTTTCTGCGGGGCTGTTCAGTTAAATCCGCTTCTGTCGCTGGATTTTCCTTACGGCTCTTCGCTCCGACGGCTGATTTACTCATCCCTTTCTCTGTGTTAAGTTTCTCTCCCTCCACCTGAACTCTTTTCCCCCTGTGTGGTCGGAAGGCAGTGGGACTGAGGAGGAGGAGGAGGAGGCACAGAATAAAACCAGCTGAATTTCCCCTCCCTGCTTTCCATCAGGCCGCTTGGTGAGAGGAAATGTCCAGAGATGCGCTTGCAGCTCCAGCCGTGAACGCTCCCATAAATCATCGAGGCTTTGGGCGTCCTGTCTGCGTCGTCTGGAGCGAGGATCCTCGGCGTGGGGCCTGGGGACGTCGGCGTGGGGCCTGGAGACGTCGGCGTGAGCGACCTCCCGCCCGGGTGCTCCTCTTACAGATCTCCAGTCCCGCAGGAAGACGTGGAGCCAAGCAAACCGCGCTCTTCTGAGGTTAATCCGAGGGCGTGAAGCGCGTTGAGCGCTTCCAAGGGGCCAAGTTCTGGTGGTTGAGAGCTTCGAAGCCAAACGTTGACCTCTTAAACTATTTAGGGCAGGACCCTGGGGAAGAAAAGCACCCCAGGACCTCGACATCCCCAAGGCCGACGTGTACGACGGCGCTTTCATTCTCGTCCCCTCCAGGTGGTGGCAGAAGCTGAAGATTTCCTTCAGGATTTGGGGGAGAAATCTCTCCTTCCCAGCACCGAAGCGACCTCGTGCCTTTCAGGGAGCATTTTCTTCCTCCTCCCCGTCGGCATCCTGCTTGTTTCCATTCTCATCCTTGCTGCAGCTTCACCTCTTCTTCTTTCCTAAACAAATTAGAGGGCTGCAAACCCTTCGGTGGCCGTATCGCCGCTTTCCGTGCCCTTCGGGGTTTCCACGCTTCCCCTTTTTATGCAGCCCCCCCCCCGCATTGCAGCTTGGCTTCATCCTCGCCCGCTAGGCTTCGGGGATCTCATTGCTTCTCTCTAATTAAGCGCCGGAGAGGAGCTGAAAGAAACGACGAACGAGCCAGAGAAGGGGAGAGCAGGTGGCGAGCGGACCGGAGAGAGCCGCCGGAGGAGCGGCAGCGGCGGGGAATTACACAGGAGGAGCCTCGAGCCGGGAATCTTCTCAACAGCACGGCGAAATTCGCTTCTCCTGCCTTCTGGCACCGCTTCTTCGTGCTCCTCTGCCGTCGTGTTGAGTCGTTTTGTCGGGCTTGTTCCCTTCTTTCCCCCCCCCGGAGCAGCAGCAGGTCGGCAGAAGCGGGCGCTGGCTGGAAACGGAGTCGGTCGGTGCCGCCCGGGACTCCCAGCGAGTGGGAATTTGTCGGAGCCGTGTCGTTTGGTCCACCGTGATTTTAGACAGAGCAATTTTTCTTGGCGTTTCAGGGCTGGGTTTCAAGTTCATTTCCCCAGCCTGGCACCCGGCTTTGGTGGGTTTTGGAGCAAATTCCGCACAGATGCGGCCGGGAGCTGCTTCAGGCGGCCTCAGTGCCCTTTGTCTGGGGGTTGCCAGCTTTTCCCCCGGTTTCTCCGCACGTAGGAGAAAGATCCTCAGCAGAACCGTCCTGCTTGAGCCCTGTTGCAGAATCACGAGGTAGGCTCGGAGAAGCGACTAAACGAGGCGGCGTAGGCCAAAATGCAGAATAAATCGACTCATCTCCCTCATCGACCCAAACGGCTCTGAGAGTTATACCTGGGATAACGACCGCTTTGTTTTCTCTTAATGCCGCGCTCTTAAAATCCTGGGAACAGGTGGACAGAGGGGAGAAAGCTCCGCAGCTTCCTCTCTCTTGAATTCTTGGCGGTCAGCTCTGTTCCAGCGAAGCGTGCGAGCGCGAGGAGCCGCTGCCAGGGTGGAAGCCAGCAGGAGCCCCACGGAAAGGATGCCGACGCTGCAGCTCCTTCTGAGGCCGACAAAGGCAGGTCCCGAACTGGTTCGGTGCCTCGAGGCTCGCTGGTGGGTGCTGTGTGATCCCAGAGGAGGATCTTGCCGAGAGGTTTAACTGCAGGGCTTCTTCGCCCGCTTCTCCCGGTTTGAAAACAGCCCCCAGAGAACCGAGGCGTCGCTGCCACGTGAGAGCTGGACCCACCGGGCTCCAACCAAGCTTACCTCGTGCGGCGAGGGGACGCAAAGAGCAATTAGCACGCAGAACTATGCCAGAAACCTCATTAGCGCTGGTAGCTGTGGCTTGCTGGGGCGAACGCCTCGGGTTAAAAGTCCATGTGACCTCGGCGGCTTTTTAAAACAACGCTGGGAGAATCAGTCCTTTGTCAGCAGCAAGCTGCGGGCTCGTTTTATCCCCGCAGAGCTGTAACGACCCCGGGGAAGTGGCTGTGCGAGCCCAGATTGTGGTGGTTTTACTCGGGTGGGCAGCCGAGTTCCACCACAACCGCTCTCTCACTCCCCCTCCTCAAAGACGAGTGAGGAGAAAATACGATGAAAGGGGCTCAAGGGTTGAGATAAGGACTAGGAGATCGCGCAATAATTATCGTGACGGGCAAAACAGACTCAGCATAGAGAGAAAGTAAGATTTATTGCTTATGCTAACAAGCTAGAGAAGTGAGAAACAAAAGAAACGAAAAGCACCTTTCCCCCATCCACCCTCTTCCACCTCCTCCCCCCGAGCGGCGCAGGGGAACGGGGGAATGGGGGTCATGGTCAGTCTACAGCACTTCTTCTCTGCCGCTCCTTCTCGGTCACTCTTGTCCCCTGTGCTGTGGGGTCCCACCCACGGGATGCAGTCCTTGCTGAACTGATCCAGTGTGGGCTGTCCACAGGCAGCAGCCCTTCAAGAACTGCTCCATATATGGGTCCGTACCATGGGGTCCATCCCTTTGGAGCAAACTGCTCCAACCTGGGTCCCCCACGGGCAGCAGCTCCTGCCGGGTCACCTGCTCCTGCGTGGTCTCCTCTCCACGGGCTGCAGGTCTGGCCCGGAATCTGCTCCGGCAGGGGTCTTCCACAGGCCGCAGTCTCCTTCGGGGCACAGGCTCCACCGTGGTCTCCTCCACGGGCTGCAGCGTGGAACCCTGCTCCACCGTGGTACTCCATGGGCTGCAGGGGGACATCCTGCTTCACCATGGTCCTCACCACAGGCCGCAGGGGACTTCTGCTCCGGCGCCTGGAGCACCTCTCCCCCTCCTTCTTCACTGACCTTGGCGCCTGCAAGGCTGTTTCTTACTCCTCTCACCCTCCCAGCTGCTGAGTGGCGCAGCGTTTTTTCCCTGTCTCAAATATGCTCTCACAGAGGCGCAAAACAACATCGCTTATTGGCTCAGCTCTGGTCAGCAGTGGGGCCCTTACCAAACATGGGGCAGCTTCTAGATCCTTCCCACAGAAGCCACCCCTATGCCCCCCCCGCTACCAAAACCTTGCCATGTAAACCCACTACACAGCTCCGCGATGCTGCGGCTCCTTGAGCCATGTGGACCTGACGGGGGAAGTCTTTAGGGGTTGGCTTCGCTCTGGTTTTTACCTGGCTGCTGTCTTCGTTGACTGACGCTTGGAAATGTTGCGTGGCCGCCCTGCCTCTCCACCTGTGCTGGGTCTGGCTGGGACGTTCCCTGTCCCCGCTGCAGCCCGTACGGTGCCGTGCTCTGCGCTTGTAGCTAGAACCGCGGCGCTATCGCACCGGTGCCGTGTCTGCTGAGCAGGGCTGGCACAGCATCGGGGCTTCCTCCAACCCTCCCCGGGGGGTGGGCAAAAAAAAATGAGGAAGAAACATCCCCAGGGCAGCTGACCTAACCCAACCAAAGAGCTATTCCGTACCATACAGTGTCACACTCCGCAATAAAAGGTGGAAGAAGGAGGAAGAGGGGAGGGGTGGGCTTGCGAAAACGTCTGTCCTCCTCGCGAACACGGCTGCGTGCGTTGGGGCCCTGCTTCAAGGACGTGGTCAGGCACCGCTCCTTCGTGGGAAGTAGAGAGTCGTTTCTTTCCTCGGCACTTCCACACAGCCTCTACGTGTTTTGTTTTGCTGTTCCCTTTCCCTTTAGTAAATTGCTAATTAATATCTCCTTAATATATATATATATATATATATATCCTCTAATTAAATCATCCTTATCTCAACCCGTGAGTTGTTCTTTCCTTTACTTCTTCCCCCCCTCATCTGAGGAGGGGGAATGAGAGGGCGGTTGTGGCGTTGGGCTGCCCGGCAGGGTAAAACCCCCGCAGCACAGCAGCCCCGGAAGGCGATGTGAACCCTTCCTCTCTCTCTTTTTTATGCCTACAGGGAGCGGAGCGACGGCGGTGGTGCAGGCAGCCTTCTGCGCTCCGAAGAAGGAGAAGGTCGCGATTAAACGCATCAACCTGGAGAAGTGTCAGACCAGCATGGACGAGCTCCTGGTACGCACGCGATGAGTTTTATTCCCCTTAGCTCTGTTCGCCGAGCGGTTCCGTGGGACGCAGCCTTGAAGGAAACGTGAAAAACCTCAATTGTCGGAGAACTTCAGGCTGTTGTTTAGAGCCGAGCGCTCTGCGTAATCCCTTTGTTTCGAGTGGAGTTGACGAGCGAGGGTTAAGCTCAGCGGCCTGTACAAGAGCTCCGTGGTTTGAGGGAGATCAAAAGCTACGTGCCTCCAGAAGCTTCAGAATTCAGGGCGGTTTTGCCTTCTCCCCCATTCCTTCAGCCCTTCGCATTTTATCCTTCACCTGTAGGGAGAGAATCGGAGCAAACGAGCTCTTGCTCTTAATCAGTGTGCGGAACTGATGCCGACCAGGGGATCGCTCTGACGTGCTGCAGGCTGCTGTGTGGAAACCCTCACTCGTTCCGAGCTGGGGACGGGAGGCGGGCTCCTCCGGAGCCGTAGCTCTGCGATTTCCCTCTGATGTGAGCCTCGTCAGGTTTTCTCAATGGAAAGCAGCTTCGGGCAGGTAGCCATGGTAACGAAAATTTGCTTTTTGTTAGCTGGCTCGCACGTCGATGGGATTTGTTTTCTGCTTGGCTGTGTGTGGGAGCAGCGGCTGCCACGGTCACCCCGCGTGCGGAAGGCCCCTGGGCTGAAGCCAGGCACGGAGGCATTCCCCTGAACGCGAGGTGTCCCCCCTGAAGCTGAGAGAGGTGTCTGGAATAAAACTTTCCCAAGTAAATACTGATGGGCAGGGTTTAGGGAGAGGTCTCGCATCGCCTCTCCTTTCAAAGCAACCCTCTAGGGTATTTTTTAAACCTTTCTATCTTTCCTCCTGCATCCCGGCAGCTCCTGTCGCCTTCACCCGGGCGCTGGTTGTGGTGATGACAAAGAGAAAGCAGAAGGGAGCGAGCCAGCTCTACTCATCTCTAATTCTCAGCGAATCGCTTAAACCACGGCTCCAGTTCCCATCTAGTGACTTTTTATCATCAGAGGTATCAGCAAATACCCTTGTCGAGAGGAAAGGCTCCGTTCGAGCTGTCACATTTCAGTGTGCCCGTGAAGAGCCGCGTGTAGGACTCTTCAGACTCCTCTTACTGCTCTTGCTAGCGTAGGAGTTAAGGCTCCCTTCCCTTTTCTTGCCCTTTTTTCCCTTTCTGTCCCGACGCCGTCCCTTGGTGCTCTTCTCACGTCTTTCCTGTGGCTCATCCGCGCGGCTCTGCCTCTGGTAAACCCAACTGTGCCGTCAGGAGATGGAGCTGCGATTGTCGGCGTTCGAGTCACTACAAAGACTCGTCATGTCTTAAATGACTATATCTAACTTCATATTTTCAACCTCTAGCCGACCCCTTCCTCACCACGATTTTTCCTGTCCAGGGCAGGGCTGCGGTGAGTGGCTCTTACCAGGTCCCAGTTTCCAATTTTGGGACCAGAGAGCGCGGCTCCTTCTGCGGGCTTCTTTGTAGGTCTCTTGTGAAGGCAAACCCTTCCGTCTCCACGTCGTGTTTGTTAATGCCTGGGGCGAAGGCAGGGTTTTGAGCTCTTCCTCTGCCTGCTGTCGGTAAAAAGACTTGATGACTTGCCTAGTGGCTTCTTACAGCCAGCAACACACGTTATACCACAACCTTGGGGAAAAAACCTATAAAAATAACAAGACGTGAAGCCAGGAAGCTGTGTAAAAGGAAGAGAACCTGGTGGCAAACAGCCCTTAGACCGAAACCGGCTGATCCCTCCTCAGCCGTCGTGTTCCGGGCTGAAGAACACCGGGGATTTTACGCTGTCGTACAGCTCCTTTAGGAGGTTGGGGCTTTTGTTTCCACTCATTTACGTGTGGCTTTCCCTTTCTGCGTCCCCCAGCAAGCTCACGCCCGACGAGATTCCAGAGGAAAGTGCAGGAATCAAGCTCTGGGCGATCCGAGGAAAATCTCTCCCCAAACAAGTCCTCGTTCGGGCACGTAGCAGTTGAGCTCCCGTTTGTCCGGATGGAAGCTGATCTCGTAATTATCGCTGAAAACGTCTTAAAAAGGCAATTAGGGAGACTGAAATCGTGGAGGGCTGGGGGAAGGCTCTTGTGGAGCTGCAGTAGCTTCCCGGGGTCACCGCGGTAGGCGCGTTTTGCGGAAAAAGCATTTTCCCTTGGTTCATTCTAAATTCATCAGCTTGTTGGATGTCGATTCTCAGCGGGAGAGCCCAAAGGATGGGAACTCCTCATCTCCCTCCTCTGCGTTACCTTCTCGATGTTTTAATCTCGCCTCCGCGCTCGCCGCTTCTTCAGGGTCGACATTCTCAAGGCTTTCAGTCTTGCCGTCTCCCCAGATCCGTTCAATTACCTTATTTTTAGGGCACCCGCTTGTTATTCCAGTGTTGGGTTTGTCTCCAAAGGACCATAAACGCGAAGTCCTTGCAGAGAACCGTGTTTTCGAGAGGTGAGTGCAAAGAGAAATCCCCAGCCCCTCCTAGAGCGCGTTGTGCTCTCCTCTTGCTTTCTCTTCCCCCCTCGTGCTGTTAAAAGCACGGATCTGGGCTTTCATCGCATCCCTTACCCTGCCGTTGCTCTGGGGGTATCCGAGCACAGCAGCCAGCTCACGGGAAACTTTGCTCTGTCCCCCAGGCACTAAATCGATGCTCTTGCGTTGCGGCGCTGCCCAGCCATCAGCCCGTGGCACAGAAAAGGGAAAATTACATTAAAATGCTTATTTTTTTTTCCCCTACAGTGCTTCAGACCCGTAGACTTGAAAGAAACTGACTTATTCCCAGAGTTGACCTAGCAGAGAAGGCGCTTCTGGCGTCGCTGGCGATGGTTTCTTCCTTCTAGCACTCCTCGTGCCCGTGCTCCTTAGCGGCTGGTGCTCCCAGATCGGGGCTGGAAGAGGAGCAGCTGTAGGGAATTCGCTGTAAGCTGCTCTGCCGGCTGGGTCAGTGGCTTTTAGTTCCTCGTTCTGAAGGCACAGGAGTGTGGCTGGAGCACCTCCCGCCTCGTGGAGCCGCCTCGCTTAAGGCGATGAAGTAAAATCAAGCCCGATGGGCTGGCTTGGCTCCTTGAAGGCATCCATCTCCATCCTCACATCTCGGAGTGGCTGCTCAGGGGTAACCTTTGCGAGGCGCCATGGCTCCGTTACTGCCGCCCGTTCGTCTCTTGCTGCCGTGGGCACGGACGTGGAGGAGGGAGCAATTCCCTTGTGCTGCGAGCAGAGCAAGCTGAGGGCATTCAGGTCTTCAACCGAAGCGATGATTGCCGTAAAGGGCACAGAGTGGCACGAGTGAGGCACTTCCGAGGTGTTTCTAGCCCAGCTACCAGTCAGCTGATACTCGTCAGGAATTTATTTTAATGCTCGGCTTTATTTATTTTTCCTCCTGTGCATTTTAATTGTTCACAGATCTTTCCTAGAACCCCTAGGAGCTCCAACCGGAAGGGAAGTGCAAGAAATCTTCTTACGGTTCTTGCTCAGCGGCGTGACTGGAAGCAGAATAAGGAGAGGTGGCCAAATGGTGTCTGCCCCTGCTCCTAGGCCGGTATTTGGTATTTAAGATCCGCTTCTTAGTTGTCTCGTAGCTCCTTACGGGCTGCTCTTACCTCTAAAAGGCCTTAAATCTCCTCTTGGTCCTGCTTCACTTTCACGCAGGGGAAGCAGAGTCGTTTTTCGTGCATCCAGCTGGGTTTTTCCATGCTTGTAGCGAAGTGAGGAGGGATGTGGATGGCAGAGGGGAATGCGAGCTACGGCGTGTTCCAGGCAGGGCTTTCCCGGAGCGATTCAGCAGGAGACAGCTTCAGGAAGGAGCAGGGGAGACGTGGCAGGAGTCCAGGGTGGCACTGGGCCTGATGGGTCTTGCACGGAAGAGGAACGAAGCGACGCCGCTGGCCGTAGGAGGGGAAGAAGGAAGGGAGCTCAGGAAGCCGAGGGCGCCGAGGTAACTCCAGCAGGAAGAAACGTCCTCTTGAATTTCATGGGATGGACCTGGGGAGCTCGCTGCCGGCAGCACGGGGATCAAACATGGCGTGAGATTAAATAAATCAACCTATAGTCGAGAGGGTTAAATGAGATGGGATTTGAAACAGGATTACGAACTCCCCTGGTTTAACGCGTAAGCCAACTGTTAACTGCCCGGGCTTAGTCACAAGTCTCCCCTCTGGGCAGATGATTCTCTAAGTGCTTGTTACAGGGTTTTACACCTTCTTTTGAAGACTCGGACAGGATATTGAAGTGGCTTTGATCTGACAGCAGCTCCTCCAAGTGGATTAAGCAGACCAGAAGGTTGGTGGGAACAAAGGAGCGGGCTGCTGGAGCGGTGCAGATGTTTCACCCGTGTCTGTCGTCTTACGGGAACTGCCTTTACAATGGCATTTCCAGTCCTGGGGACTTGCTCCAAGGGAAAACAAGCCCCCAGGTGTCAGCGCCAGGCAGTCCCACGTGTAACGCAGCCTCCGCGTGGTTATTTGATACGCCGTGTCTCACATTTCTTGCCTGATGGGATTGCAGCCGTCCAGAAGACTTGAACTGGAGCTGGTGTGCTGCTGGGGTAGAGTCCTCAAAGCAGCAACAGCAGAAATTGTGACGACTCTGCTGGCCGATGCTGTTCCCTTGTGAAGTTCAGTGTGAACATCAGGGTTCGTGGTGTGTCCAACATTTTCCACTCTTGTTCTGGCTGGGGGAATTGAATCCCTTTTTAGTCACACCCGTCTCCACGTCCTGAGGTGAGGAGTTGAGCTGGGTAGTCCGGACGTGGAAGCTGGGTTGGAATCTCTCATTTTGATGTTCACGTCAACGCGTAGGAAGCGCAGCTAAATAAAGCAACGTTTTCGCCCCTGTATTTGAAATGTGCCTCGGGGGCAGATAAGCACGGAGTAGGGGATAATGCGGACAGAAAATACGGGTGAAAATAGCTCAGCTCGTGGCTTAAATGTGGCTTCGCTTCTCTGCTCCTCTTAACTCAAAGTTCAGGTGTACATCAGCGGGCAAATCAACGTCCTGCCAAAATAGCAGGTCTCTCGAAGCACGTCTGACCTCGTGGGGATGAACAGCTTTCTTGTGACTCTCAGTTATCCTCCACAGCAGTTTTATTAGTGTTTCAGAAGCCTCGAAACGCTGCTTTTACTGCCTGCAGAAGCGCTGGAGACATTCATCAGGACCCTTAAAGGAAGACACGCGGGGCCCGTGACGTGTGACCATCTCCAAAGCATTGCTGTGTTCGTATTGGTAACGATGCCGAGCGGCAGGCAGCGTGATTTATGGGCCCTGGAACCGAGGATTGGCGCTAAGGAGGCGTCTGGTGACTGAAGGGATTTAGGGTGCGTGCGGAGGGGGCTGCACTCAGTCTGAGGGGCCAACAGCAAGTCACCCGTGAGCAGGAATCAAGCAACGCTTCCACTTTTAAAGCTGCACGTCGCAACCCCAACAAATTCTAACGTTTAGCACTCATCGTGCCAGACGGCTGAAAATCAACGGGACTTTTTACAGGTTTGGGCACAGCAGGCTTTTTGGGGAGAGGTTTCCCTGGTGCTGCTTTGTTGTAGTATCCGAGGAGCAGTTGTGCAGCGAGCTCTCCGAAAACCTTTGGCAGCGGCATTCCCCAGAGGGACCGCTGCTGCGTTTCGTCCCCCCCCTCCTCTTTCTGGAAGCGACCCCCTGGTGATTCTTGACTGCGATTCCTGGCTTCGTTTCCAGCCTTTTCACACAGCACGGACCGATGTGTGCACGACAGAGCTGCTTCGGTTTCCGTCGTGCAAGGAAACTCTTTAACCGCCGAGCCCGCTGTGATTTGCCACCATCAGCAGAAAGCAGCGAGCCGCCGGGATGCTGCCGCCCTCCGCGAGAGCAAAGAGGAAAGAAACTTTGATGTAGTTGCTTTGAGATGAGCCTAGAAAACTATAAACGGGGTAGGAGGCTGTGGGTGACGGGGAAAATCCGCCCAAGCTTGCTTTTTCCTCCTGGTAATAACCTGGGAACACTGGAAACCGTCGGCTGGGCTGGAGGTAATGATCAGAGCCGTGCTGCACCGTGCGAGAATTTAACCTACACATCCTCTAGCCGATGGTGTTTTGTCACAGAGCTGAGAAGAGGGAGCACAAATAATAGCAACCCTCCTTCGTGCGCTGCAGCACGTGTCGAACGTAACCTTTTTTTTTCTTCAAAGCCTTATTTCCAGCCTGGGGAGCGGCGTATGGTAATGTGCAGGAGAGGAGATGCTTGGAGAAGAATGAAAGAGTAACAAAGTGCCCCGGGGTCCCTGCCGTAGGACAGAGCTGCTCTCACGGCAACGCCTGATCCAGACCTAGGCTGGTGAATAAACTTGGGCCAGACCTTGCCTCACCGTCTCCTGAATTCCGACGGGATATGCGAATATATATATAAAATACGGAATGTTTGTGCGTGGTTTTTGTGCTCTTCTCTTGATCTCAGGGAGACAGCTCAAAATATTTCGAGGTCTAACTGAGAAAAGATTAAGAACAGCTCCTGTGCATCCTTCCTGAGGATGGTGGCTTTGGGGAAGGGCTGCCTGATGGGACGGCTAACAAAGCCGCATCCCTCTCGCTTCTTTCCACCTCTATTTTCTTATTCTGGTGCCATTTGTGCACTCTTAATTTATTTTTTAATTGTCAGAGAGAGGTTAGGCACCTGGATTGGCTTGCATGGGTTTTTTTTAAAGCTTTAAAATTAATGTAAAGCCTTACGTCGAGTGCTAATTCCAGGCGAAGGACCAAAGCTCGGAGCAAACCCTGGAGGATCCCAGGCAGGTTAACCAAGCGAATTTAAAGCCGAGCCCGGTGAGCTGCCTTGTGGAGAGGCTGCGTGGATGGGATGGCGTGCAGTGGATGCTTACACACAGCTTCCTAAGCAGGTTTTGTGCGAGATGTGTGACCCGGGGCACGGAGCAGTCGCTGAATCCGACCGGTGCTCGTCCACCTCCCTAGTTCTCATCCGTCCCCTGGCAGAAACTGGAAGCTAGGTTTTGTTTCAGGCTGTGTTTAGTTTCAGAGTTGTTTTTACTCAACGGCCTGAGATGAGTGACGTACAACTCCCCAGCTCTTCAAATATCCCTTCCTATTTAGGACCCTTGTTGAATCGGCTTATTGGGGGTTCCTGGAAAGCTGGAGGTGCTCCTGGGGGAGCTGGAAGAGGAACCAGTTCCTCATTTGCTCCCTGAAAAGCAGCGGTAAACTGGAGGAGATCTCCATGAGCGTGTTTGTGGGGCTGCCTTAACCCCATAGACCCATGGCCAAGGATCATGACCTTAAAGATCATCAAGAGCAAGTCGAGGGGAACACAAGGCATGGGCACGTCCTCAGAGCTTCCCCTGGAGGTTTGGTGGCAGGAAGGTTTGTGCTTAGGGAGGAAGGGATCAGGGCAAGGCTGTGGGGGGACCTTTTCCTCTTTCTTCTACTTGGGGGGGTGCAGGGTCCCTGCCTTGGCCCAAGGGATGGCTTTTGTCCGTGGGCAACCAAGAAACTGGGAGGCTTTCTGACCGCGGCGGTTATTTGTACCCGAATAATGAAAACTCAGCTGTTCTCTGGGATATCGTTCCCTGGAAAACCTCGACCCTTAACCCGTACCAAAATCTATGAATAAGCACGGTCAAAACTCAAGCAAATTCATATCTGAGAGCACTTCGTGTTGTAGTCCATGAGTAGTAACCAACCGCTTTCTGATCTCAGACTGCTTTCCCCATTCTTCCCATGCAACAACAGCCGGAGCTGTCCCTTGTGCCCTCAACGGAGCCGAGCCATCTGCTTCCATGCTGGGGAGAGGCATAGGGATGAGAAACTCTTTTTTTTCTCCTTTTTTTCCCCCAGAGGCAAAGATTTCCCTTTCTCACCCAAGCGATAGCCTTCAGCTGGTCCCACCTGTTGTGTAACGGCTCGCTGAAAGGAGGTGGTGGCGCGAACTTCGTAGGTGACGTTTTCAGGAGTAGTCCCTTGTAGCTGGAAGCAGTTGTTCGGTGTAAGAGCACTTATTACCTTTGCCAGGGGGGTTTCCATCACTTCTTGCGTTCTGCTAGCCAGGCAGACGGACAAGTAGAGCATCCTAAAATACCTTTGAGCCCTAGCGTGATGCAACGCTGAGCGTTACGAGCATTTCCGGATTTTCTGCCGTTAGCTCCCAGGTAACTTTTCCCTCTCACCCTCTTCAAACGCTGTGTCTTGAGGGGGATATTTTCCGTACCCGAGGAACAACAACCATCGAGTCCAACTGATAACGTTTTCTTTTTCTCCGCAGAAAGAAATTCAAGCGATGAGTCAGTGCCATCACCCCAACATCGTGTCGTACTACACCTCCTTCGTGGTGAAAGACGAGCTTTGGCTGGTGATGAAGCTGCTTAGTGGAGGTGAGTGATCCCAGTTACGTCCCCGTAAAGCCACGTCACGGGTTGATTGCAGCACTCCGGTTTTCCTCCCCGGCTTCCCTCCTCCTTGGGAATTAACACGCTCGAATTGTAACGCTCAACTTCAAGCCATTTGGCTGAGAAATAGCGTTTCATTTTACGTACACCGGCAGTAATGCCGAACTGCGTGACTGGGAGCTTGTTTTAACTCCTGCTTTGTTTATCTGACGGCGTTTTGTATGCGTTTGCCGAGTGACTCGAGTATTTGGGGGGATGTGACTTCGGACAGCGACAAGAGAAACTCGGGCACAGGTGCAGTAGCTGAAACCATCCTAAACTTAAAAAAGAAGTACAAAAAATTAAAAATCTCACTTGTATCTTCTCAGCTGATGGATCTGAAATGGCGTTTCTTGGATCAAGTTTACCAAAGCTTCCTCATCTTACTCCAAAAGCCTAGGATCCAGTTTTGAGCTAGAGAAGGATGTGACTGAGCCCACCCGTTCCCGGTAGCTGTCTAGTGGGGACTGGGAAGTTTGTAATTCCTCTTGCAGGGCTGATGGCCTGACCTTTTCTCACCCGGAGCTCGGAGGCAACCATCAGATCTGTTGATTTAACATATTTACATGTTGGCTGCCCTTGCGAGGAACTGAAATCACCTGCATTGCCAGCAGAACTGCTCCTGTAACGCCAGCGTATTACAAAGGGAGGAAAACCTCAGTGCAGGAGCAGCTTGATTGGTATGGCCCCGTTCCTCAGAGCTGGGTTACCTTCCGCTAGTTCTGGGTGACAAAATAACTGGGAGTGCTTGGGGCAATTTCACACTACCAGAGCCAGGGAAACGTTCCCCTTTCTGGATTTATTCTCTCAGATGCTGTAGAAACAGCTTTTTTTTTGAAAGAAAGGAAGTTTTCACATTTTCTCTCTCGTTAATGCCTCGTCTGATGCCGTAGTGTTTTCCAGACTTCACGTTTAAGTTGCCATCGAGAAAAGGGATTCGAGTTCTGGATGACAACCGAGGACTGCTGCTAAATCTTAGGCCTGCCTTGAGAAGACTTGATTTTCCTGGCACCGCAGTGAAAAGGCATTGAAAGCTGAAAAAAATGGTTGGCTTGCCTTCTTCAAAGACTTCTTGGCTTCTCTGCTCTTGGCTTGATCTTGTAGACTGTAAAATGCCAGATGGTGATGTGGAAAAATCTGGCTCAACCTGTTGGCTTCTTCCACGAGAGCTCGATAATGACCAAAAAAACACGCATCTTTGAAGATCTTCTTTCGAAACCTTCAGTTCTCCTGGGGGCGGTCGGATTTCGTGCTAGCTTGAGCCTTTTTTAAAGGGTTTATTAGGACCCGTGCGTCGTTAGCAGTACCTCTCCTTTCCTCGGAGGGACGCTTAACAGGCAGGTCGTTAAAGGTAGGATTGCTGGTTGTGTGTAGAAAAGAATCCTGTGCCAATTGAGCGCAAATAATTTTGGTATAGAAAGTGTCTGTGTCTAAATCTTTCCAATTTAGGGGTGCAGGACAGAGAGCAGCGACGTTCTTGACCTTTTTCAGGAGGATTCACAGCCTCCTGGAGGAGAACGTGCAACGTTTTCACAGGGGTTTTCTGCTGGAACCACGTCAGGGTTAGGCTAATCCTTGGTCCTCCAAACGTTGCTTCTGCTTGCCCTCACTTTTGGTGTCTTCTCTTTATTTTGGGTGTAGCTGGAAAAGAAAAATAGAGTTTGTGGTGCCTCGCTAATGAAAAGACGGCCCGTAAAGGTAAAGATCAGACTGGAGAATCGCTGGGAAACACTCAGAGCTTCAGCACCAACCCCTTGGTGGTGCGAAATGACCTGGCTGTCGGCACGAGTCACCTTCAGAAGCCTTCTAGGTTACACAGACGGGTCTTTGACCCCTGTGCACGTTTGGCCCTAAACGGGGCCAACAAATTTCTCCCTTAAAGCCAAACATCTGGGGGCTGGGGGAACGGCTGAAGTGGACTTTTGAGGGGGAGCTGTTAGGTTTTCTGCAGGAAGATATCCTGAGAGAGGTTCCCCAGCCTCTTTCAGCTTCTACTCTCTTTTTTCATGGCTGTACGTCAGAAATTACATTTTAGTAGACAACTTACGGAGGACACCCCTGAGGATGGGGCAAGAAACTTTTTTATTTGGAGCTTTCCGACCGAAGAGCTTTTCCCATTCACTTTCCATGCGACTCTTTCCTGTTGTTTTTGGGCCGGGTGATTTACGTCCCGGGCGATGCTTTTAAAAACTGCTTCTCATTCCTTTCGGCTTACAGCTTATCAGCGAGGAACGGGCTGCTTTCCTCGTCGTCTGTCATCCAGTGGGGAAAATAACGATCTGAACTCCCCAAGAGGGAAACAACAACAACAACAAAAGGTGGAGCCTAAGGCTTTTATTCCATCTATTCGTAGAGCCTGGGCTGAGGTTTGTACATCCAGGCTAAGCACCCATCAGATCTGTCGTGATGATCAGACTGCGCCTTGATTGTGGTTTCGTACTTGGGATTATTTTTCTGGGTAAAAGTTCAGGATCGTTCTGCTTCCCTTCCATCAGTGTCAGTCGGTGCTGGCGTGCGTTTTCAGGCTGGAAATAGCTTCGCTTACGTGGATGTTACTGCTTTGGTAAGCAGTCCTGAATGCGAGCCTCTTTTTGTTGTTCTGAGCGTAGTTTCCTTTATTTTCTGGGTACAGTCGCTTTGTTGAAATCTCGACCTAGTCGTACATGCAAATATTTCCAAAATATCTCTAAGGGGAGGTACCCACGAAGCCAGAGAGCAGTTGTCCCTGAAACTCAGCTATTTATCTCCGTTGGCAAGCTCGGCGCTGGTGGAAGGTGTTTCCCGTCTCTGAAAGCCATCAGCAGCAGAGGTACGGGACGGGTGAGCTGCTGATCGGCACCAGGTCCAAGTCAGGCTGCTGGAGGTCACTGACGGCAGAAACGTGGCTGCGATACGCAGCTGGCACCGATAAGAAGCTCCTCAGCTCCCTGTTACTCTGACACCCTCTTTCAGATCTGGCAACGTGAGCCCGAGACGGATCTGGGAAGTTATCTGCTGCTCGTTCCCTTCGCCAGAAATCGCGGCCCCTTTCCTCCGGTGACGAAACTTTTCGGTCCGACGTTGCTCCAAACGAAACCTCCGCGGATTATTTCTGGACGACTGCTGACCTGCTCGTTGCCTCGCTGCCGTTCCCGTGTCACGGATTTCACTCGTGCCTTTTAAAGCTGTCCGATGCCCAGTCCTGCTTGTGATTAGGAAGAGGAGCAGCTGTCCTTTTGTTCTCGTGCTTCTTCTGCCTGTGACCTCTTTGTTCCTCTGCATTCTCCCTGGTTTCAAGAGCTCTCAGCTAACAGGTCACCCACAAAACAGTTGCTCGAAAGAAACAGGCGGCGGCGGCTGCTGCATCGCACAGCAACTTTTACCGTCCTGGTCTAAATCAGAGGAAACTTCCAAAAATATTTTCAATTTCTTTAAATGCTGAGACATTTCCGGATAGGGCCCTTGGATCTTCTGCCTTCCTGAAGGCTCCTCGTTAAATCTGCGGAGATAACTGTATTGGAATAGTTAAACCTTGCCTTTTTCCCAAAGTTGAAGATTATCTGATCAACCTCTTATTCCAGCCTTTCATCCCGGTGATGTGAGGAAGCGCCTGGCCAGCAGGACAGCCAGCCAGACCTCCAGGGAGGGTACGACAAGTCCTTCCTCCCTGGTGGGAAGACCTAAGCCATCTTGTCCTCCTCCTGCCACGTTAACCTGATCCAAACGCGCTGCTGGAGTCAGGAGGGGCCAGACCAAAGCCACAGTTCTTAGAAATCCTGGTGTTTTTGTTGAATTACTTCGTGAGGAGAGAGCCAGGCTGTTCTGAGTCCCTCTGGAGGGCTTTCAATTTGCGTCTCCACAAATAAACTTCAAACCATTAAGGATGGGATAAGGCAGGAGGGGCTGCGTGCGATTACAGGGTATGGAGCTTCTATAGATACACTGCTATTCCTAGCTATAATAAGAAAAACACGACAAATTAATACATTCACTTTATTTTCTTCAGATTTTTGCCTGTAAATGTCCCAGGCCTGGCTGCAGTAGGCTGTCCTGCCCCCTTATTTTAATATCTTGTCGTCCCTCACAGGCATCCACACAAGTGCCCGAGAGGGAAAGGGGCAAGAAGTGGAAGTTCCCTTAATGTTCTCCCTTTAAGCTTTAACCAGTGTTAAGAAGAAACTTCAAAAATGAGAAGATCTCAGAAAACGACCCTTCCTTTGCTCTGTGTGACTTGTTCTTTCCTTTCCTTTCCTTTCCTTCGCTGCGTCTCTCCTCTTCGGCCTCAGAGCTGCTGGCCGCAGGCGGCTGTTCTTCCTTCTGGAGCGTTTTCTTCCTCGCTTTGTCAGAGGCTGACAAGGTGCAGATTTAATTCCTGGCTCACCGAAACCCCTGCTGAGAGGTCTTAAAGAAGCAGCGATGAATCCCGCGAACGCCCGGCGCTCGAAGGACACCGAACGCGCTGCGCCTTCGGCTCTGGGGCAGGTCTCATTTCTCCTAAAATCAGGTGGTGAAACACCAGGGCTGCTTTCCAACCTATTTGTGCCAGGCCTTTAAAGGCAAATAACGTCTGAATTAGCACCAGCTGCAGGTCCTTGGGTTGGAAACGTTAATATGACGTTCTGTGGTTCTGCCTGCCAGCCAGACGTAAAGGAGGAGGTTTCTCCTGCGTGTGACTTGTCCTGCCTCTGTCCCGCTGCTGGGTTAAAGTGTCCCGTGTCTGATGTCAACTGGCTCTGCTAGACATTTCTTTCCCCTCTGGGGGCATGTAAATTCCAGCAATGTAATCCTCCCGCTTTTATCTGCGATCTTGTTCCGAGCTTTCCTTTCTGCTCAGGTTTTCACCCCCTCTCTCCACCGCCTGCCGAAGCATTCAAGGGAAGGCCGAGGAGCGTCGCGCGGTGCTTCCTTTCTCTCCCGAGGAGCAACGTCAGGAGCAGGCTTCCGAAATTCTTCCCCGGGCTTGGAGGTGAGGTCCAAGAAAGTCACCCTGGATTTGGAGCAGGAAGCGGCGCTGATGTCTGCGGTGGCTTTGCTGTCGAAAGCGAATCGGTGGAACAATTAAAACTTCTTACCCCAAGGGTGCGATTACAGGCGAGTTTTCTCCAGCGGCGGAGCCGTTTTAGAAGTTCCTGGCCGCTCGTTCTCCACCCTGCCTGGAAAACTGGATTAGCACTCATCGCAGCGATCTCCTTTACAGTATGGCTTCGTGAGCAGACGCACTGGCACGCCAAGGGAGGTGGTGAACTGCTGCTCTGGAACTTGTTAAAGCTCTTCTTGCTGCCGAAATGAGCGCTGGGGTAGCTCATCGAACAGGGCGTGCGTTGAAGGAGTCAAATTTACTCTGTGTGTGTGTGGTGCAGGACACAACTGCGTTTATTAGGGTTCAAGGAGCCCGTTGGAAATGCTCTGCCTGATCTTACTCTACAAGGACGTTGCCCTCGTGGAAATTCAGGACGCTGCTTTGCTCGCAGGTTTCTTGTGTCTTCGTTGCTCGGATTCTGCTGCCGTGGCTGGAAATTAACTGTCTGCTTCCGGAAATTAGAAACTGCCTGCTGAGGATGGACTCGGAGCTCATCAGCTGTTTCCCAGCCGTGCCAAAAAGGGCAAGGCACGCTGCGGAGCTTCCCGTTCTTCGGTCCCGGGGGGAAACCGGTGATGGGGGATTTGTTCCCTTCCTGCAGCTGGGCAGGCGTCGTCTGACCCCTCTGCTCCAGCTCTGACGGAGCAGGAAGGGCTCCAGAACAACTCGCTCCCTGCGGGCTCGTCTTGGACCCATAGACGTTCCCGTAAGGCGACAAAACCCAAGCTGTAAGTCGACGTACGGCCAGCTCCCTCGTGATTTCCGCCGTCAGCAGCAGCTTTCGGAGCCGGGGCTCATTAATTTGAGCGGAAAACCACTTCCAATTGCCGTATGATTTGCACTCAGACCCCTACTTTGGAAGCAGACGTAAGAGGGTTGGTGATGAGCGGCACTTCAACGATGAACGGGCAGTACCACGAGATGTTTTATCACGTCGCACGATATCTCGTAGGCTTCCTGTCGGCGTGCACGCGAGAGGCAGGAACTTGTTTATAGCTGCATTTTTTCCACATCAATCTCCAAAGGTCTCCCTCCCTTTGTGTGCTCTTGGACTTTGGGATCAGTTGCTCGTCAGCAGGCTTCTTTAAACATCCTTATTCATGGCAGCCTTGTTTGTGTTTACGTTCAGGCTCCGCTTCTGGCTCTTCCCTCGGTCTTGTTTGGTCTTTTCCTGACGTGCTTCCCCTTCTGGGCTTGCGATAGCTTTCCAGTCAGCCTCAGCCAGCCTTCGCTTCTTTTCTCTCCCAGCTTAAGGGTTAAAAAAAAAAGACTTTCTAGTGGATTTCTGTCCTTAAAAACGTTGTTACAACTGTTCTGTAAGACGCGTAGCGTGTGCCAAATCCATACCGAAACTACATTTAAGCAGAGGTGCAGCAAAGTTCAGGTGTGCTCTTTCCTTCCCCAGGTTGTCTTTGAAGCCGGTTCGGAAGCTGGCTCAGGAACCGGCACTGTCTGGGATCGTGCTGCTGTTCTGAAACAGGATGATGGCTTGGTCAAGCACGTGCCTTTGTGTCGATCTCATCTCGGTTCCAGCTCGGCTGAACCTTCCCGGTTAATTTCGAGCGGCTAACGTACGGCTGGATTGGGAACGGGCCAGTTTGTGCAAAACACTCCTTTTTTTTTTCTCTCTTAGGCTGAGGTAGGGCTCCCAGCTACTGTCCCGTGTTGGAGCGTAATGCAGCTGGTGAACCGAGATGCTTGGGAATGGCTTTGTGTTGAACGACTTGACGTTAGTGTGGCCAGCAGGTCTGGGGATGTGATTGTCCCCCTGTACTCGGCTCTGGTGAGGCCGCACCTCGAGTACTGTGTTCAGTTTTGGGCCCCTCACTACAAGAAGGACATGGAGGTGCTTGAGCGAGTCCAGAGAAGGGCTACGAAGCTGGTGAAGGGTCTGGAGAACAAGTCTCACAAGGAGCGGCTGAGGGAGCTGGGACTATTTAGCCTGGAGAAGAGGAGGCTCAGGGGTGACCTTATCGCTCTCTACAGGTACCTGAAAGGAGGCTGTAGCGAGGTGGCGGTTGGTCTGTTCTCCCACGTGCCTGGTGACAGGACTAGGGGGAATGGGCTTAAGTTGCGCCAGGGGAGGTTTAGGTTGGATATTGGGAAGAACTTCTTTATGGAAAGGGTTGTTAGACATTGGAATAGGCTGCCCAGGGAAGTGGTGGAGTCCCCATCCCTGGAGGTCTTTAAAAGACGTTTAGATGTAGAGCTTAGGGATATGGTTTAGTGGAAGATTTGTTAGCGTTAGGTCAGGGGTTGGACTCAATGATCGTGTAGGTCTCTTCCAACCTAGACGATTCTGTGATGCTGTGAATCTTCCAGGCTGATGCTGAAGTACAATGCCAGCCTTTCAGTAGCGACTGATTTCCTCAGCAGTGAAATTCCCGTGGCTTTGTCGTCAAGTAGCTCCGCGTGTCGTTGGGGTTTTCTCTTTGGGGGTATTGGCTCACACCACAGCAGCTCCCCGAACCAGAACATCACAAGATGTCTAAGGCTGCACGCGGCGGCGTGTGGAAATGAAGCTTGGCTTCATCCTTCGTATCCCACCGCGCTGCCTTTTACAAGGCTGCCTTCGATTCTGGAGGCAGCTCCGACCTCCCCGTCTCCTGATCGGTGCCTTGGGAGAAATACAACGCCGTGTTGTGATGCCAGTAGCAAAACTGTTTTATGTACACGTGTAGAAAAAATGGGATGATCCCTACAACGCCTTGTTCACCAGGTAGGTGGCTCTTTGCCCTTCTGCTGCTCCCTGAGCTCAGTGTTTCGCTGACAGCCTCGCTGCCGTTTTCCTTCCCGTCGAAGACCGGCGAAGCCCTGCGCCTTTTGGAACCTCACAACGGGGAAAAACACGGTTTGAAAAACACGCTGGAAACGGCAGGTTGGACTAGAAGCAGCTGCACGGTACGGGCATGAGTCGGCCGTTGCCCTTTACAAAGGAGGCTCGTTGTGTGCGTGCCCTGTTGCCTTTTTTTTCCCCCCCTTTTTTCTCCCCCCACTCCTTTTTCTGGGCTAAGCGCAACCTCTCACTTGGCTAACACGGGATTTTTGACCGCACGCTCTGCCTCCTCGTGTTCCCCGAGCCCTTCGCAGGAGAAGGGAAATGTTTCTGAACAAAGCCTGCTGACAGCCTTGTGGGTGGGAAGAGGACAAAACGAGCGCGTGAAGAGCCGCGTGTTTTCACCGGACTTGTACACAAGCGACGGTTTGTTCCCCGGATAAAGGCGCGTTTCAGAGGGAAAACCTGAACAGCGGAAGAGGAGGGCTTTGGGTGGTTCTTCCGTAGGTGTCACAAGAATTTGTGTCCAAAATAAGAGCATCAGGGCTTGTAAGCACGTCCTAAAATAGGATACGTGACAGGCTGAATCCCAGGTGAGTCCCCACGCAGGCCAAGAGATTCCTTTTCTTAGCCAGCGGAACCTAAAAGGTGAGATTTCAATGCGTGTACCCTGACTTGTGGGGTGTTAAAAGCTCCTCCAGGAGAAAAAACCTGGCTCCTACCTGGGAAGTCTGATATTTAGGAAAAAAACCTGAATTATGGCTGGGTAAAACCTTCGGCTGCTGAAGACCCAAGTCAAAACTAACTGGAGACTAACTGAAAACTGAAGGTTCTGTGCTTAGGATAAAGGAAGGCGGAGAAGGCTATTCTTGCATGAAATACTGAAGGGATGTTGTGCAACTAGACTATTTTATTTATTTATCTTCTGTTAGTGTGTGCTCAGATCATGTCTTCTGCAAATCCCGTCAGCCAAGTGAAGTTTTTCTTGGGACGAGGAAGCTGGAGGTGCCGCTCAGGGGAGCGGCAGGCGATCCGACCAGCCTCACTGCTGACACACGAGGGCTACCGGCGTCCTCCCCTGCTCCCAGATGCGTTCTCCCTTCTTCTTACCCTCCTCTTCCTTTCCGTTGGCTCTGACACTCATCTCTTCGAGGATTATGCTCGCTACCAACCACTTTTCCCCCCTTCTCAGTGCGGTTTTCGGTTGGTTCAGAGTAAAATACTTTGCGAAGCGACGACCTGTCCGCGTGATTGTTCTGGCCCGGGGATTTATAGGGTCGTTAATAAAACAAACGTTAGGAGCACTAGGGTTGAATGCCTAGCTGAACCTTAAAGGATGAAAGGGACAAAGAAAAAATCCCACTGTATTTTTCAGTTTGCTTCAAGAATTTACAAGGTGGAGCTTGGGATCTCCGCATTAACCAAATTCACAGGACCAAGTTTCTCAGCTTTTGCTGTCCTTTTGGATACAGAAGCGTTTTGTTTCCTTTCCAAGACGATCAGGACCGAGTTTGTGCTTTGCAGTCTGCCTTTCTCATTCTTTAAGAGCTTGTCGGTACTGCTAACACGACTTCGTGCCCGTATCTTTGAAGATCCTAGTACTTGGCTATCCAGTGATGAAACCACATGAACTCAAGTCTCAAGGTGCTAACTAGCTTGGCAAACTGAGACATCCTGTGCTGGAGGAGCAATAAAACGAAGCTCTGCGTGTGCATCTAGACTGAAGGTGATCTTCTCAAAGAACCCAGTGCCCAATACATCATGAAAACGGGCCCTGGCACAAGAGCCGTGTTCCTGGTCGTTGATTCCGTTCGCTCCTGGCTGCAGCTCCGGGAGGTGGTTGACTCTATGGAGCGTGGTTTGTCGTGCAGGGTGACGTAATTCACACCGCGGCTGGGAGCAAAACTGAAGGCTGATGTTTCTAGGGAAGGGTCTCAGCCATCCCGGTGTTGTCTGCAGTGAAGAAGTGACTCACTGTCCGGATTCGGCCCCGTTTGTTCTCCGTATAATTATTTCCACTTTTTTTTCTTAGGGCAGTGCCGTCCCTTCACGTACTAATTTGTTCGTGCTGTTCCTCTGCGTGGAGTTTATGAGAGCTCAGAAAGAGTCTAATTTTATCAAGCTTGTTGCCTTCTGCTTGTGAGTCCTGGCAGCCCCCAGCTTTTTCCATTTCCCCCTCCTGCTCCTCCAGCGCTAAAACAGCTGTAGCATCGGTATCTGCTTAAAGCCCTTCCCAGAGGTCTGTGTGTGTACGCTTCGCGTTTTGGCTTGTTCAAAGAACCTCTCAGGCACTTGTGGTCGCAGGGTGTTTACAGCCCACCGTGAGGATCTGCTCTTCTTTAAGGCTCGTGAGCTTTTTTTTGCCTCGCTGCCTCTGCTTTCCCTCAGGAAATGCTGCAGCTACGGGCTGAGCCTCACCGTTGTCGCTTCCCCTCCCAATAAATTCCAAGAACTCGCGTACCGAGTGCTTACAAAATTCACTCAGCCGCAAATCAGTTCTTCTAGTTCATGCTAACGTGTTTAACTGTTTCCTCTAGGCTCCGTTTTGGATATTATAAAGCACATTGTGGCCAAAGGAGAACACAAGACCGGCGTCCTGGATGAACCCTGCATAGCCACAATCCTCAAGGAGGTGCTGGAGGGGCTGGACTACCTGCATAAAAACGGGCAAATCCACAGGTATTTCACGTTTCTCATCGTCCTCATCCTGAAATGCGTGTCACTGCAACAGAGCAGCGGAGCACGTGCGGTCTCGCCACACAGCCAGCTGTTAGGGGGGTGAAATGTGGAAAATAAGGATGGGAGCTTTACTGAAACTCAGAAATTGGTTCTCTGCGCAGCAGCTGCTTCTTTAGGAATGCCTTGATCAGGGTAAGTTTAGGGGAACTTCAAGCTGTCTGAAGTTTTTGAATAGAAAACCTCTTTTCGAGGTTAAGATCCAGGCACAATGGGTAAAACTTCAGCTGCTTTTGCCCCTTGCAGTGCTACAGGTCGCTAAGAGTACTGCGTAAGAAATGCTGGGCAATTCAAGAAGGAGCCCTTCACGCCCGGTTCTTTGTTAAGGCTAGCTGCAAGATCAACACGACAAAATTTAAATCGGGCTAATTTCGTTTCGAGGAGACGGAAACAGAAGTGGAAAACTTATCCCGTAGGTAAAAGCCCGTTAACTAAGGGCCTGGGATATGACGGGTCGCTGAAACGCGGCTTTCTGTCCTGCTCTGTCATTTGGGAGGTGTTTTCAAAGCGTGTTTTCCCGTCCCCTGGTGTTTCGAGGTGTGGCATGCCGTAGGAAGAGAGGATACGAAGTCAGTGTGTTCTGCCATTTAAAAAATAAAACAGAAATTGCAGCCCTAAGCATGCACTGAAAATAGAACGTACAGCTCGTGGGTAACAGACATCATCCCGGCCCCAGGCTGCTGCTGGGAACAACAGCCTCTTCTTCCCTGGGAATTTGCTGAGCTTGGTCATCTGTTGGTACAACGCCACGATAAGCACTGCTGCTGTGCTGGACTGAGTTTGTCCTCTTGTGAGAGCTGTTGACTTTTTTTTTCCCCAAAGGTTATCTTGATTAGAAAATCCAAGCAGCGTTTATTTCATAGTTTTGGTCAAAGCGGCTGCTTTTTGGTAGGTTGTTTGGGGGTTAAAATGAACCAAGAGCTTGGGAACGATTTTGGAATCGTTCTTTTCCCTGAAAGAAATCTCAGATTTCAGCTTCCAGTCTCCGTGAAAGCTCCGATGTAAGGCTGGTTGTCTCCACTGAAGGCAGGTTTGATTTCACAGCTGTTTTAACCGTGTTTTAGCTGTTCAGCTGTGTTTTCTAGAATTGACTTCGTGCAACCTAGGAAGCTAACATAACAGAACAACCTGCTTGCTGAGCACGGGGCCGTTTCTTGCACGAGTGATTGACAAAACCATGTTCACGTCTGATTTCCACTTGATTTGCTGGGCTCATCTTGTCTCCTGAAAGCAAAATATATATACGGTAAAGCAGCAGTAACGTGTTAAACCCTGATTTTTTTGGTGAAGTGGTCGCGTGGTGATCTCTGCGTTGAACGAGAGGCGTTTCCCCCCGCGCCTCGCCGTCGCGGAACAGCAGAAGCGGTGGTTGTGGTGAGGATTGTGCAAAGCACGTTCGTGGTTTTCTCCTACCTGCCGTCAGCAGGTGCTCACCGAGTTCAAACTGCTTGCTCCGAAGAGAATGGGATTCGGACTGAATCATTCTGCAGCGGACTGAACCAAACTTGCTGCGGCTGCTCTTGTCCCGCTTGTCGAAGCATTTTGCTCTTAGGTAGTAAGGAAATCACCGCGGTTGTTGGAGCCACGTCCTTGCTGCAGCTTAAGGCTGTTGTGCATCACCTCCTGTGGTAAATTTATTGAGGGCAGCTCCCGCTTGTCGAGTGTTTGATCAGGAAGAGTGTTCAGATAACCGCTTTGTGTAGGAGCACAGCGATCTGGGGAACTTCTTCATGCTTCGAAACGCGGAGAAGCGCTCATGCTCAAGGCATGGAAGGGAAATTGTGTGTGGGCCTCCTACCTGTGGTGGGAGATGGGTTGCTGATCCCTGCACAAGGCAGCTCACGTGCCTTTGGGGGAGGAAACACGTTTCCTTAATGGAGTTAATCGTGCTGGCGTGCATTTTATCCAGATGTGTATACAGCACCGGCATAAACACAACTTAAAGCTGCACGAGGAGAGGTCCCGTCTGCACCGCGTATGAATCTCGGTATGCTTTTCCCATTTTGCTTGACTCGAGGGGTCATAAGACCGGTCCTGCCTGATGGGGAACGCAGGTGGACGCCTGGCGGTCTTGCCAGAGATGCTCTCGAGAGGAAGTGTTTAAAATAACTGAGCTTTGGTCCCCTGGGGCGGCTCGGAGCTTCTGTCTCTCAAGGAAACTGCGCCAGGGGATGGCCGAGCTGCGGGATCCTCGGGCCGAAACGAGGTCGGCTGGGAAGGGGCAGAACTGAAGGGCTTCCTTTAAGCAGGGCTCGACAAACCCAAAGCGAGCAGCAGTGCAGCAGAACACAGAGTTCAGCTGGGATGTTTAGCGTCGGGATATTTAATGTCTGGACCCGAACGTTGGCCTCAAACAGGGACAGCTTGTCGCTGCTATAAATCATCCGTCGGCCCAGCGGGTACGTATCTGACGGCGGAGATGCTCAATACTTGTGAGTTACGTATCATGTTAAACGGGTAAATTAAGTGAACACGTGGAAAACCGGCTTAATGAAACTGCTGCTGCTGAATCTTACCCGGCCTAAGCTCGTCTTGAACTTAACGCCGCTTCCAATTACGGTTCGGGGAGCTGGCTTCGCGTGGAAGTGTAAATCTCCTGCCTTGGACGGGAGGGTGGTTGGACGGTTTTCCCTGGAGGAGATCAGAAAGCCAAATACGTCGTGAAAGCTGAAATTAGAATTTTTTGTTTACTTTCCTAATTAACAGCCGGAGCGAGGCTGAGCCCTGCATAGCTGCTGTTCAGCGCGTGTCTCCAAAGCGGTATTTTTTTTGCTTTCGTCGTGCAAGGGATGAAAGGAACAGCATGAGGCCTTGCGGAAAAGACAGAGGAGAAAGCAGAATAGGTTTTATTTTCATGAACCAGGTACAAATGATCCCCATCACCCCCCCCCCAAATCAGCGCTGCTTCCCGTATCTCAGGCTGGCAGCTTTGCCTGCAGCACCACGTCCCCGTGCCGGCTGCTGCGGCCCCGGTGTGGTTTTGTGCCACCCGGCGATCCCAAGGACAATTTGAAACCCCAGTGAGCCTGTTAACGAGTTAACCACTCTGAAAGCTCCGTGTGAAGCCGTCCTGCAGGACAAACCCTGCTTGGACACGTTTTGTGAAGTCGCCCGGGACCTGTGACACTGTGCCAGGCAGATCTCCTCGGGGTGCCTGCAGCAGGTGACACGCAGGGCACGCCGAGCCTCTCCCCCCTCAGATCCCTCCGTGCATTTGGGGTCAGCAGGTACCCAGCGGTTTAATGAATGACTCGAAAATAAAAAAGCAAAAGCAACCCGGGGGGGTTTATTCTTTCAAGGGGCTCGTTGGAGGGAAGTTCAAACCCTTTCCAAGTGCTGCTCTTCATGGCCAGCTGACGGACGCATCACGCCGATTAACTGCTGCAAGGTCTCTGCGTCTTTCTCCCTATTTTTATCTCTGAGCTTATCTTCTGCCCGTGATTAGCCGTTGTGTAACTGAGTATTTCAGTCCAGGTGCAACGATATATTGCTTGAATGGTTACGTATTGTCAGATGCTCCTCTTGCAGTGGACACAATGCTTGTTTTTCTGTGAAAACAAAAAAGCTGAGGAAGTCCTTGAGGGTTGCATGCACTCGAAATACTGGCCAGGCGGTGATCCAGCTATTCATTTGTTCTCTGCTATACTTTTTTTTGGGGGGGAGAGAGGTGCAACGGCCCATTTGATATGCTGAGTTAGATCAGCTTGGTCTCCGCTATGGAACCACCTTTTATTTTTATTTATTTATTCTTTTAAATCAGTTTGGTGAGCACGGGGACAGCGGGGTGCTGTGGCAGCTGGGATGTAGCTTTGAAGAGACCCTGGAAATAATATTCTTGATGCGTCGTTACGGCAGATGTATTAGCTTAGGACTGCTCTGGCACGGGATCAAGACCTCGTTGTTTCTTTCTCCTACCTGTACTGGGAGAGTTCCTGGAAAAAAAGCATCTGTGTATCAGCGTACGCCCATCTGCACCGCCAGCCTGCGCGCGTATGGGGTTTTGCAGGAAAGCTCCTCCAGCAGAGAGAGTTTGATGTAAGGCGAAGGAGCTGATGGATAGTTTTTGGCAGACCTCAACCGTCCTACAGGATTCAAGCTCCATTTTCCTGTAGCTGATTAACGCGCTGGTCGTTGCGCTGGCAGATCCCGCGGTAGAACTGGATTTCAGCGTGCCTCGGATTATTTTGATGACCGAGGTACTGTAGCTCTTTGTTTCTGTAGCGAAACCAGAAGAAAACTTCACAGCCCCCCCCTCCAGCCGGGGCTGTAATCTTTTAGGGAGTGCGTTTCAGCAGTGAAATTTGGAAAAGAAAGACTGGGGGATAACGGGATGGGGAGCGTTTCGCCTCTAATTGCCGGGCTGATATTTTTTTAAGGCAGGACAGCAGTAATTTGGAAACCAACTCTTGTTCAGCCAAGGGAAGGGGATTGCCCTGATCCAATTCACAGAAACTTGGCACCTGGGAGGTATGGGAATAATATTTTGTCCCCTGAGGCAGAGAAGTGTTGGGGAAAGGGAGGGGAATGAAGGTTCTGACTCCAGACGGGGATTTTGCAATCATTTTATATTCAGGGGAGTGTGCTTTGGTCTCTTCTCCCTGAAAATAAAGGATGGACAGAAGTAACCTTCAGAGGTGGCTGTTAATAAAAGTTTTGCAGCTTTAATTTATAAACTGTTGAGCAGCCAGAGCAATGGAAATGTTATTCTTGTGCCTGTGGGCACCTCGGTGGGAAAGCAGAAGAAGCGCTCTGGATTGCACTCGGTGATTTTCTCCCCCAAATAAACACCTTGCTGGGCAGTGCTGAGAGCACAAAGACCGCTGGATCTCCCCGCTGCGTGCACCGCAGTCGGACTGGGGCGTATTGTGGTGGTTTGGCAAACCAGTGTGCTCTCCTGGTGGCTGTTTCTTCCACTGCATCATCCGGACATTCACTGTCTAAAAAAATAAAATAAAATCTCTGTGGTTGCAATGGGAAAATGAGAACCAGATGTACATCCCCCATCTGCAGACAGGCAGAAACAATAGCTCCCGTGGAGACTGCCTCTATCTGCTTCAAGGAAAACCTAAGCCTAAAAACTGGCGGTTCGAGTTCCTGGGGTAGATGTGGATTTCCTGATGAAAGCAGGGGAGGCTGCAGGGCCTTGCTTTGGCTCCAGGCTGGTGGCAGTGGGCCGAGCCCTGCATGTTTTGAGGGTCCCCATGACTGCTTCTGTGGGGACACCAGAAGATGGACACTTGCTGCATGACCCCGTTGTGCTGCGATGTCCCCGTATTACCTACCCCAGACCCAGGTGCTGCCTCTGGGCTTTGTCCCTGCATGCCCTGTCAAAATCATTTTGATTTAGTCTAAAAAAAAAACACCAACACACACAAACTTCTCAGTACAACTGTTGGGAGCTGCGTTCAATGGAGATGAGTTTTTAGGTTTTCCGTGCCCTTTGTTCCACGAAGATAAGAAGTTACGTGCAGGGAGTTCAGGAGGTGGACTTGATGCTCCTTATGAGATCCTCCAGCTCAGGTTTTTTGGTTTTGGGAAGGAAAGGAGCAGGAGACAGAGCGGGGCAAGCTCTGAAAGGTTCAGCAGCACTTATAGGTTTGTGTCAGTGAGTATTTGGGTTGGACGTGGCTCAGGGGTGGTAATCTTCATTCCTGTCTGCAGCATTAGTTATATCAGGTGAAAACGTCCCACTCGCTTACCTTTAGCCTTTGCAGAACCCCAATGCCATTCCCATTTACCCACAGCCACCCTGTTTGCAACGTTTCCCATCTCTGCTTTTATCTGGTGTGGATTATTGGGAGTAGGCGACCCAGTACAGGCTCTTGCAGCATCTCTCCAGCAGTAGGGAAGTTGTTTAAATCACTGTTCATCCATGTGTCAAGCGAGTAGCACGCTTCAAAAAGTTGGCTTTGAATATTGTCCCCTGTGTAATGCAGCAGCTTCCCTGGCCTTCAGAGATCCCAAAAGCTGCATAGGGGGAGAAGCCTTAAACATTTATTCAGGCTACTACGGTGTCTTCATTCATGTCTTATGCTAAAGCGTTAAGAAATACTTAATTTACCGAGTTTGTGTGGTAACATTAAGCACGCTCCAATTTCTGGCGCAGCCTCATAAAATGTTAACTTTAAACATTTACTGAATCAAATCATGTCCTGTCCTGCGGAGTCCTTATAAGACTTGAAAAAATAAAGCTTAACGCTTTCAAACGTGTTCAAGACAAAACCCCCACACTTTTAGGACAACAAACAGGGAATTGCTGGAGAGAAATCCATCGTTTTGTGGAAGTAAGGAAAGCATCACCGAGTTAGACTGGCAGTGCCAAGAGGACTGTTTCTACTAAAAGGTGACTTTACAATGGAAACTCACCCAATTTTTAACTGCCTTCTCCACTTAATAAGTGGGATGAAATAAGATCTTTCCTCTTAGAATGACCTAAAACCATCTTATTCCAGGTTTTGGAGCAGAAAGTCAAAGGGTCAAGTCTCCTGTCAGCCCTGGGTGTCTCGAATTTCTCCCTTCTCCATCCCGTACCGATGCTGCCAAGCAGGAGCTCGGGGTGGTGGCCTCCTAGATCCAGATGGTGCTGGGCTTCATGTGTGGGTAGATCCACACCCTGCTTCTCCACAGCGGGGCTGCTTGTTGCCCTGTGGAAACTGAGACCTTTTTAAGCTGCCTTATGTTAATGTTCAGCCTGATTTGATCCGAGGTGATGGTGTTTCTTGGAGGGAACTTTGATCTTCCCGCTCTGCTCTGCGCTGGTGCGGCCTCACCTCGAGCACTGGGTGCGGTTCTGGGCCCCTCAGTACAAAAAGGACGTGAAACTGTTGGAGAGTGCCCTGAGAAGGGCTACAAAGATGGTGAAGGGCACAGAGGGGAAGATGTGTGAGGAGCGGCCGAGGTCACTGGGCCTGTTCAACCTGGAGAAGAGCAGGCTGAGGGGAGGCCTAATAGCGGCCTACAGCTTCCTCACGGGATGCAGGGGCAGGCACCGATCTGTTCTCTTTAGTGACCGGAGACAGAACCCAAGGGAATGGTGTCAAGCTGTGACAGGGGAGGTTCAGGCTGGACATCAGGAAGAGGTTCTTCACTGAGAGGGTGGTCACACACTGGAACAGGCTCCCCAGGGACGTAGTCATGGCACCAAGCCTGTTGGAGTTTAAGAAGCGATGGGACTGTGCACTTAGTCATATGTCTGAATTTTGGGGTAGACCTGTGTGGTGCCAGGAGTTGGACTTGATGATCTTTGTGGGTCCCTTCTAACTCAGGATATTCTGTGATTCTATGATTTCTGTCATGGATGGGTGAAAGCAAGGAGACACATCAGTCACTGGCTTTCTTCTTTCTTTGCCTCCCTGCTCCGTCACAAACTGGGGCAATCTGCCTGGTAGTTTGGGGGAAATCCCCATTATTTCTGTGCACATTAGGACCGCTTGTTAGAGCATTACCACGGCACAATGTTGTACGTCCCTGGCATTGCCACACGAAGCGTCCCCACCTACACGCACGTTCAGTGACATGAAATAAAACACTCAAATAACACCAGGCTATAACTCGAGTGTTTTCCTCCTCTACCGGTGCCTAAAGCAGGGCCTCCCAGAAATATCTGGGCCTCCAGGGGCGGGAGGCAGATCTTGTGACTCCCCAGCTTGATTTTCATGCAGCAGCTGTTAAAGGAGCTTTGTGCTTCATCCCCGCTGCCATCCTTCCAGAGGAAGTCTGCTCAGGAAATGGAAGGGCTGAGTAGATGAACCTGTGGAAGAAATCCCCTGTACAATTTCAGCTGCCGTTCAGTGACAGGAGAACTTGGTTTTAAAGCCTGCTGGGGAAGGTCCTTTCCTCTGGGGGAGACACAGGAGGAAAAAACCTGAAGTTTTGACTGAATAAAGGAGACCTTAAGAAGTGAAGGACGAAGTTATAGCTGGAACTTGTCTTGTAGTGACTGCTGAGGGGCTGAGCCCTGTCGGCAGCCCTTGCTGCTGGGTCGGCCTTCCCAGAAGCCAGCGGGTGCGTGAACACACTTGTGTGACACCACTAAACAGCAATGTGCCCGGGGCAAGCTTGTGAAACATCCTCCTCTTGCATGGGACCTTCTTAAAAAAAAAAAATAGCCTTCTTAAGGTTAGTTTTCTGCCCCTGCACTGAGGAGTGGTTCAGCTTGAATGCTGATGCTGGGCTTCAGGCACGGTAGTAGGAGGCAAAGACCAAGGCAGACAGGATCTGTCACTGCACCACACCTCTCTTTTAACCATTGCTAGGCTTGTAAACACGTGGGAAGAGAAGGAAAACCATCAAAGTTGGCACAGGAGCAGGAGGCGTAAGCTGGACATAATTCTTGGAGATAAAGGAGAGTGTTTGACACGGCGAGGCAGTAAGTGATGTGGCACTCTTCACCCCACGCTGTCTGCCTTTGTCAGCCTCGTGCTGACTTAGCTCAACGTTTTCTTTACTGCCTCAGCATCTTGCATGTCCTTGGAGCTATTCAGCTAGCTGAGATGACAGCACACATTTCAGGAACATCTCCAGCAGCTTGCTTCGCTGTGCTCTCCTTTGTCTGATCCGAAGCAGTGACTTAACCTGAAGTGAGTCAGGCTTCTGAGTCACGGTTCCTTGGACCCCAAACCTTGGTTTTGAAGCAGCAGTCCACTTCTGCAGCACTGGAAGGGAAAAGTTTTCTTCCCAATGCGAATTTGAGGCTTTAAAAATACTTGTAATGTGTATGAGACTCAAAATAAATCCTGGGTTTCCCTACGTGGCCAGCATTTAGCTCCTGCTTTGAAGCCCTGATCTTTCCTCCCAGCCCAGCAGCAGTTCAGAGAAGTGAGCAGAAGCAGCGTCGGTGCTTTCCTGATCCTGAGCAGTGCCGGGCTGGTCCCTTCTGTAGTTTCTAGCAGCCTGGCTGCCGTTGCACGTCCCAGAGCCCAGATGAGCAGGAAGGACTCGAGCTCTCAGCCTCCCAGCTGGTGCAGGCGGGTGCAGGGAGGAGCAGGACACTGCTCTGTGCTGCTGGCAGCCCTCTGGCTTTGGGATATCTTCCCAAATCCACCCCTGCGGAGCTCAGTACCGCACTGTGCACTCAGAAATTGCATCTCATCTGCAAGTTTAGTACTTCAGGCTCACCCCTGGGGCAGGGAAATATTAGCCCGCGCGGCTTTGCTGAGCGCTCTGACTGCCAGCACTTCTAACACACTTGTCTCAAATGTCATCTCCTACGCGGTGCTGAACGCGCTGGCTTTTGGGAGCATAAAAATACTGCTGTGCCCTCGGCCGTGCCAAGCCTCCTTGCCATTTTGCAGCGCTGTCTGGAGTGATAACGCTCCTTCTGTAACTCTTTATGTCCTGGCTTGTAAGGCAGTGGTAACATAGGTAACAGCACCCAAACGAGTAAGATGTTTGATTGTGGAGAGAGAATGGTGCTCGTTTGGTGTGTAATGCCACAAATTGTTCTGTATTTAACAAAGCAGAGAGCCCGTCCTGGAAGTGTTTTGCAAATTACTCGCAATAACGTTGACTGCAGCAATCGGTTGCGTTCATAACAAATACCGAGTTAACAGAAAATAGTAATTCTTCCATCTTGCACCTTCTTTTTTTTTTTTTTAAAATGAAACTTGGCAGGACCGGCAGCTCCTCCTTCATGCCAAATTATGTGCTCTAGAGTTCAGCCCATGAAAATTTATTGGTGCAGCTGATGTAAATTACACCTAATGGGCAGATGACTCACGGCCGCGCTGACAGCCAGCACCGCGTCCTAAAGGCACACGCAAGCAGGTTAGAAGAGAAGGCACCATAAGGCTTAATAAACATGGCTTTTCTCCTTTTTTCCCCTTCTCTTTGCAGTTTGCTCCTTGGTGCTTGGTGCTTTGCTCAGGTCACTTCCTCACATTGCATTTTCAGTGCATAAATTGCTGTCGTAGTCGTTGCTCTTGAAGAAGACTTCTGAGCACAAGCCAAGCGAATCCGGTTTTGATTTCCAAACGATATTAAGAGGGTTATTCAGAAAGCAATAACGTGACATGCTTCACTGCTTTGCTTGCAAATGCCACAGTTCTTCGGAGGCTGTGATACGGGGTTGCGTCGTGTACGCCGGGACTGCCGGCTCGCAGCTGCCTGTCGGAAATGCCGTGCTCAAGCAGCAAGCCTGGCTTTAACCCTAGTGTTGGACGGTGCCAAGGGCTGAAGAAGATTTGATCCCTAAGGATTTGAGGGACTTGAGTGGGGTTTTTATAGGAGGAACAAGCCCCTTTGGATACGGTTTCCAATGTAATTTTTTCTCCTGCATATTGAAAAATGAAATGGGGGTTGTGTGGAAGTGCTACACTTGCGACTGGAGAGCATCACTTCCCGGTCTCTTGTAGTTGGATGCTGATTTTGCTGCATCAGGGATCAATTTTGTTTATATAGCATCAAATGCCTGTGGCCCAGCCCCGGCCTGGAGGCAGTAATGTGATGCAACTGAAACCGTAGCGGTGGGGAGCTCTGGGAAGCCAAACCAGTTCAGAATGCCGACGAGGAGGCGTTTCTGCCCTGCTGAGAAACCTTTCAAGGCTGATGTGGAGAATCCAGATTTGCGCTGGAGGGAGTCCAAACCCCTCTTCCCTGTTGGTGTGAAGTGCAAGGGGAATAAAAACAAAATCAGGATTTTGGGGAAAGGCTCCTGGAGGCGTTAGGAGAGAGGAAGACGACAGCAACGGCGCGGGAACGTCCCAAACGATGGTGGCACTTGTTAAGCTACCGACAAGGAATCATTTACACCAGCCTTCTGTAGCTTCATTTAAAATGTGATATAATTACTGTTTACACTGCAGCCGAAGCTGTTTCCAGTACGGTAATTAGGCCAGAGGCACACGGTTTACTCCCAGCCTATCAGCCCAGGACGTGGTCATTACCCCGTGAGTAGCAAGTGCCTTCCAACTCCTGGAGCTGGCAGTAACCGTGTCCTGGAGACACAAACTTCTCGCCGTACAACTTGCGAGTTCCTGAGCATCTCCTGGAGAGAAGAAACAGGAAACCACTACTCCCTCTCCCCGCCCCGTCGCTTTAAATCTAATTAATTTGGCTTAAGGATGGTTTGAAGGTGCCTGATTTGTAGATGCTGCAGGTGACGCCGGTGTAAGCTAAAGGCTGGGAGACGCTCCTGTGGTACAAGAACTCCAAAACACAATCAGTGTCCCCAGGGTGCTTGCCACCAATCCGTTTTGGTGCTCTGGGGGGTGAGTAATAGTGTTTTAGGGGGTTGCTCACCATGCCCCATGGAGCTGGTGTTTAGTTCTTCAGTGTGGGTTTTGGCAGTGGCTGTTGCTGGCCTAGCAGGTTTCTTATCACAACACTTGTTGTGATAAGAAAATCTGTGCCATCCTGCACCGCTCTGCAGTGTCCTGGGCTGCTTTGCAGTGTGGTTGGAAGACCGAATTCGTGTTACTTCGCGTCCACCTTCAGGAAGAGGAGCGAGAACTTCGCCCTGCAACCCCGGTGCCTGATGTTCCTCTGCCCCGCAGCTTTGAAAGGCTCTCGAGCATCTTGGCTGTTGCAGGAGACCCGCCTGCCTGGGTAACCGCTTCCAGTAGAGCTGGAGGGTTTCCCAAACCCCCTCTTCTCCCTCTGATTTCGTGAAGCCGCCAGGGAAGGGCTGCCGGCTTTGGTGCCAAGCGCGTCGAGCGCTGCCTCAGCCGGATCCTCGCCTGGGAAGCGGCGAATTTGGGCGTCCCGCTTCCGTGGAGGACCCACGTGCTCGGGGGGCTGCATCCCGAAGGCATCTCCTGCCTAAATGCTGGCAGGGAACCCTTCCTTTCCCTCAATCTTAGAGGCCGTGAAGGCGTTGGGGTAGCACAGAGGACACTCAGGTTTGTAACTCGCAATTAAAATGGAAATCAACTCGCCACAGCTGCGATTGTGTCGGGGTCGGCCACCAGATGCTGCGGGGGGATGGCGTAGCTGCATGGTTAATGCTGTGTTTAGTCCCTTCAGGTCCTTTCCGACTACCTGAGGGTCCCCACGTGCTGCTGCCGTGGCTGCAGCTCCCAGTGGCGGGAGGAGAACACAATAATGCTGCTTGGCAGGAAAACCATCTCTCCCCTTAAAGCACGTCGTTCGTGCATTGATGCAACGTTCGTGCAGTCAGCCAGTGGAAAACAGGCAGGTCTCGAGCTGACCAGCAGGGATTGCTTTGAGGTTTGGTTATTCCCGTGTCACTCTCACAGCTCCTTCCTGCTTCGAATCCCATTCTGCCGTTCAGTCAGCTCCGTGAGGCTGGCTCCCCACGTACCCTCAGTGTTTCCACGTGTCTCTATCTACATTTTCTTGATGATCAAAGCGAGTATTTTTCCTCTGCTTTTACACCAGTGCCTCAGCCACGGATTAGGCCCCTAGGGTGGTCACTGCTAGCAGGAGGTGTGCGTTTTCAGGCCTTGAAACACTGCTTTGAAGACTGCAGCCTGCTCGCAGCGCTGCTTTGCTGTTCAAACCACCTTCACTGGCCCTTAGGGAGAATTTTTCTTCTCTTTTGTTCTGCTCCATGTTGGTGGGGGACTCTCGCCATGCCAATATCTTCCGCTGGATATTGGGAGGAACCTAGCAGGCGCAAATGTTGGAGAGGATGTGTCAAAAATCTGGAATATTTGTAGAAGGAGGTGGGGGAAGAACGTGCTTTTTTTTTTTCCCTCCCATTTTTCCCCCTCCTTTCTCTTCCATGCAGGTTAAGGAGAGGTGTGTGGCGAAACGTTACCTCGCTGCTGCATCTGTTCCCCAGGCAGGTGCTTTGCTCACGTTCTTGTGGCCATACGTGCGTCCACACCGGTCTGCGTGCTTCGGGTGCGAGGTTAGAGGCCGTGCAGGTGGTAAAGGTGTAAAGCCGCTTCACTTGGCTCGGACTGCCTCGTGTAAGGCCAGAACTAGGTGCTGCTTTCCTAAAAACAGCTAAATAAAGAACCTGGGACAAACCATTCTTCTCGGTTTGTTGGATTTTTTTTTTTAGGGAACTTTCTGGTAAGTTTTTTTCAGTTTCTTTGTATCCATAGCACTTCAAACGCTCCTAGCTATAAATAACACAGATACCACTTGATGTCTGCTGAAGTTAGAGCGCCTACTGTTCCTGCGTGATTAGAAGCAAGAGGTGCTAATGCAGCACAAGGTGAAACAGGAGAAATAACAAAGCCGTAGTGCGTTTTTGTTGGGTGAAGATTTAATGAGTTGCACTTACTGTTGCTTTATCTTTCCGCAGGGATGTGAAAGCAGGAAATATCCTTCTTGGAGAAGACGGCTCCGTGCAAATTGCAGGTAACTTTTTCCTAATAGCTTCGAAAAAGCTTTGGGCATAGCTGTGCGCCTGAAGAAATGCTTTAACGGGCAAGAGAAAACCTACGTGGAGAAACCTACGTGGAGAAAACCTTCAAGAAGCCTCAGAGTTGTTTTTTTTTTTAGATAAAATAGAAGAGTTTTGCATGTTGATATCTTAAAATCCTGTTCTTTGGAATAATGAATGCCAGTATGGTTAAATCCTTTGGCTGGTGGGGCGAAATGAACGTCCTGGAAGCAGCCAGGCGAGCAGCTCAGCTGCCGGATCCACGGACAGAGGTTTTGTCGAGGTGAGAGGTGCGAAACCCCCAGGTGTGTCTGCGCCTGGACCTGCAACTTGGTACGAGGGGCAGGGGTTTTCCACCAGGAGGCAGGATGCGTTGCGCTGGGAAGTTTTTTGAGGGCAACTCTTCTTCCTCTGTGGAAGGCAACAAGTGGTGTTACGGAGAGACCCAACACCGACCATACAGGGCTTCTGTCTAAAACCCGAAGCTGCTTTGTTTCCCTTTGTTGGTCTCCCAGGGTTCGTAACGCTTGCTGTTACATCTAATGAAGTGTAAATAATTCATCCCATGTGGCAGCCGATGGAAGGTAGGGTGGGCCTTCCAAAATGCCTTCTACTAATAAAACGCCACAAGGTTTTTCCATAATGGGGCCAAGATGGAACATTTAGGGTTTGTGATTGTACGGAATGCTAGATTATATGCTGGGAGAGGCTGTAAATAGCTGTTGCATTAGAGCAACACGCTCTTATTCCAGCGTTTCAGCCAGCCCAGGAGAAAGCTTCTTGTGTTTCTCTTCCACAAGGGTGCCAGGGCCTGACTTTTAATTAAGGTTTTTATTAAGGTGATAGGTGCCTGTTGATGTATTTTTGTCCGCTGAATAATTTTTAGTTGGTGGGTAGTTTTCAGGCTGACTTAAATACTCTCCTAAAACCTCTTGCTTGGCTTTTGTGAATTTAAAAGGTTTAATTTATTTGGGACTTGTAGTTATTCCCCCGAACCGAGCTGTCTACTAGCGGCTTATATGTGCAACACTTAAATGATGAAATCCTTCTCTCTGCATATTCTATGAAAGCAACCCAGCAAGATGTGCAAAGTTCCCTCTTACGAATTTTTGCTCTGCATAAACATGCACGGGGAGTAGTAACTCTATAATCTTTCCTGCGACAAAGTAGAAAAACCAAACTCCACCGAGGTCAGCGAGTTCACAGCAGCGGCAGGAAGCGCTTTAATTTCTGTAAAGGCAGCTGATGGCTTGAAAGAAACAAAAATAAATGAATGACTGAACGCTAGAGAGGAGCCTGACGCGGACAAACCGTGAACATTTTTTTTTTTCTGTGGGAATTTCTAACACGTAAGCTTCCTTTCCTCCCGACCCAGGATGAAATAGCAAAGATGCTCGTGGATTTTTTTTTTTTTTTTGGAGGAGGAAAAAAATGCTGGAAGCAAGCCGGCCCAAATCAAATGAGTTTTGTTTCAACACGATCAAAGCACCTGCCTTCGACAATATCGGTGCGTCTTATGAATAATTGGGTTGTTAATTGGCTGCCTCAGTTATCATCGGGATGACATCACCGCATTCCCACGGAACGAATGTGGTTAAGTTTCGCTGGAAAGTTACACCACGAGGGGGAAAAAAAATGGATCAGCTGTGGAACGAAGCCTGAGGTTAAGAGTAAATGGGGCACCTCCCTTGAAGGCGCTGGCTTGTTGTACATAAAAAATGCAAATAGTTTAGTAGGAAAAAATGACTTCAGCGCTTTATAATGGATCCTTTCCCTTTTGTTGTTCCCGTATCAAAGCTGCCCGAAGCTACCAGAGGAGCGGTGAGAAGTTCTTATTTAGTGTTTGCCCTTTGCAACCTCCTCTTCTTGTGTGCACGCTGCTGCTTGACACAATTCATGTCTCTGAAGAAATGCGCATCCTAAATTAAGGAACGCAGATCCTAAACTGCAAATCCTTTGAAACAAAAGAGCTTCTTTTAGCAAGGTGTATAAAAACGCTTGACCCGTGATGGAGGAAACCCCCCTGCTGGATTATACCTTCACAACATGTCGGTGATTTTATTTCACATAAGGCACGCTTGGGAACCTGCCCTGTACACAATTCATGGCCGCAATCTTGCCGCAGTATTACACAATTGTGATTGTGCTCCCTGAAAACTGAAAGCCTCTTTTGCTGCTCCGGGCTGGTAAGGCTGAACAGAAAAAGCAACGTGATGAAGGTGTGCCTGACTTCACTCAGGTTCTGCTTGTAATGCTGAGTTGAGGGATGCCCCTTGGCTCTGAAAGCCACTTCAGCAGCGCCGTGAGGTTAAGGCTGGTGCAGGTAACGTGGTGGAGGAGAAATCTCTGAGTTCAGAGGCATTTGCTCAAAGAGTTCTAAAAATTCCTCTAATGGCCTGCACAAACACCCAGCTTAAAGCTCCTCCCCGGGTCCTAGGACTTGGTATTTTTATTCATGACTATTTTTAACTATGCTCCTTTTCAAAATGTGCATCCACTGAACCAGGGCATAAAATGGCCTTTAGCAGATAGCGCTGCCCACCCAGACCTGAGCTGAAACCAGTCCCTTATCCTTAATCACTTCTTTTTTCATTTTTTTCCAAGGGCACTGGTTTGGGCTTGTGGCTTGGCACCAAGTTTTTGGAGCCTGTTACGATTCCGAGTGTATCGCTTTCGCAGCTTGGAGTTTTTCCTTGCTCACTGAATTAATCTGTCTTCTTAAGAGCTGGACTTTCGTTCCCAGATACCATTGTTCTGGGCCGCGCTGGCGGTGGTTGCAATGTAAATTGAGATAGCTGCGTTCTTTTGTGTTCCAGCCTCTCCATGGCAATTACTGTATTTTTTTAATCAGAACATAAAACCTCTGTGCCCTGGCATTTACTGGCTCCATGGAGTCTAAAGGCTTGCATGGGTAAAAACATTCTTGTCGACACACTGCATCTGTTCCAGTACTGCAGCATAAAGCAGGAGGCTTCCTCTCACAGTAAGGAAGGTTTAATATTGGTGAGTTTATTGAGCTGTGCAGGTCCTGTAAATTATTCTGAGATGAAGTGACAGGCTCTTGGTAGCCTGGGACGGATGGGAGAGGTAAGCTCTGCCAAGGTGCAGGATGCTTACTCGGTGAGAACCACACATCAGCCAAGGCGTGATGTTAGGATCCTACTGAGACTGGGTGCAGAGCAAATCCTTCTTTCTGATTTTAGTCACTGGGATGTCGAACAGTGCTGTCAAATACTCCTCTGTGACTGAGTGAAGAAACAAGGGTCTGCCGAAGGCTGGCGTGCTCGTGCCAAAAGGGCGTGTGTTCCTGGAAGCGTGGGATTTTTCTGTTGAAGGCATTGTGTTGTTGGCCCTACAGGTTTTAAAACGAGAGGGGATTAACACCTGCCCCAAGGGGCCCTTTGCTGGCATTTGTCGTGCCTGCAGTTTCCCGTACGGGCGGCGTTGCCTGGTGGTTGAAGGAGATGGAGATCTCACAAAGTCGTTCGGGACTCGCTAATTGATACTGGGCAAGCTGCCTAACCCCTCTCACTTTATCTATTTATAAAATAGGGATACTTAAGGCCAGGCAAAACTTGTGTAACTGAATTTGTGTAACTTTCCACAAATCCATGCCAACTTGTCACCAGTTCGCCGTGTTCCTGACTGTTCTTAATTCACCGGACTAAAATAGCGCCCTGCATAAACATTGTGTGGTGATGCTGGCAGTGTCATTCCCCCTCTTCGTCTTAGGAAATGGCAACTTCGGGAGATGAAATTGCCTGAGTAAGGGGCAAGGCACGGGTCTAACTCGGGGAGAGGAGCGCTGATTGCGGGGCTGACTTGAGCGACCAGCGAGTGCTCCATCATTCACACCTCTGAGCCTCTTTTGCTGTTCAAAAAATGGCAAAAAAAGGTTTTTCCTAGTGGGTGGGGAGAAGTTTTGGTGCCTCCCCTGCAGCAGCTTGATGTGAAGTAACCTATGCTTCGTGTTGCGTGTCATTTTTGGGTTTCCTGAAGAGATGTTTCAACAACCAAGCAACGTAGCCACTTGTGAACTTCTCCAAGGGCAGCGTCTTCATGCGCTTCGTCACCCCTGAGTTTCTTTGTGCAGCATTGGCGTGTCTTCATTAACCTGCAGCTGGGGCTCGGTTTCAGAAGCGATTTGTGCGTTTACTTAGCAGAGAGATTTCATTAATCTTTTATGTACCCTGCCATGATTGCAAGAAGACTAAACTGATGGTGGCGCATATAAAAATGGGGTTGTAATTGATTAGAAATGCGTGTGAGTGTAGAGCTCTACCTCCCCAAAGGAGAATTTGGGAGAATAAACCCTGAGAAGGGCTCAAAGCAAGCTCATCACCCTGGACTTGAGGAGAGCAGACTTGGGCCTCTTCAGGGCTCTGCTTGGTTGAGTATCATGGGCCAAAGCCCTGGAGGGAAGAGGGGCCCAAGAGAGCAGGTTAATATTCAAGATCACCTCTTCCAAGCTCAGGAGTGACACAGCCCAATGGGATGGCAAAAAGAAGTCAGGCAAAAACACCAGGAGGTGAACAAGGAGCTCAAAATCAGGCACAGAAAGGAGGCTCAAAGAGGGTGGAAGTAAGGACGGGTGGCCTGGGAGGAATACAGAGATGTTGTCTGAACAGCCAGGGATCACGTTAGGAAAGTTAAAGCCTTGACAGAAATAAATCTAGCCATGGACATCAAGGGCTACAAGAGAGGCTTCTTATAGGTATTTAGGTGATAAAAGGACTAGGGAAATTGTGGGCTCCTTCTGGAAGGAAATAGGAGGCTTGGTAACCAGAAAGCTGAGGTACTTAATGACTCTTTTGCCTCAGTCCTTGCTAGCAAGAGCTCCAGCCACGTAGCCCAGGCCCCAGAAAGCAAAGGCAAGGACTGGGAGAATGCAGAAAGAGATGGTGTAGGATCTCTGTAGGGGATGATCAGGTTCGAGACCAGCTAAGGAACCCAAAGGTGCACAAGTGCGTGGAACCTGATGAGATGCATCCCTGGGTCCTGAGAGAACTGGTGGATGTAGTTGCTAAGCCTCTGTCCATCATATTCGAGAAGTCATATTTGTCCATCATACTTGTCTCTGGAGCCAGGCTGAGGGAGTTGGGGTTGTTCAGCCTGGAGAGGAGAAGGCTCCGGAGAGACCTCACAACGGCCTGCCAGGGCCTAAAGGGGGCTGCAGGAGAGCTGGGGAGAGACTCTGTGTCAGGGGGTGCAGGGATAGGACAAGGGGAAATGGCTATAAACTGAAAGAGGGAAGGGTTAGATTAGATATTAGGAGGAAATCCTTCACTCAGAAGGCGGTGAGGCCTGTCCCAGGCTGCCCAGAGGAGCTGTGGCTGCCGCATCCCTGGCAGTGCCCAAGGCCAGGCTGGATGGGGCTGGGGCAGCCTGGGCTGCTGGGAGGGGTCCCTGCCCATGGCAGGGGGTGGCACTGTGTGAGCTTTGAGGTCCCTTCCAACCCAAAGCATTCTGTGATTCTATATTTACAGATCCAATAGCACCATATGACCATGTAGTCTTCAAAGCAAAATAAGCTTTTTATTCTTCACTAATCTTCTTCTCTCTGCTGTCTTACCAACCTGCTACGTTCCCTGCAGAAAACTGCCATTTACCACTGCCTTCATCATCTTCTCGTTGGGCTTTGTTCACTGTCAGCGCTCGAACAGCCTGAGGTTTGCAGAAGAGCACTCAGTACGACTGCAGCTATTTTTTGATGGCGAGCAACTACACAAGAAGCAAGGTGCTCAGTGAAAGAAACACTTAGTGCTGTCTTCTGAGTGTTTCTTTTTTTTTCTTGCTTGAGGAAGTACAGTATCTTGGTTGTCTGAGTTTAAAAACAGCTCTGAGTTGTTTGCACTCAACATGGGTTTATGCTGTTCTACACCCGTAGAAGTTGGGAATTGCTGTTTTAGGGTCTGATTCAAACCCAGCAAGCTCTCAGGAGCCTTTCTGATCTCAGTAGTTTTTGATCCTGGCTCCTGGTTAGTGCACAGTGGCTTTTTGCCCTAGTGGTATAGCTAGGAACAGTAGCAGGTATGTTGACTTAAGAATTAATGTTAAAATATGAGATGTGCAAGGAGAGTTGAGTTGACTTTTAGTGGTTGACTTCTAGATTTGAATAAAACAATCTAACTTCTGATAGTGCAGAAATCTGTTTTCCTGACCCACAGCAGCCCAGGTGATATGGTGATGTGGTCCTGGCACAGCATTCGTGCCTTGTGACTTGTTCAGACTGGGTCTTCTGTGACGCCAAGGAATAAGAGGAGATTGTCCTTCTGGTTTTTGCATTTCTCAAGTGGCCAGAACTTGAGGTTTGGCAAAGTGGATACTGTAGTAGTAGGAATTGTTGCCTAATACCATACCTTTTCAAATTTTGCTGCCAGCATAGAGTTTTGCAGGCTGTGGGGTTATGAACACATGCAGTTTCTACTGCAAAAGGCAAAATTTGCTGCATATTTCCTGCAAAGCCGGCACCAGCAGCTGCTGCAGTCCTTTTCAGGTATCGCCGTGGCGGGGGAGTGTAAAACACAAGCTGCAGAGGAGCACAGATGTGAACACTTGTGAGCTGCCATACCTCTTGAATTGCGTGACTTTTCTCCACTTCCTGGGGTTAAACTCATTTGCAATGCTCTAACTCTGGTTTGGCCTTTGGGAAGGAAGTGTAACAGGGGCAGCCCCCAGTAATTTAGGAGCTTAGGCAGGAGAGGCAGATCGTATCAGCTGCTCCGAAGTGAGGGCTGAACCCTAACTTGTGGTTAGGATTTTAATTTATTGCTTTCCAGATATTTCCTGAGAGCAAACGCATTCTTATCTTAATCGCTGGGGCTCGGATAAAGTCAGCGAGATGACATTTGAGAAAGCTGTTTCAAAGTCATTCCTTACAGCCGGGTAGCCCAGGCTGGTTGTGCCAGTTTTAGCCCACTGCAAACGAGGGGAATTGATTGGGAAAACACTGAATAAATCAACCGTGTAATGGAATACAATTTAATTCCTTTTAAGCTTTCTGCAGACCTCAGCTGGCAAACGTAGGGGCACGATTCCAGCCTGGAGTTCACAAACTCGGCCTCGTGTTTGATGTGAAATGCGGTGAATGCCGCATGTTTTCACTGCTTTTGCTTTGAGTGGCGTTTCCTTGCCCCTCAAAATGAGTGCACGGAAAGTCGAGGTAAGATAATGTCCACGAGCTGAAATAGAGCCCATCACAATAGCATGCTGATGGCACTCGGACAAGTTCCTATTAGTATTATCTTTATTTAAAATAACTTCTGATTGTTCTTGTGTTTTGAACAATAGGTCTTGCAAGGCTCCCCATAATAAAGGGCAAAGTGCAAGTAATTTTACTCCGGGCTTTTCTGGAAGCTCTTTCAGTTTCTAAAAAAAGCAGGGATGAGATGCATGCGTGGAAAAGCCAAAGGACTGTTGCAGGAAGAAGATCTAGTGGGTTTCCAGAGAAATACAGATCGCAGTGCCGCCAGCAATAGACGTTCATCTAGACAATACTAAAAATTCCAGGCTAGCAGCAATATGGGATGCCTCCAGGAAGAGGGAATGGGACAGAAAGGCACATCTGGAAGAAGCTGGACCCTAATTATAGGCATTTGGTACAAACGCGGGATTTTAGCCCTGCAATTGCAGTGAAACCTCCAGTTCTGTAATGCGAACCTTCCATTATTGATGGTTGGTTTTTCAGTGAGTGCTCCGTTCGTGTCCTCGGAAGCCTCTAATCTAGGGGAGCTGGAAGCTCTCGGCGTGTTATTATTCCGAGGGATAATTTCGTTTCTCAGTATTGGGAATTAGTGAGAGGGGCCTCGCTGCACTGCTGCTGTGGGGCAGGGGGAAGCTCGGCCCTGTTCTCACTCGGCTGCTTGCAAATCTGAAAAAGACATCTTTTGTAGCAGCTGATCATTTAGGGTACACCGTCCTTAAGCCCTGGTGTAAGTCCACGGCTCCTCTGAGCAAGTCCTGGACAGTTGCAGTTAACTGTCAGCAGCTGAGCTGTGTTTTCAAACCAAAATAATGTTGTGTTGTTATGTAAAATAACCCCTGGAGTTCAGACTCATCCTCCAAGCCTGTCATCAGCCTCCAAAACGGCACTGAAGATCCTGATTGCTTATAAAAGATAGAAATGGGGGGAAGGGAGTAAAACTGAGTTGCAGAGACCGACCTGTTGTAGGGCCGTCATTCTGCAAGACTTAAGCAATGTTGTTTAGAGCGAATCGGGAGGAAATACTTTTAGTTTGTGTTTAGTTCCCCCATCACCTGACTGATTTTATTTTTATTCAAAGGAAAGTCTCCTGAGTGGCTTGGTTGCCAAATCTTTTGCAATGCTTTATTTTGAACAAACATATCGTATCCTATTGCCGTCCCTGCACCCTCCTGCTGCTGCCTGCAGCTCTCGTTTTCCGTATCAGTCTTCAACCTGCAAGCATCGGTGTCGTTGTTTTCATATAGAAGAACGATCCGTGATTTTGCTGTAAAAGAAAGAGTTAGTGGTGAATGCACAGAGCATCTTAGAGCATCCTGCAGCTTGTGGAAGATGCTTCAAGTGAGGGAACCCTGTGCAGGGTGAGAATGGGTGTCTGCAAGGCATCCCCTGTGAGGGTCAGGCATGGTAAGCAGTCAGAACATGTCCTGTTAAAGCACCGAGCATCTCCGTGATGGAAGATTACCAAGTAAAGCACGTTCTGGTAACAGGAGATCCAAACCAGGGGACTGACTGATGCCTCCACCCCGCAGGATGCTGTCGTGACAGTCAAATGTTAAAAACTCCGGGAGATTTTTATGCATTGACTTCTTTTGCTCAGAAAACCCTTCCTTGCTGTAAATATTTGCAAGACGCTAACGAAGCTCAGTAATTTGTTACGTACGTCCACAAATGCAAATAAAGCAAGGACTGTCAGAGGCAGGATTGTGCACCAGCAGGTCTGCCAGGAGAGCGAGGGCGGGCTGTGATGTGTCCAGTGGGCTGTAATGGAAAGTGGAATTTTCCTCTCCGCCAGCCAGCTCTGCATGCTTTGCTCTCCCGAGTAATTGGATGGTCAGCTACGGAGCATTCATCTACCAGCACTTTGCTAACTGTTGATTATTCTTCATTAGGAAACTCCTCATGCGTAACTGCGAGGTCTGCGACTTGATAGATGGCTGGGAATAAGAGGGGAGGTGGGGGACAGCCCTTCAGCTTGCTCGGGATGTGTTCCTAACAAAATCTCATTTGTTTGCTTTTCAGACTTCGGCGTTAGCGCGTTTTTGGCCACCGGTGGTGACATTACCAGAAATAAAGTCAGGAAAACCTTTGTGGGCACACCTTGCTGGATGGCACCAGAAGTTATGGAACAGGTGAAACACTTCTCCTAGCATCCTCTTACCTGATCTGCACCTGGAATTCCCCATTGTCAACTACAACCGTATTCACTTCAGCCTAAAACGATAATTTTTCATCTTTAAGGCTTCCTTAAAACCACAGAATTGTCTTTAGGTGTGGTTACTGCTGCTAGCCTTGTGCTGTGGATTATTCAGAGTTCAGTAGCTTCTTGCCATGTTGCTTCTCTCAAGGGTTGTACCCCACGTAAGTAGGAGGCAGCTCAGCAGTTGCATAAAGACAATTAACCTGCCCCTCCCTCATTCCTGAGCGTGAGATGGAATATAAATAGTTTCACACACGATAAATACACACATATCCAGTCAGGTAACGTGCTCTTCTGCGTTGGCAAATATGAAAAATTGAGGTAGCAAATGGCAACTTATCCGAGGGGGGAGCTAGCACAGCAAAGTTACGCGCAGTCGACTTCGAGCTTTTCAGTTTCTCTTGGCTTACGAGAGCCCAGACTGTAAATATTGAGGAATGCTCGCCTCTCCCCCTTCCTCTTCTGCTTTTTTGGCTGGCTGATAGATGTCATACTTCCTGTTGGGTGGAGGTATGTCACTTTTTGTCCTGCTTGTAGACTAAACTACAGGGGTAAGCTTTGTCTGCGCGGCTGCTGATGAAGGCCACGTGAAAACCTTGTTGAACGTAAAGCAGTGCTGCCCATTGCTGAGCAAAATCAACAAGCTACGTCCCAGCAAGGCCTTCTGTAGCAGCTGTTTATTGCATTGCCGTTCGGTGCCATAAACATTCTGAGAAGTGTTCCTCGTCATCTAAAATAGTTTGACGGAGAGCCGGGCTCAGGGTTCCAGTTTTGGCACGTGCACCGAGCGAAAGTACAGCCATCTGAATGTTTTTTCCAAAATATTTTGGTTACAAAGATTCCTGGAAGAAAAAAAAAAGGAAAAAACATTGTTTTATTAAAATAAACCCGGCTTGATACTTTTTTCTTATTACTTGCAATAAAACATTTTAGGAGAATGTGAGTAAGACCCCCATGTATCTATAATGACATGTTGCTAAAACAATGGGAAAGTTTTAGTACATTTTTTTTTTCTTTACCTAAAACTTCCTGAGGAATTTAATTAATTTTGGAGGGGTTTAAATATGCTATTTATGAAAGGCTTTTTCACTTTTTGGCCTTTTCAGTGGCTCCTCACTGCAAATTTGCAGGGCTGATGTGTTAAAGCACTCCTGCTATCTCCCCGAGTCTAACACCACGGAGTGAGAGACGTGTTCCCCAAGTCAGGAGCTGCCTTTGAGCCGTCACATACTTCTGGATTTTCTCGTTGAATTGATTTTAAGAGGGGGAAGAAAAAAGGCAAATAAAAACAGCACATTGAAACACCTTTTATTTATTTTTTTCTGAGAAAAGGGACGTATTTGATGTTTTCCAAGGAGGCAGTTTAGTGACTTCTGTGAGGGTGCACATCAGACTTGTGAATACTGGATGGTAAGGAGGCACTTCGGATGCTGATGTGAAATCCTCGGGCCCATTTATATCATCCTGCTCCCTTCCAGCAGGTGTCACTCCGAGCCGTTATATCCAACCAGGGGAAAAGAAAGGGGTGGCTGGAGGTTGCCTTCGCTCTGTAGATTTTCTCGATTCCATCTGTTTTATTTCAACTTCATTCAGGAGCGTTAGCACGTTAATACATAATGGTCTGCTATTGTCTTTTAATGTTCATTTGGTGGATTTATGGCCAGAAAAAAGTTGATGAGATAAAACAGATGATAAACTAACTGCAGGATGGTGACTAATACGTATTGCGTAGATGTTTTGGTGAACTACTATAGGCAGATTTGGATTTCATCGATTTCATGTGGAAGCAGGATTCCCCGATACAATGAAAAATACTGATCAGTTAAAACAGGGAGTTGTACAGTGCAGAACTGTGAGATCAGCTGAAAGATGAAGCCGAGAAATGCGCCAAAGTCGTTCCCAAAGCCTAAAAATGGTGTAAGGAAATGTCGCTTTGTAAAACTTACGGCATATTTCCTCATCTGCTGCGTTCTTATAAATAATACAAGACCTCTATAGATCTTGTTTAGTTTAATTATTTGCAGTCCATTCATAACAGTGGCTTCCATAAACTCTGCTTCAGGAAGTCTTTCGAGCTCTTAAGGCTCGTGAAAACGATGCCTGCAGAGCTGAAGAAATGAGCGCAGGATACAAACTGCTGTTGCTATAACAAACATTAATTCAGTTATCAAATCACGTGAAAGAGAACAGAGGAGGGGATTTTTTGGTCTTGTTTTTCTCAGAGTTCCCGATCGTCTTAGCGACAGTTTGGGGAATATTCCTGGCTTCGTCACAATGGGCGTCTTTCTGAAGCTTGTTAGTGTAGCTGAATACAATAAGCCTATTAGCCTTGCTCTGATTCATTATTCATTTTTCCGTGGTCTAACAAGAAGAAATACAAACCATACCAAGCAGCCAAAACACTTTGATTTTTGTAGCTCTTCTTGGACTTAGTACACGATGTCTCTCCCCTGCAGTGGAGAAAGCAAGTGCCAAAATATTACCTAATGATAACGAGGAAGTAACTGCTTTGGCATATGCAATATTTTTTCCTGTGCGTGAGGGGAAGTAAATGCTATAAATTTTCCTTGAACAAGCCTGTGTTTAATGTCAAGTGCAGAAGCTACTGTTAATTAGCGGAGGGAAACACGAGGCTGCGGACAGGAACGAGGGGCTTTTTACTGAGCTGCCGGCTGCTTCCCAGCGCTGAAGTTTTGGGGCTGAGCATGTTTGCAGTCGGATTGATTAAGCGGTTGACTACAGGTTTAGTGAGGCATACGTCCCGAGGGCATAACAGTGCCTATTAGCTACGAGAGTTTCATTATACTGTTAATGACTTTGGGTTTTTGTGTAGAAGTCAGAGGCTGGGTTAACCCAGTGCCCCTTTATGCTCCACACAGGGAGAAGCCTGGGATGGAGCAGCCCTAGTGGCACAACGCAAGACCATAATTTCCATCAGACCGTGGCTTCTTAAGCCCTCAAAGAGGTGTTACGAGCATTAGGAGCTGTGGGAGAGGAGGGAGAAAGTGTTTTTTTTCCATCTGTTTAACACTAAAGTGTCGGTGTTTCCAAATTCCTGATGAGAAAGGAGGGGAGAGTAAGGAAATGGTGAGAGGATAATTAAAACCCTAGAGAAAGGGATCGTGGTGTACGGCAACAGGAGACGCAGGTGCTAACGTTCTCTAATATCTTTCAGGTCAGAGGTTACGATTTCAAGGCAGACATCTGGAGCTTTGGGATCACTGCTATCGAACTGGCTACAGGGGCAGCTCCTTACCATAAATACCCACCGATGAAGGTGAGCAGGTCTTCGAATACTCATGCTAGACCAAGGATCTGTGTGTTCTGGGGGCGTTCCAAAGAATTTGACCAGACTGCTTTGTTGAAGAGTTTGTCCTCTCTCCTTGCGTTTCTGGATCGTGATGTTCTTAGATTTGCTCGAAGTCACCTTTTAAAAATACGCCACTTAATCAGCGTTGTCTGAAACTGTGCACAGCTCTTATTTAGATCCCGAGACTCGCCAGGGTCGCCCTTTGTGAGGAAAATACTGCGTGGCTCAATCCTGGAGCCTCTCTGGAGGCAGCAGATGTTACCACTGTAAATAATGATTCAGAAAATATTATCTGGCATCTACTGACACTGGGATGGGAAACTATTCCTTTTGCACGGATCTTGAAACCTCTCAGAAATCCTGGTACTAGTTTTCCCAAAGAATTCCTTGCATTGTCACCAACACAGTCCCGTTAATCACTCAGCAGGGTCAAGCATTTCTGGAAAGTACCACATCAGGAGGAAATGGAAAGGAATTGGTGATATTAATATTTTATTGAGGTGGAGGAAACTTGCTTGCTTAAACGCTGGCACTTCAAAAATCGTTTTGAATATCTTGCACTTTGGATTGTCTTAGTTTGCATAACTTTCCCCGCTTTCCTGATTCTTAAAACAGGAACTGCTTCTGACATGTTCTTCTTTCAAAGAATTGTATCTTAAAGTTAGCGGAGTTGACCTCATTATAGTAGAATCACAGAGTCATTAAGGCCGGAGGCAAGTTTTCCTTTTCTGAGTCCTTTAATTGCTGGAATGCTATGCAAGGTAGGTGTCATCTCTAGGACTTGGTGCATCCCCTCCCACCTCTTAATTACAATACCATTTTGCGGGTCCAGTAGCTCCTAACTCATTAGAGGAGGGGCCTCCACGTATTGCTTTAAATGCCAGGGCTTTGCAGTGGTTTAACTCTTGAGGAACAGTATTCATTGCAAGGTTTGGATGAGCTCTGTGCAAGAGCCTGTTGAGTGGCTGAGTGGTTTAGAAATAATGCCTAAGTTCATACCGTGCCAGCGACTGTGGCAGAACAGCGAGGAGTTCAGGGAAATGTTGTGCTGATTTAGCTGTTGCTGTTTTCACTGGTATTTCCATCTGCTCACTGATGATCAGTAGCATTCTGCAGTAGCTTCCGCAAGCCGTGCTTCTGTTTATCGATTTCAGTGCACGGGCTGCAGCTTCGAACACAAAACCACCTATTTAGTATCACATTGTCATGGGGTAGGTTATTAATCTCCAGTTATTAAGCGTGGGTTCCGGTCATTCAGCCTGCAAGAGGACCTTTGTGTGTTGTATATCGAATGTGATTGTGTTTCTCTGCAGGTTAATTCTGCTGTGCAGCAAAATGACCCGTGCGTTAAGAAACCCTCCAAGGAGAGGGGGGAAAAAACCCTGAATTCTTTGCAGACCGTGTAGTTTCAGCCAGATTGATGGGCTGCTGCTGCTGCCCTAAGTGATAGAGCTGTTGAAAGCTTTCTTAAATGTGCTTTTTGCTGCTTCCCTTTCTAAAAATAGAGATTCATCTGTAGGTAGGTGGCAAGTGAAAATGGAAATGAGTAATTTTCTTCCTTTCCTTTGCGATATCTGAGTGATGCGAAGGAAATAATCGCTTTGGCTTGATGGGTGCTTGTGTGAGACGTGTCTTCACCTGTCGTCGCGGTGCTACATGGAAGCGAGCCCTCCTTGTTTTATGTTGCCCTTGTGCTTTTACAGAAATTTAACAGCATTTTTACACTAATTTCATTTCTGAATGCAAGATATCTGCAGGGAAGTCTAAACAGCCTTTGAATCAAACACCTCGCACGACCACTCAGCTGAAATGAGGAAGGTTGGTAGAAGTTCTGCTGCGCTTGTGCCTCTCACAACGCCAAACCTCCCTGAAAGCTCATCCTGACCTTGGGTTTGGCCTGCAGACTGCTCTGTGGGCTAGATGGAATAGGAGGCAGGAGCCTGGAGTGTTGGGTATAATTTAGCCTGGCTTCTCGAGGAAAGGAGGTGGAGGTAGCTCTGCTGGATGAGGTTTGAAACTCTCAGCTGATGGTCAGAATTTTCCGAGGTGTAAAGGTTTGAAAATAATTGTTTCCTCAGTGGCTGTAGGAAACAGAAGGAAAAGGAGAGACCCTGTAGTTTTCTTGAGGGAAAGGTGGTGAGGTGAGTTCGTGCTGTGTGGCGAACAGGAGGAGACAGCTGAAACTCTTAAGAAAATAATTGTTTTGAGTTCAGGCTTCCTGAAAGAGCTGCTGCAGTGAAACAGGCCTTGCTGACGCGGATGCTTGTTGAAAATGCTGGTTTAAAATCCCGTGTTCCAAAGCTCTGTAGCTAACGAAAGCCAAGAAAAATCTCATTGCCAATAGACGTGATTCTTCCAGGTTTTGATGCTGACGCTACAAAACGATCCTCCGTCTTTGGAAACTGGTGTGCAAGATAAGGAGATGCTGAAGAAGTATGGGAAGTCCTTTAGGAAGATGATTTCTTCATGCCTACAAAAAGACCCGGAAAAAAGGTGAGAACTGGTAATACCAAAGTAAGCTTAAGAAAAACAAAATTTCAAAACTTTTCCCCAACCTTGTGGTCACAGTGAACACAGAAATTCTGCTGTGTAGCAGCAAATTCTTCTGGCCGTCCTTATTTATAAGGATAAATGCCTGTTGTAGTGCCTGGCCAGGTCATGCCTCTTTCATTTGGGTTAACGAGGGCATCCCAGGCCCTTATTGCATGGGACCATTCTCCCCCTTGCTGCCTCCAACAGGTGACTGCAGTTCACGGTTCGTTTCTGGTCAAAGCTGCCCGGTGTTTGTAAATCAGCAATGCCATGTTGGGCAGCTTGTGTTTATTTGCGAAGCTTCGTAAATAAACTTTAAAAAATTTGCCAGTGTAAAGAAGGCTTTCTGCGTCGTTTGGACTTGAGTAGTTCTAAGTCATATTTGTTCTGGGGGGAACAAACCAGGAAAAAAAACACTGGCAAATTTTACCCAACGTGTTTTCGTCAATACAGATTGCTTAAGTGACCTGACGACGCTTCCAGTCTTCCTTCTAACAGTACCTTGACTACTACGTAGCTTTAGAAATATCACCGAGGGGGTGGTGTGTGTGCTGTGCTTCCCAGGATAGCTTTATTTTGCTGTGTTGTGGCAGCCCCTGAAGCTGGGTGAAGGTCCAGCCGTCTACAGCACTGTTTAAAACCCACAGCCCGTCGCACACGAGAGCTTTTGTCCTCAGTAAGCAAGCTGATTCTGGAAAGGGAAAAGTCCCTTCCTAAATGGCAAATAATGAAGATATTTTGCAGTTCCCTCCTGCGACGGATCCTGGAACAAAGGCTTCTTACTCATCGTGAGATGGGGTCTTTCTCTTCTAACAAGCTTTACATCTGAAAGGCTTAATGAATCCAGTGGAGTGCTTGATAAATGCCAATAGCACTTGTTTCTTTTTTTCCCCAGCTTGATATTTTTCTTCCTCGTTTTTAAAGCACGTCCTACTCCGGCAGGTTAGAACGTGTGCTGATCAAAATTAACCGTAATCACCTGGAATTGCGGCATCCCCCTTCTCTCTTCTCCAGCACCACTAACAGCTGCTGTCATCATCCTTACTACTGGAGCAGGAGTTCACCCGTAAAGAGCAACTTGCAGAATCAGATACCTTTAAGCAGCTGTACAGGTTGTTAAAGAGAAGTTAGTGAATCGCTTTTAAACCACCTTTGCTCCTTTATAGCAGTGTGGGAATTGTGAGCTGGTACTTCCTCATGGAGGTCTGAGAAGGAGAAAACTCCTTCTAAACTGACCAAGGGCTGGCTTTTACTTCTCAGTATTGGTCCTAAAGTGTAACTTAACAGGGAGAGTAATTTGGACTTGCTGCTAGACAAAGGTTCTTTGTCCCGCTTGCATTTAATAGAACTAATTGCATGTATATAATCAAGTTACTCTGAAATAGCTCAGTCACTTGCACATGGCAAGTACTTCCTCCTGCAGTAGGCGAGGATCCTTTGTCTCAATTCTCAGCAAATTCCTTCTGTGGTCCTGTCGGCCGGGCTCTGAGGTTCAAGTTCAGCATCCAAACGCGACCGTTCTCTGCCCAGTTCACTCACAACAGGCTTCGAGGAGAATACACTGACACTTAAAGGGCTGGTGTAAAATTTACTTTAAATAAGTTGACTGACTTTTAGGGCAGTTGTATGGGAGAAGCTGGTGGATGCCCTTAGGAGTTGTCGTGTTACAGCTGCAGCACCCTGGAAGACTCTTGCATAGAAAGGGAACGTTTATAACGTTTTTTCCCTATCTGTTTTTACCCACAGACCGACAGCAGCAGAACTTTTAAGACACAAATTTTTCACGAAAGCAAAGGTAAGCAAACACTTCCTAACCCAATCTGTGCAGAGGCAGGAGAGCTGTCAGCCATACGCCAGGTATTGTGAAAGCTTTACTGGCGTGAGCGCGCGCCGTTTCACTCGGGGCCAGCATAGCTGGCTGGGTTGAATGGGTCATTGTGAACGGACAGAATGAAACCTCTCTTCTCTACCTCCTCGTGTATGCCACCATTAGGAGAAATAAGAAATTTTTGAGCATTTAAATGGCTTTCAGTGGGTTCGGGCTTTTTTCTCCTCTTGTAGCGGTGCCGTTCTGGCTGCGTGGCCAGCCGTAAAGGTCTCTGTGGCAGTAAATGTAGCTTGTATTTTAGTGAATTCTAATCAGTCTCAATGCAAAACAGTGAATAAGGCCCACTGTGTGGGGGGCTACCTGACGCTGTTATGCCCTCTGTTATGGACAGTGCAAATCCTATGACATAAAATAGGGGGAAATTCTGGTTTATCGCCATAAGGCACACAGCCAGCGAGCATTTGTCTACGTAGTGCCTGCCGATCGGTGCCTATGCCATCTGTGAAGTCTTGTCGGGGGACACAAACCAAAATAAGGGAGAATTTAATTTCCAGGGGAATGAGGAAACGTTTTCTGTGTGCTTATTTTTTTTTTTGTGGCATATTTGTCATCAAAATAATGGGGTTTAAAGCAGAACGCCAGTAAAGTGTCAAAAAGATACCTGAACCTGGGATGGCATAGAGGTCAGCACTTAATGAAAGTAGCACTCAGCTCCCAAATTTAGATGTTTATAGGGAGTGGCCTCGTCTAGGCGTACCTAAAGGAGCAGGGTGTCCTATTAAAGTTAACACAAATCCTGTACATGCAAGCAAGGAAGTCTAGGGGTTGAGCCAGCTTAGGAAATGGAAGAGGTTGCTTCAGGGCAAGTTGAGTTGATGTGTGCACTCTTGACAGCATTAACTAGGTTTTTGTGATCCCTAATGGGGTTTTAGGCAACTGAATTGTTTGCATCTGTGTACCGAGTGCACGTTTGGTGTCCAAAGTGACAAGGAGATGGCTTACACATTGCTGACCTTTCTCTGTTTGGCTGATGTTTTAGTTCATGTTACGCTTCACTGTGTACAAAATCTCTTTCATGCTTTCATTAAGCGGCTACAGAGTAACATATTAGCATATGTGGTGATAGAAAATTAACATCATTGTAAATGAGGCACTACTTAAACCCAGAGTGAAAATATATGCCAGCTCTCAGCGTTAAATGACTTTCAGACGTCGGCCGCTGCCAAACTGACAGCTGTAACTTGAGGATGGGGGAATCCAGCTTCTGCGCACTTCCACCGAACCAAATAAACCCAGTTTATGTTATATAAAAGTATGTTTTGATAATGTTGAGAGCCACGTATCCCAATGCAACCGTTTGAGGAAATGTAATAGAGCAAGGCATCACAGCAGTTCCCTGATATTTAACTCACCGTGATGACTGCGTTTACTTCCTCTCCAAACCTCGCACGTGCTCTGCGTTTTTTATGCCACACTCTAACTCCTGCTGCCCCAGTTCCTGCGTCTCATTACCCCTGCACGTGGGGCTTCCCGCGGCCTGGCCTGACATCTGAGGCTTGCCTTTGACAGTAGGACAGGCATAAATGGAGGGGGAGGAAACGGCAAAGTAGCTAGATGCAGCAATATCTGCAAAGGGAGGAACCTAAAACATCTCAGCAGGATGTCAGATGCTGTGATGTAATGAGTACGATCACGTTCCCCAGTAAATCAGACACTTCTATACAACTCCTCAATCGTTAACTTCTTATCAGTGTGCGCAGGAAAAGTGCCACTGCTAACTTAAAAGGTATTTAAGATGAAGCATCGCATGCTGTAGTCCAAAGGAAGAATGTGATTAACTTTTTTTAGAGCTCAGTTCTTTGAGGGGAGGAGAGCGCGAAGCATCTAAAACACTTTCTGCTAAAAATACTTTGAGCAGTTTCATTTTCAGAGGCACTGAAGGAATCAAAGGGTATTTTCAGCAATGTAAATGTTCGGTGTGTTTTGTTTTTTTTCCAGAATAAAGAGTTTTTACAAGAGAAGATGTTGCAGAGAGCACCGACAATTACTGAAAGATCGAAAAAGGTACTGTAAAGATCCTGGCTTCTTGCTATTACAGTTTTTTATACTTTTTTTTTTTTAGTTTTTATACTTGTTTTCGCATTTTTTATGAGAGTTATAGTAGTATAACATTTTCTAGATAGAGCTAGATATTTTCATAAACCACTTGAAGATTCTCTTGTGCATTTCTACTTAAAAAAAATAGTAATAAAAATGGTAGAAGCTGTCTTCTTGACGTCTTTTTTCTGTCTTTGTGCTGAGCAGGTAAGGAGAGTCCCAGGTTCCAGTGGACGTCTTCATAAGACTGAAGATGGTGGCTGGGAGTGGAGTGATGACGAACTAGACGAAGAAAGTGAGGAAGGCAGAGCAGCAATTTCACAGCTCAGGGTGGGTCCTCAAACTCCGATATCTCTGTGTTGTTTTCTATCTATAGTATGTCTAAGTATCCCTGGGAAGCATGCAGCCTTGTTTGAAGTACGGTTCACAGTAAGCTGTTGTTATCCTGCCCCTTGAGCTCGCAGCCAAACCAGAGAAAGCAGGCTGAAGGTTAAAGAAAGTCTATTGATCTCTTTTCCGTACTCATCCTGGGGCGCAGCTGCTCTAATTCGGGGATGTTGAGCGTAATTGGGAACACGAAGTCAGACGACCTTCTCCCATCTCAGCATACTAATGCACTTGAGCTGGGATATTCTCTTTAAGGGCACTGACTGCTCGAGATGCTTTCTTCTGGAAGTGGCAGGAGAGGTTTTGTCCTGCTGCCCTCTCCAGGATGGAACTGAAATCGGGGTGGCCTGTGCTTGGGGCTGATAGCTGAACCACAGAGGGCCAGGTTCTGTACTACCAGTCACACTGAAATTAGCCCCTAGCAGAAAATCTTACGGCATCCCTGAAGCTGCAAGGAATAATTGGTCTAGCACTTGAAAATCCTCCCAAAAAAACGCTTCACCCAACACACACACCCCACAGCCTAACCCCTAGGAACACAGAAGAGCAATGCACAGTGCCTGACTACTTAAAGATTACAATTCCTGTCCAGATTGCCTTCCTCCCAGTAGGCAGCGTTGCAGATTTTGACTATAATGGCTTGCTTGTATTCACAGTTCCATTGCCAGTGCGGTGGGTAGCGTGAAGTGGGCTGAGCATTTTAGTTGTTCTGGCATCAGTGACACAGGGAAGGATATTTAAAGGAAGCTTTTCAATATGAAAGGGAAAAAAACAATCAAACATTTTCGGTTTGAAGCATTTATCGCTTTATAACTTTCACTTCTCTCATTCCTTCTACTGCTGATCTATGTAGAAATGCTTGGGGGGTTAACGGTATTATTATTAATAAATGCAGTATTAATTTAAATGTTTAAATGTATTATTAATACAATAATTCCACATAGTAATTTGTGGCAATAGATATTGTGGCTTTAAAAGAGCTTTACTATATCAAGCTTCATATATAGTCAGGGAGGATCTCTTGGTGCCGGGTGGTTACTACTGAAATTCACAGAATTATTGAGGTTGGAAAAGACCTCTGAGATCATCTGGTCCAACCTTTAACCTAGCACTGCCAGATTTGCCATTAAGCCACGTCCCTAAGCTCTACATCTGCACATTTCTTGAAGACCTCCAGGGATGGTGACTCAACTACTTCCCTGGGCAGCCTGTTCCAATACTTCACAACCATTTCAGAGAAGAAATTTTTTTCTAACATCCAACCTAAACCTCTCCTGGCTCAACTTAAGGTCATTTCCTCTTGTTCTTTATCCTTTATAAGCTCAAGTCTTCTAAATCACTCTTGAAGAGTACAGTGATGGATTTTTAGGAAGGAATACCGTAAAAGACCCTACCTCTATTTCAGGGATTACTTAGAATTTATTCTATCTTGTATCTAAGCTCAGAATCCTATGAATTACCACTGCTTACTGCATTTTGAACAGTGCTTAATTGTTTCATTCCTTTTACACAGAAAAAGCACATGTTTACAAGCTCCTTTTCAAGCGAGTTTACTTTCTTGGAGCTTTGGCATAGCTCCTTGTACTTCCGTCTGTTCTGATCTCTTTAATTTAGGCCATGCTTGGCCTTGACTTTTAGGCCTTCCATTCAAGAAGCCTTTAGTCTTTTAACAAAGGATGGTTGTTGGAGCAGCAGGTCTCAGTTCAGCTACTCTAAATGTAGAATGGCACTGCCATTTCTGGGACACCTTGTGTAGATTCAACGCGGATCTTCAGGAGACCAATTCCAGTATGGATGTCAGGAAGGCATCTTGGACCACGCTGTCTGCTTAGGTGCCTGAGTCCTTCCCTGGGTGTCACCCTTAAAGGATAGCTTGCCCATTGACTTTATTTACTAAAACACTTCAGCCCTATCCTGTTTAAAAGCTTATACTTAAAGTGTTTGTATTTTTTTTGCCTGTTTCCACTTTACAGGAAAAGTAGGGTGAAATTAATATGTACAAATGCGTGTTTTACAAGTCTGTTGCTAGGAGTGCACCTGAAAGCAGGCAAATATCTGTAAACGGAACTAGAAATTTCTGCCTAATTGATTGAATATGCAACCTTCCTGGCTCAACCTTACATTTTATATCTGAATCCTTGCTGACCTTCCTTGCTCTCTGCATTTAAAGCCTTGAATTCAAACTAAAACAATTGCACTATGTGGGTTTTTAAGTCATTCACCTTCCTTTACTCAATAAATCTGTGTAATGGCGTGTGGTGTGGTCACATTTCACTGGTTGCTCCCTTCTTGGGTTACACGGGCCAAAGTAAATTAATTTATTTAAGCACATCCCCAGAGTCATCCTACTTGTGCCTTAAATGAATGTCTTCTGATGTTTATCTTATTTCCATTCTGCCTGTTCATGCTTTTCCTTAGTTTACCTCTGTCTGCCGTTTATCTGGGTCAGTTGGTAGCTGTGGGGCAGGGGCAGTGTCTCCAAATTTGCCTGTGCAGTGTCTAGCACGCTGTGGTCTTTCAGACAAGCCCTCTTTAGTTACTCCTTGAGGCACCCGGGTACTCTGGATATGAACTTTCTGCCTGAAAGAACAACACTGAAGCAGTGGCCTGCAGATGTGGAGCGTGGCTGTTTATCTCGGGGAGCAATGCCGCGTTTTTTGTCTTTCCCTGGTCACTGTCAAGTGAAGGCTTAACATATTGAGATGGTTTTCAGCCTTTACCCTTCCAGGCTGGATTTCAGCATTTACCTTTCCAGCTGTGTGACTTTTTTCCTACCTTGTCTGCACTTAGTCACTGGGAAGGAACTGTTCCTTCTCCTCCAGTCCAGAGGGCTTTTTGCAAGTGGCTGTTCTGTGAATAAAACCTTTTATTTTCTCTCATGAGATGCCTCTGGGTCATCCATTACAAATCGTCCTGACCTCCACTGGTTAAATTAGTGACATTGGTTTGTGCATGAACTGCCTCTCGTCAGTGGCACAATGAAACTTTTCTTCTTCTGTCGGACTCGTCCTGACCTGACCACAACCTGTCTTTTAGACCTCTAAGCACAGAAAGAAGATTTAATTTGTTAATCCCAGCACGGACCAAGCCATCCCACCTATCTTATCTCCAGGCAGTAATTGACCCGTTAGGAGTCAGAGCTGCAGGATATCTTAATTACAAAGATTCCCTGGAATACTTGGCAATTCCCTTCTGTTCACGTGAAATAACTGATGCTTGTTTCTCACTGATAAGCAAGGCCTGGCCACGTTGCTTTGACTGCACTTTCCTCTCCATTCCTCTGGTGGTTGCACTGCTGAACTCGTGCATGGCCGTCAGTTTTCTGCTCTCTCTCATGGAGAGCCCAGCATGGTGCAGAGTCCAAGGGCGAGAAGAAGCAGGCAAGAGATTTCTTTCTCTAAAGCAACACGTGTAAGGCTGAGGCAGATTGGTTGCTTATATTTCTCTAAGACTTGGGTAGCTTAAAATGGATTTTGCCATCTCAGGACGAGAGCGATTTGATCCAATCTGAATGATCTTCGAGGGTACTCGGTTTTGCTGTTGGTTAATAATTACAGCAGCTTAAGTTGTGTACACGCTGTTTGTCAACCGCAATCCTGCAATATGACTGCAGGTTTCGAGGTATTATCATAATACCTGATGAGGTTGGCAACAAACTGTGGCCTCCATTTTATTATGAAACTTAATGTGCCTACGTAATTTGAAAACAATGTAGGTTTCATTTGTTCAGTGTGGCTCTGAAAGGTCCTTTTAGTCAGTAAATTTAATTTCTGTCAAGGCAATGATAACTTTTTCTTCTTCTTTCTTGCAGTCTCCCAGAGTGAAAGAACCTGTACAGAATTCAGAGGTAAGTCTTGAATGCAAACGTCTTCCTGAAATGATGACTTCTTGTTACTTCTGTTACAAGAGTGTGTTTTTATTAGCCTTTGAAAACAGTATTGTACAACTAGAAGCTAGCATCTAGCTGAGCTGTGCTTGAAAACCTCCACAGAAAATTAACCATTGGCTATTTAATGCTAAGAGGTCATCCTAAGATAATTTTTGTGCGTAAAAAGTGCATAAAGGTCTGTTGAGCATGGTCTAATTCACTGGTTTGGAACCTGTGCTCAAAACTGTGAAATCTTTAAAAGAATTCGATCATAAACAAAACTTCAGTTGCATTTTATAATAGCTCTGTCCTGTGTTTCTTACATTATGAATATTAATATATCTTATCTTTCGGTGATAGAGACCTGCTTATCTTCTAGAGAGTGTGTCATGTCTTTCCTTTCCCTACCTGTGTGGGAAGATCTAAAGAGGTCGGTCTCCTAGAAATCCGTTTTGGGTTAGGCTGCCCTGTTCTACTTTCACTTCTTTCCAAGGATTGATGATAAGAAAGACTGCAGTTCTGGGAGTGCAATTTTAAGCAAAGGCTAAATTGAAAGAAAAAGCTGAACGCTGGAATCTCTTTGGGTTGAATTTCTCCACTGTGATACATCCCTTACATTTATACTGTAGTTCGAAGGTTTAATGCCCAGGCTTTTAAACATGCAAGGTGAGTTATGTTTCCTTAAACTGAGTGGAGTGAGTTGGAGGAAGAAACCATCTGAAGAAGCCATCAAGCTTACAGTTCTTTGGCTATCATGCCAAAATCAAATTCTCTGCTTTGAATAAGTCAAGAGGTTAAAAAAAAAAACACAAAACAAAACCAAAAGTTACTCATCTATCTCCTTTCACCCCCATTATATTATGCAGCTTTCTTTTTGAAGAAGAACTTGCACTTTTCTGTTGAATACCCCAGTGCTCCGACTCTTGACATTTGCTTTATGAACAGATCAATTATTGATAGATATTGAAAAGCTTTGCTAGGCTGTGTTCTCTGAAGAGAAGTACAAACTGAAGCAGATTTGCTGTGCTCTGACTGCATGGCTCGTACAAAACATAAGCATGCCTCAGATTTTGAGAAAGGGAAAATTGCTGGATAGGGCTGCTCTCTTACAAGGTAGGGGGTGGTCTGCATGCATCCAGCCTTGCTAGCAGCAATATTTAATTTTGTCCAAGATCCGCAGACATGCTGCTGTCTTGGTGTCTTCTCCTTATTTACTGGTGAATAAAACTGAAAATGGCAGGGCAGGAGGGTCCCTGGACGTGAGGAAACATTAAACCTCTTGAACACCAACTTGGGATCCGCGCTAGTGTCCTTGGGGCCTGGGAATGCCTTTGGCGTTAAACTTCTCGAAGTGATTCATGTGGCAAACAATTACTTTGTGGGAAGCAAGTGCTTGAGTCCAAACTCTGAGTTTTTTTTTTTTAACTCATTCAGACACCTTTTCGCTTGCAGCTCTTCCCATCAGCCGAGCCATCGGGTCCTTCACTCAGTGCTCCAGCACAGGCACCTACACAACTACCTCAGGCTGCAGGACAGGCACCTGCACAACCTCAGGCTGCTGTACCTCCACCTAGCCAGGCTTCTCCAGCAGCCCCAGCAGCAGCCCAGGTGAGATCTGACAGCCTTCATGCCAGCTTTCAGCTTTGCACTTCACTGTTCAGTTCAAGACTTGTTAAAATGAGCTAAACCCTTAGGAATTGCTTGCGTGGGGTTGCATTAGTGCTGCTGCTTGCATAGAAGAGACAGCTGGCCTGCTGCTTTGCAAAAAAAGAAGACAGCCTTCAAAAAAAAAGGCTGGGCTCAGCAGTGTTTTGTTTTTATTGTGTGGGTGGGCAGTGATTTATGGTTTTCTGCTCCTCAGGGAGTGTAATGTTTGGCTTGAGACAGGGTTAAAGGTAAGAAGGGAGAGTCCTTTCAGCGGCAGCTCTTGTTCCTGGTGTTTAAAGAGGTGCAGCGTGTTTAAGGTGCAGCTCAAACAGGTTCTGATTGTGTGTGTCTCAGCATCGCTGCAGTCTGTCGGATAAGAGTGGAGAGAAGAATGAGAAGAAGAAACCAGAACAGCCAGGTTCTCTTGGATTCAAAAGAGAGACGAGAAGCCTGAAACTGTCCTCAGAGCAGTCCAAAATAGCAGAGAAACTCCATCTTTGGGAAGCTCTGAATCTTGTGGTGCTTCCAAACACATCCATTTTGAGCAGAATGGATCCTTGAGGGGAAGAACAGGGGATGTAAAAGCTCGGCAAGCCCCTGTTTAATTTTTAGCTGCATCACTTTAAAGCGTAGGGTATAGGTCAGAAAGGCAGACGTGCCAAAGTTGGGAAAGAGCACTGACTTGTGTTTAAAAAGAGCAAAACGGCCAAACCAAATCATTGCTGAGATACTTGGAACACGTCTTGTGGCTTGCTGGAGTCAAGCACCGCCGAGTTTGCCAGGCTTCTGAGTGATGGCACCTCTTTATAAAAGACGCTAATGTTCGTATTGGTTGGTGGGCAGAGGCTGTCCCTGCTGAAGAGGTCCAAGATAGCATCACCCCTTGGCAGACCCAGAGGGAAGAAACTTGGCAGCGCTGGCTAGAAAAATAACTGAAATGACTCCTTCCTAGAAACATTTCGTTATTTTTATTATAAAGTAAGCGAAAAGAGACGTGTATCACTTCACTGCAGTCAGCTCGCGTTCCTGTTTACAAAGCCATTAAAGCTGGTGCTTTAGTCATTAAACCAAACCAGGAGGGTTGGGGGCTGTCACATTCTTGGCTCGGTGAAAAGCGGCGTTAACGCTTAAATCGAATCCTTTCAAATCTCTTGAAAAGGGGCCAGTGTTTAATCCCTGAATTTTATGCAGCAGTTGAAACGCCAGCAGCAGTGAAGGCCGGCACTTGTCAGCTCAGTAAATGGATGTAGCGGCGTTGGCCTCGACGCAGGTGTTTTGATTTGCCCTAGCAGAGCATCCTGCTCCCTGCCACTCGTCCCCAATAGCTCATTTATTGCTAGCTTGGCCTGAGGTGAACTTCATACCCCCGTGTCAGTGCGTCCTTCCCTATAGCTCTGTGTGTCACTCCGTTCTTCTTTATGGCTCTTTGTGTCAACATGCCCTTCTTTATAGCTTTCCCTTGGTTCCTGTAACTCCTTGGCTCCCTATCTGCAGACCGACGGGCTCATTGTGGGCTCTTGTTTGTTTTCACTGAGCTGGTAAAACTTCTTCAGGCTTCGACAGGACCAAGAGTGTGGTCGGTAGCACTGAGCTGCATCCGTGGCACGAGAACACCAACAGATGGAGTAAAACACTGCTCTGAAACAAAGGGCGATCGTTTTCTCTCATGAAAAAGCAAACGATCTAGGTGGAAAAGAATTTGGTCAAGATTTCTAGGCTTAAATTATCAGCCAGGCATTGTCTGTCTGGTTACTGCAGATTTAAAACCCCTGGCTCTGCACATGCAGCACAGATGATTTACACAGTGGAAGATTAATTGACTTTTTTCTGTGTTTTTTTTTTTCTTTTTGTGGAGTTTGATTGATAATTAGTACTTTACTGGCAGTATCACTAGTGTTATAAAGATGGATCCTTCCCACTGGAAGTCTGCTGCTGAGCCCTATAAACTGCTTTGACTGCGTGCGCCAATAATTAATCAGAGGTAATTTAGAAGTGAGAACAGGCAGCTCTGAATTCACTGCTAGATGCTCCTAAAGTCTTCAATTTCACTAAAAAGTAATTGAAGAATATGCTAATTACCAATTATTTTCCCCTAGGTGCTCTTCACAACTGTATCCGTTTTTAAAATCAGATATTTGGGGGCAGGGATTAAAACACGTGAGGTCTTGAAGCTGTCCTGAGTGCCCCAAAACCTTAGTTTTTGAGGCAAAGCAAGCAGTGCTTTACATTCAGCACCTTTTCTGAAGTTTCCTGCTGATTTGACATTTCTCCTAGCTCAGAAGCTTTTCTTCTTTTAAAGACAGTTGCAGAGAACCTCCTGAATTACTCTTTAAGCATGAACTTTTTCCATTTAATATTCATTGTTTTTCACAGCAGTGTCATGGCTCCAATGATGGGTTAAACTTTAATTTGTATTTACGGTTGATCGAGGTTATCTCCAGGTTTAATACAAGAGAAAGGAGGTCTTTGTTTTAAAATAACATAATCCTGTTGCAGGCTCCACCTGCCCCTGCTGCAGCTCCGGTACAGGAAGATACGAAAGTCCCCATCAGCCTCGTACTAAGGTTAAGGTAAGGACACAAAACTGACCTGTTCTGGTAAGGAGAGACTTTGTGGAGAGGGACACAAGAAGATTTCTGTAGTGCATCTTGCCATCTGCCCTTTCAATTAAGAGGGTGGTGGCCATGTATTGTTGATCAGCATGGATTTCATCCGCCCTCATGAGACTGAGGCTGAGATTTCATCTTTGCTTCTTCAGCCTGGCAAGAACTGTAGATTGAAAGAGGTTTTGATATCACTATAAATCTCCCCAAACTGATGGGCTGGGAAGGAAGGAATTAGATGGGTTCCCTCAAAGGGATCGGGGATTTAGGGGTCCTGGCCTTGTGTTGTGGCACATCTGGGTATCGAGGCACAGCTTTAGACATCAGCCAGTTCTGAGACTGAAGAGCTTTTTATCCAGTTCAAGCCATGGATTCTGGTTTATGTCCCTACAAAAAGGAGAAAAAGGGTAGTAAGTGCACTCCACCATCATCATACGTGTTGGCTTTTCTCGTTTAATGAAGCTGGTTCTCACCTCCTTAGACATCTTGGTTGTTGATAGGTACTGGGACCTCTGAGCATCACCTCCCAGTCCTTCCTGGACAGTTGCATAATGTGTGTGCATCCCAGCATGAGCGAACGCTTGCTTCCTCTGAAGGATGTGCTCTGAGGATAAAGCTGCTGGTAGCTATGGGATGCTGCCAGTGGAACAATGTGGCCTTACACCACGTCGTGGCCCTCGTATATCCTGAAATTCATCCCACTCGGGTCTGTGAAGTTGACAGGCAGCCCGTGCTGAGGGCCTGGCTTCCCAAAGCACAGCCAAGTGAGCAGTTTTTGCCCTGCAAGGGGAAAAAGTGCAAGAGTGAACTCAGCTCTCTTCACAGACTGGTTCTGCAGTGATAGCACCTTCTGGGCACCGCTCGGTGCAATGAAGTGTTCCCTTCTCTATCAAATGTTCTTCTTCCCACAGGAACTCGAAAAAAGAACTCAACGATATCCGATTTGAATTCACCCCAGGGAGAGGTGAGCTGGTGTGAAAGTCCTGCGTGTGAGGGTGGGTTTGGTGAAGGGGATCTTCTGTGCTCAGAGTTGGTCAGTTGTATCTGTAGAAGGGTCTGTCCACAGTGCTTCCCTAAAAGGCTGTTCCAAGGCTTGTCTGGGCTGTTAGCAAGTGCTTGGAGCACTGCTGCTAGAGACCTCTTCTGTAAAACTCTCATGGACACGACCCAGGCACAGGCATTCAGTGAATTTTACAGAGCTGAATTTAATTTCAGACTTTCAGTGAATTTACTGAGTTTTACAGCGTAGCTCAGAGCTGCCTCGCGGCAGTGCTGTGGGCAGCAGGCTAGTTGACACCCACAAGCATGTGTGAGGGTTTCTTCCCCTCCCCTTATGTAGCTTTTGCTCCCCTCTTGAAAATCGGTAGCTAGAATTGACTGAGGATCATCTAAGTGCAGGTACTGCAGTTTGCTGGGCTTGTGCCCTCCACGTGGAAGGTGGTGAAGAAGAGTTTTGCTGTTTGGTTTGTCCAAGTTTCTTTTAGGTTTTGCGTGATACCTCCATCAGCTGGACAACTTCCTTTGCCTGCTAACTGGCTCTTGTGTTTCTCCCCTACAGATACTGCTGATGGTGTGTCTCAAGAACTAATTTCAGCAGGGCTTGTTGATGGCAGAGATCTGGTAATAGGTAAGTACGAATTATTTTTTCTGCTCTAACCATTTCAGTCACTTCTGCAGCATTAAAGTGACCCGATGAGTGGGTACGAGGAAAGTTCCCTGTGGCCTCCGTCCTCTTCTCCAACAGCTCCACGAAACTGCTGTTAATTTTAATCCTAGTGGCAGTTCTGTGCTAGTGCATTTAGGCAACCGCCAGTCCACAGGCAGATGATCTAGTTGGAGAGATTACGAAGCAAATGTTCCTTGTAATGCAAAACGAAGGGTAATCAGTGCATCGGCTAAATCAGTCTCATCTGACACAGGCACTGCCAAATCGCTGCACGAGCCTGTGCTGCTGAGGGGCTCTGTACGAGAGAGGTCTGGGACTGGAATCAGCCAGGCTTTTTGAATTTCTATTTCATTTTAAGGCAGGCCGTGGAAGGAAGTGTGAGGCGCACACGCACGTGGTGCAGCTGGCCTAAGGCAACAGCACGCGTTGCTGCGCTTGGAGCGCATGTGAATAGCTACCTCCAGCAACAGATCCCTGAACAGATGTGTCCCTTTATGCAGCAGGGGAAACTTGAAGCCATTAACAGTACCTGTGTGCCTCAACTACAGCAAGCAGGACTTCCTTAGACACAGGCTGCAGCATCTGGAAAGGCTGAAAGTGCACAAGGAACTGGGTTTTCAGGTGCAGTCGGGTAGTTCATTGCTGCTGATCCCATCACCTGCCTTTGAAAAAGAAGCATTGTAACAAGTGGCAGCATTTTCACAGTTTAAAGATTCAGATTTAAGTAGAGTGAGTCTAATGGAAGCCGAAACTTTCTGTATCTTTTTAAACAATTCTACGTTGGTGTAATATAAAGAGGCCTTGTGACTTTGGGATGGTTTTTCTCTAGCCTGCCCTAATACTTGCCCGTTTTTCTTGTCTGTGTGTGATTTCAGTTGCAGCTAATTTGCAGAAAATTGTGGAAGAGCCCCAAGCAAACAGATCCGTCACTTTCAAACTGGTATTTATTCCCCTTCCCTGACTGAACAAGCTGTCGCTCGCAAAGATAAAGCATTGCATAGGGGTGCCTGTGGTCATCTCCTGCTGGCATCTAATGTATGCAATCCAGATCTAATGCTAACACAGACATTCCCCTGCCCTGGCTACTAAAGGTATCAAAATGTTACAGGAAGGGTTTTTGGGGTATGTTGGCAGAAATACTTCAGGGCAGGTTAAGTGGGCTAAAAAGTGCCACTGACTCCTTTCTTGGAGAAAAAGAACGGGGAAGGGAGAAGGGTCTTTGAGGAAGAAATTTGGGGTGAGGAAGAGCTGAGAGAGGCTACAAGAGGAGAGGTAACAGCAGATGAAATCTTCAGAGATGGTGAAATGCACAGGTAATTGTAGGACAACAAGGGTGTAACCAGATGATTGGTGGTGAAAGCGGTGAATTGTGTTACTTCTGACCTTTTCTGTGAAGAAGTTGTTTTTGCTTCTTTCTCCCTGGTTAGTGCACGTAGCCCTCGTCAGGGCAGGCATTGGCAAAGCGTCAGTCCCAGCCCTTCCTAGCTCCAAAAAAAGGGGAAAAAAACAATTTAGCTTTGGGTAGGGCCAGCTCCTGAATGCAGTGCTAAGTTGTCCTGTAACTACTCCCTCCCCAGACTGTATCTGGTGTAGCTGGTTGTGATAGCAAGCACGGTGTGTATCAGGGCAGAGCATGTCCGGTGCTATTTGCATCTCTGTTCCTTGTGTTCCAGGCGTCTGGTGTCGAAGGCTCAGATATTCCCGATGATGGCAAACTTATAGGATTTGCACAGCTCAGCATCAGCTAAACCATGGTCCCAGGAGATGTTTCCCAACAGAGAACCCACATGTGCATATTCGTAATGCTTCTGTTAGCCTAAAAAAACCACTACTGCCAAAGAATTGAACTACAGCCCCCTTCCTAGAAGCTTTAACATTTTCCTTAATAGGATCACAAACCTTCCTGAAATTACCGATGGCGTTTACACCTTTTGTAAACAAGTCTCATGTTTTTGTATGTCATCTCAAACATGCAGATCCAACATGTCATTGCCTGCATGTTCGTTTTATTATTGCCTTACTTTAAAGAAAAATACTACTGAGTACGAAGCGGGGGTTCCACTGCTCTGATGATCTCGCCTAAATGTTTGCTTACATGTGGTTTCATTTTTTTTTTTCACTTGCTATTTTTGCACAAGTTTTAATACTGAATGGATCTTTTTTCTTTTTGTTCTTCTCCTTCCATCTGAAACACCAATGTACATGTTGTTTGGGTCACCTGGAGTGCTGAGAAATCTGCTTCTCTTCAGCTGTATTTTGAAAACTGCTCGTTTGAATGCTTGCACCTAAGAAAGCAAGCCAAGTCTTAACCCACAGGAGGGAGAGCCATCTTCCCTTGTGTTTGCGTTTTTGAGAAGTTCCTTGACTTCGAGGTGTTAGAAGTCAGCTTCCCTTTGTAAACTGCCTTAATTTTTTTTTTGTTTGGTTTTATTTTTATTTTTTACCATTTGGGTTCTTTCCACATGAGTGCCAGGCGTGGCATGAGGGCTGAACCTGCTGGTTTACGTTAAGCAGTCCTTCCGCAAAACATGTCCTTCATCCTGCATCCGTAGCTGTAGTCGCTCCGTAAAGCAGAACAATGAGGCGCTGCTGTCTGGACGCTGGTCTTGCAGCTGATCAACAAACCAATCCGTTGTCAGAGGGAGAGGAGGTCTGTGTCACTCTGCGTTTGGAAAAAGATGCACTTCGAACTGTTCTCGAGACCCGGTCTGTTATGCCTGGCTGTGCGAGTCCTCCCCGACGTGTTTCCCAGTCCTTTGCAAACTGGTACCCGTGGAACCATCCCTGTCGTGTTTTACAGCAATAAGGAATTGCCAGTAGAGTGGTGTTACTGGGCAAGCGAGCACCGGACTGTGTCCCTCCTGCACTAATCGCTTGGGTCGTCAGCCTTGGCGGCGGCCCCAGCCTCGCCGTTTGATCAGGATGTCACTGAAACCCTGTCACACACATATTGAGGTTGTATTTCTATGTGGTGTTGAGTTTGAATTTCTACATGAATAATATAAATTATACTTTGCGTTTGATAAGAGACACTTGTAATGCAATATGTGAATAATAAATGGTGTTGATTTTTTTTTTCCTACTGTTTCACAGTTGGCCTTTGTAACTGCTATTGGCTCTGGAGTGTTTTCTACACAGAAATTAGAAGCCTGTAATTTAACTCACAGATGGAAACGTGTTTGGTTTCCATCAGCCACAAACAATGCAGAAACAGAGTGTTAAAGCAGAACGACTGGGTTCAATCAGGACTTAATTTTATTTCCAAGTCTTCTGAACAATCTATATTTATATTTTTTTTCCTCTATGAGCAGCTGCGGAAGCTCCCTGCCTTGTGCATGCTCTTTTTATACTGCCCTAGTTCCGTTTAGCCTGTAGGTGGGTGTTGGCTCTGTCCCCATGGAGCTGCCGTGACTGGTGAGTGTGAAGGGGAGGAAGAGGAGGAGGAGAGTGGGAGCGAGAGCACCATGGGCTGCTGAGCAGAAGCCCCAACCAGCCAAGGAGGTGGGTGCCAGGAGCTGATGGGGGCTGGGTTCGGCCGCTCGTGTGCGTGCACGCGCGTGTGCCAGCTCTGACTCTCCCTCCTGTTATTTGACACAAAGCACTCCCAACGGCTTCCCCCAGCGAGCCTCTTGGCTTGGGGAAAAGCAGGCTGGCACCTTGATTTTTCATGTCGCCCCATGGCTGATGGGGATGTGGTCTTGGTACAGTATTATTTCTCCTTCTGCCTGCACGCCCTGGGGGCCTCCTGGTTCATTTGCGAACTGGTGCTGAGAGAGGTGGGACTCGAACCGCTCACAAGGAACAACGCAGCCTCTATTTATTAAGTTATTCCCCACCTTCCCAAAGCCAGGACTTCGAGTGTGAGTTCACACTAACCCAGGGCTCGTTAGTTCTTCACGGGAGAAGATAAGCAAGAAACTGATGTCATTTGCTCTGTAGCTCTCCAGGCATTTTGGGTAGCAATCCAAAATTTTTACTTGGGCTATTACAGTGCTAGACAACTGTCTTTTCTGATGTTGTTCCAGTAAGTGCCAATGCTGTTCATAATTGTTTTCCAGTGTCATTAAGGATTTGTTTTTTGTTTTTTTTTTGTGTGAATTTCTGATCCGAACCTGAAAGCAGGTGGTAATTTTAAGTTCCTACTTTTAAGGACAATGCTCTGTTAATGAAAACGGATCCTCTTCACAACTTTGGTGTATTGTAGATTATGATGAGAGATGTAAAATATTCAGGCTTTTTTTTTCCTTTTTTGGACTTTGTATTTTACTGCATGTCTCTAATTTTTAATCAATAAAGAACAAATTGTCCATTGCCGCGTGCTCGGCGTGTGCTTTACGTGTCGTTGAGTTGGCTGGTGTGTCTCGGGGAGGGGACTGGGGGTTTGTCCGAGTGGCATCCGTACTACTTGAGACATTTATTTGGGCGGTGGGAGATTGGTGACCCCCGGGAGGACTCGATGGTGGTGGTCTATGAGAGTCTGAGCAGGGTTGGGGTCAGGGTGGCATTTAGGGCTGGATCCTGGGGGCTTCTCAGTAGCTGAAAGGTTTGCTCCGAGCTCTGCACACCCTGTGAAGCTGGGGATGAGCTTCTCCTGGCCAGGAACAGTACTGGAGTGGGATGATTTATATCCTGAGAGGTGTCTGGAGAACAAACTGCTCTCCCTCCTCTCCACCTCCAAACACCTGTTCTTTCCAACTTCTCCAGATCTGATCCAAAGGTGCCTCCGAGGTCTTCCCTCTACATCTGAAGTGCAGCCAGGACCTCAACAAAACACATCGAAGGTGAGAGACCCCAGATAAATGCACATCCTTCATCCTCCTGACTGCTCTTAGGCTGTTCCTCTCTAGGCACCGGTATCCCCTGCTGCAGCACAATCCTGTGCCAGTGATCATACTTCGGGCTGAGGGAAAGACGTGTCAGAAGGGAAAGGTCTCTAAGTTAACAGTCTTCTGTTAACTTTTCTTGCTAGGGCTCTCCAGCTTAGTTTGCCATTTTCTGGATCTATTTCTCGTAAGCTGTTCCTCCTTTATGACAGATCCAGCCAACTTCACCTGGGGTGAACACAACTTCCAAGTTTAAGATGTGCGATGGGAAGGGATTCTCAAGCCCTTCATCTGAGTCAACTTCCAAGCAGTCTTTCCAGCCTAACCTCGCTCAAAAATCCCAAGAGAATGATATTCCAGTGCTCTCCCCTCCCTGCCTCTGTAGGAAATCCCTTTACGGATGCTCCTAAAGCTTTTTGAAGCTGCCTCACACCAGTCTCACCGCCCTCCTGTGGGTCACTAGTCCACACCAGTTGGCCGTGCTGCCCGTTCGTTTGGGCTTCCCCGCTCTCCTTACCACCTCCCCATCGCCTTCTCGCAGTCTCCTCCCAGCCGATGAATGTGCAACTGGAAAACAACCTGCCCTGGAGGGTGAGCACCTCCTGAAATTCCCGATTCACTCAATGGGAACGCAGCGTGAGTACAAATTCCAGCTTCCTCACCTGAGGGCAAACGCTGCTCCTGCTTCAGGGACAGGCCGAACAGAGCTGGTTTCATGCTTCCATCAGTTGCATTCATGCAGGAAGGCATTTGGAGCAGAGATGTGACAAAACTTAGCTAAAACACCATTTCCCTATGCCAGATTTCCACCGTCCACATACACCTCCCCCAGATAGCTGCATGTAGCCCCCGGCAGGCTGTGGGGTGGCCCAGACCGGGCATGAAGGGCAGGTGTCTCATGGGCTCACAGGGAAGCTGCGGAAGATGAAGGAAACAGAGGCTCCCGTCGGCTGGGATGGCAGCCAGCTGGCCGCCCTTCCTCCTCTCTGGCTCTGCCCGTCCATTAGCATCACTCCATTTCTTGGACTTTTCCCAGCTCTGCACCACACTGGGCTGTCTTGGCCTCCGTGAACCTTGCTCGCTCGAGTAGAGCAAGTACCTGCAATTGATTCGGACAATTCGGGCTTCCCCCATGTCATTGCCACACGGCCCCGGCAGTGGCACGATCCAGATCTCCTGAAATGGGTTGGTTCTGCATGCTTTACCCAGTAGTAGACACCGTATGTGGGTGGCCCAGAAATGATTAATGTGTTACACAGTGTACTTAGGACATGTAAAACATCAGGCGCTATGTCTCTCCTGAAGAGACTACATATTCATAGTGCCTGCCCACGTCTGCAGAGCTTATCTTGGGATTAAACATTAATTCCAACCCGCAGGAAAGTCTGTCCCAGCACTGTCCTCTTCCCCACTCCGCTGACAATGTCGGGCATCGGGGAAATTCTGAAGGCAGTTGGGGATTTTGGGACATTTCAGAAACGGCTGGTGCTCTTCTCCGTGCTCCCATGCCTCAACCTGGCCTTCCACCAGTTTTGCCAGCTTTTTATGGTTCCAAACCTGCCTCATTACTGCAACACCAACTGGATCCGTGCCGTCGGCCCCAACCTGACCGAGGAGGAGCAGCTGAACCTCACCCTGCCCCGCGATGCGGACGGGGCGTATGAGCAGTGCTCCATGTACTCGCCCGTGGACTGGGACCTCAGCTCCATCGTGGCGTACGGCCTGAACGCCACGGAGAAGTGCAGCAGTGGCTGGGTGTACCCCTCAGCACAGCAGCCGTCCCTGCTCACCGAGGTCTGTAAATGCCTTTTGATGCCCTGGGGACGTGGAGGGGAAGGGATGGATGGGAGCCTCCTGTCCCGCACTTTGTGGAAGGCCAAGGCAGAGGCGGTGTGGGGGTGAGTCCAACATGTGCTTTGCCCACCGGACAGCACCTTGCCAGCACCCAAGTAACTCATGGTACCTGGCCTGGGGGGACTTTTTTTGTCTCCCTGACACATTTTTCAAAATTCTGCTGCATGGTTCTCCTCACAGCACCTTCCCTCTGAAAGACATTCACTTTCCAAGAGCTTTAATTTGGCCTTGAGTTTTCTGGGACCTCCAGAGACCTTCAGGGCTTGCACAAGGTGTTGTCCTTATGGGCCATACAGATGAGCAAAGGCCCTACCTCCTGGCATCCCCAACATCTCCCTCTCTGCACCTCTCTTCCTCTCCTCACGTTCCTTCCTCTTTCCTCTCTCAGTATTTCCTCTCTACCAGCTCCAACTGGGTACCTTCCTCTGGGCTAAAACCAGATGAGAGAGCCCAGCCTCTGCCATTTCCAAAGGTTCCTTGGCTCCCCTGGAGCCCTGTGTCCATTTCACAACCAGATTCTCTGGAGGCCCCTCAGCAGCTGTTGCATCCCTTCCCTCTCCTGCTCCAGCCATCCTTTCCCAGAGAAAATGCTCCCGTGCCCTCCTCGTGCCTCCAGCCTGTCCCACCCTGCCCGGCCTTTGCAGCCAGGTGCTGGGACCCCTCTTCGAGGCCCCACTTCACCCAACGCCTCCCAAGCAGGAGGCTCCCTTGGG
>CM021766.1:5136200-5194468 GCA_011076525.1 Nettapus auritus
CCCAAGGGAGCCTCCTGCTTGGGAGGCGTTGGGTGAAGTGGGGCCTCAGAGAGGAGTCCCAGCACCTGGCTGCAAAGGCCGGGCAGGGTGGGACAGGCTGGAGGCAGGAGGAGGGCAGGGTGTAGTGGGTTTACATGGTAAGGTTTGGGTAGTGGGGGGCCATACGGGTGGCTTCTGTGAGAAGAATCTAGAAGCTGCCCCATGTTAGATAAGGGCCAGTTTCAGTTGGCTCCAAAGGAACCCACAGCTGGCCAGAGCCAAGTCAGTAAGTGATGTTCTTCGTGCCTCTGTGAGAGCAGACTTCAGAAAGGGAAAAACAAACAAGCAAAAAAACCAAACCAAACCAAACCAAACCAACCAACCAACCAACCAAACAACAACAACCAAAAAACTACTACACAATAGTAGCTAGGAGAGTGAGGAGTGAGACCCAGCCCTGCAGCCCCCAGGTCAGTGCAGCAGGAGGGCAGGAAGTGCTCCAGGCACGCAGCACAAGTTCCCCTGCAGCCTGTGGAGAGGCCCCTGGTGGAGCAGGCTGTCCCCCTGCAGCCCATGGGTCCCACATGGAGCAGATCTCCACGCTGCAGCCCGTGGAGAGGAGCCCACACAGGAGCAGGGGGTCTGGGGGGAGCTGCTGCTTGTGGGGGACCCGAGCTGGAGCAGTTTGCTCCTGGGGGATGGACCCCGTGGGATGGAGCCGTGTGGGAGCAGGTCTTGAAGAGCTGCTGCCTGTGGGCAGCCCCCGCAGGCTCAGCTGGGGGAGGATGGCATCCTGTGGAAGGGAACCCGCGTGGAGCAGGGGCAGAGAGGGGCCGTGAGGGAGCGGGGACAAAGCCTCAGGGACTGACCGCAGCTCCCAATTCCTGTGCTGACTGGGGAAGGAGGGAGAAGAAAGTGAATGGGGGAAAGGTGCTTTTGGTTTATTTCCTTTTCTTACTTCTCTAGCTTGTTAGTAATAGGTAATAAATCTTACTGTCTCCCTACTCTGAGTCTGTTTTGCCTGTCATGATAATTGGTGAAGGATCTCACGGTCCTTATCTCAACCCTTGAGCCCTTTGCATATTTTTTCTCCCCCTTTCTCTATGAGGAGGGGGAGTGAGAGAGCGGCTGTGGTGGAGCTCGGCTGCCCACCTGAGTGAAATCACCACACAGGGGAGCAGTATTTTCTCTGGGAAAGGATGGCTGGAGTAGGAGAGGGAAGGGATGCAACAGCTGCCAAGGGACCTCCAGAGAAACTGGTTGTGAAACGGACACAGGGCTCCTGAGGAGCCAAAGAACCTTTAGAAATGACAGAGGCTGGGCTCTCTCGTCTGGTTTTAGCCCAGAGGTAGGTACCTAGGAGAAAGTTGGAGCTGGGAGGGAGGAAAGAGGGAAGGAGGAATGAGGGAGGAATGTTGGGAGAAAAAGCGGAAGAGAGGTGCAGGCAAACATAATGGTTTGCCTGCACACAACCTCGCAAGGGTCGCAGCTGAGTCTGGGGGATGGAGCCGAGTGTTCTCCAGGAAAGGCCTGGTGTAAATCTCAGCCCAGCTGCACTGCCGCTGCCTTGGCCTTCCACAAAGTGCAGGACAGGAGGCTCCCATCCATCCCTTCCCCTCCACGTCCCCAGGGCATCAAAAGGCATTTACAGACCTCGGTGAGCAGGGACGGCTGCTGTGTTGAGGGGTACACCCAGCCACTGCTGCACTTCTCCGTGGCGTTCAGGCCGTACGCCACGATGGAGCCGAGGTCCCAGTCCACGGGCGAGTACATGGAGCACTGCTCGTACGCCCCGTCCGCATCGCGGGGCAGGGTGAGGTTCAGCTGCTCCTCCTCGGTCAGGTTGGGGCCGACGGCACGGATCCAGTTGGTGTTGCAGTAATGAGGCACGTCCACAACTATGAACACTTGGCCAATCATTTGGAAAGGGTTAAGAAGCAGTGGGAGGGAGAGCAACAGTACTAGCCATTTCTGATATAGCCCAAACTCCCCCAGAGCACTTATAAAATCTCCAAACTCAGCCATGGTGCATACCTCTATGTCCAGGCTGTGCTACAGCACGTTGCTTAAATAGCAAAATATTAATGTTTAAACTCTTTGAGCACTAAACACCTAATCAGATGTGATAAAATGAATACTTCTTATGAGCACCTGAATCAGCATGTTCCCCCATTAAGATGATATATTGGAGTCCTGTGGGACGCACTTTGTCACCAGCCATTCCCTCCCTGTTCCTGCGGCCAGAACAAAGGTGCCAGAGCACTGTCAGTCTTGGGGACAGAGTGGGGACAGCTTGTCTTGTCCCAGTATCTCCCCAAACCTCCTGAAGGCAGTTGTGCTGCAGACTGATTTTTTTCCAAACTGTGAGGTGTGAATCCACAGGGAGGCTTCAGCGTGGGTTGTGCAGCTGAAAGGGAAGAAGGAGGCCAAGCAGAGGGTGGGTGGGTTTGGGAGCCTGGGGCCACATTCCTGCTCTGCCCTTGCTGTGCTCAGAGCCATTGATACTCTGCCATGTCTTTCCTTGGAACCAAACCCACCCTTGCCCTGCTATTCCCCATGCTGAATCACCCCAAGTCAAATGTCTGGATTTGCAGGGCCAACTTCCCCAGGGGGCACGATGGCTTGATCTGAGCTGAATGCCTAGGACTGATGTGGCATAGAAGAAGCACAAGATGCACTTTTCATCTCAGAAATACTCGCACAATTTTCAGGTGGACCCACTGTGCTGTCTGACATGGCTTTTTTCTTCTCTGGGGCCACATCTGCTGGCTGTGCTCCCTCCTCTCCCCCATGCACATCCCCTTTCAGACAAGAAAGGTTGCTCTTGCTCCATGTGCCAAGACAGGGGGCTTGCAGCTTCTCATTCACACGTGCTGCTCTCATTAATGGCTTAATAGCTGGATAGCCCACCCTGGTGACTTCTGCTTTGGACAGGGAAATATGGTTGGAGATCAGGTAGACCTGATCTTGACAGCTGTGTCCCAAGCTGTCCATTTTCAGTTGCCCCAGGTAGTAACCCTGGTCAGTCATAAAACTGAATCTAAACTAAAATGTCTTGGAGAGAATCCTAAAAAGATTTAACTGGGAGAGTACCCTTAAGAAAAACATACCAGACTTGTCACACACACATACAGAGCACACAGGATTTGGGGATAAGAAAAGACATTGGCCTGGTTTTGCCTGAGGTTCTGATGTCACTTGAAAAGGAGATTGACCTGATTTCAGCTGTGTGTCTGAGTTATTTCCTGGGCAGCCTCTCTGAATGGTTTGCATCTTTATTCCTGGGAACTGGGAACCCAGATTGCCCTCAGTGTTTGAAATGCGATGTGTGATTTGTCAAAGGTCTCCTGGCTGCCTCCACCAAAGCGATAAGGACAGGTCACTGGACACTGACTTGCTCACTAATGTCTCCTCTCAAACCTTTCGTCCATCACTCCCAACTCAGGGAATGCATCTGAGCCTCCAGCAAAGCTATAGAAGGGCCAGACAAGTCCAGGTCTCTGCTGAGTAGGTACAGCCCTGGTGTACTTATGGAAGTGAGAGACAGTAGAAGATGTGACCTTAAAACATCACCCACTAAGCTAATGGGAGCAAGGAGAGAGAGGATTAATTTGTTCGTGCATGCACACACCATATGGCCTAACAAGCCACTGAGCTTTGGACCCACATCCTTGGACGACAGGACTTGCTGTTGTTTGGATACTTGTTGTGAGCAAGAGGTTGGGCTAAATGACCTCCAGAGGTTTCCTTTAACTCCAAATCCATTTTATGGGGTGACTTTGCCTGGGAGATCTGCCATGTAGAGGCATTTCAAACCCATCCTGCTGAGCAGGGGGTAGAAGTGTTTCTCACTGCTGCATGATCACCCTACATGGTCTTCCTTCCCACTCCTCGGCCATCAGCATCTCCTGTAGTAAAGTGGTCAGGTTTTGACCACAAAAATTCCTTGCGGGTGACTCAGACATGCCTGCAGTCTCAGGAGCTAACTCATATGTGACTCCTTGAGGCTGTCCTTCCTAATGTCACCAGCCAGGCTCTTCTGGTGCCCTGGGAAAGCTTCAGCACCCTGTTGTAAACTCTGTCACTCTAAGATGATACTTTTCATAGAGAGTGTTCTCAGGACTGTCTTGACCTCACAATAAGATGTGGGGTTGAGTGGGTCAATCCCACATGGTGGATATCTCTCTGGGGCAAAAACTGGGTTGACCCTGTGAAACTTTGCTTCCAGAAGCCCCGCAACAAGAGTTACTGTTCTTATTTCTCTGTCCCACAGTTTTGTCCAAGTGGATTAATGCTGTTTGCATAGAAAATGGAAACCAACTGAAGTCAACAGGTCTGAAGGAGGACCTGGGATGTACAGCTGGAAAACATGTACATCCATGTTCAGATGTCAAGGACAGAGGGAGTTTGGAGAGAGAAACCAGTGCCTGTGGAGGAATACTGCTCCGGACAGCAGGGCATCAATGCACTGATCTGTGGGCTTGGCTTTTCTCTTACATAGCTCTGAACGTCAGCAGTGACTGTGGCTGGAAGCCCATTTGGACATCTATACGCTGGGATGAATTGCAGCCAGGACAGGTTTGCAGCAGCCAGCCATGGTGCTTCTGCATTTCCCCTCTCCCTCTTAGTGCTGGTAAGGAGGGGCTGGGTTTTTGGGCATGTACTAGTGACAGCTTGGTCTGGGATGTCACTTTGGCCCAGGTAAATGGGCACCCCCTTCCTAATGGTTTCAATGAAAGGTGCTTCAAGACTTTAGGTCTCATTTCTGCGTATCTAAATACAGCTTGACCAGGTTTCAGGCAGGGCTGTGAGATGTCAGCACCTTTGTCCCGAGGCACTTGTCCCACCCCAAGACGAGACCAATTTAGTACCTAAAGAGTCATGTAGCTTTACAGGCCACCCCTCTTTTCCTTGGACACACATTGATGTCCCCACAGAGAGCACCGACAAGCTGCTTTGCAGCAGATGCAGTCATTAAGCAGTTTTATTCCTCCAGAAGATCTGACAGACCCAGTGTACATTTCAGCACTGATGTGGCGGGGATGATCAATATTGATTGCTTTAACATCTTTATCCTTTTTATAACAGACAGCTGATTAACACAGTCAAAGTGATATGCTCCATGAACCTTTTTGTAAGGTGTGTCCTTGTTTTGTCTCTCTGATGTTCCAGGTGAACTTGCTTATCATCCATGTAATTGTTAACCTCTGTAACACCTGTGGCACTTATGGCAGCAAAAGGCAGCCAGGGAGGGTCAGCGTGAAACCCCACAGGGACAGCAGGACTTCAGGAGACCCAGATTCCTTTTCCTTCTCTGCCCTTCTGACCAGGTGACCTTGGCAAGGTCATTTCACTTATCTTTGCTTATTGTTATAAAAAGAGGATAACGATGGTAACCTCCCATGTGAAGCAATTTTGCAGTCTAAATAAGGCAAAATGTAATGAGGGGAGTGAGATATCTATTGTTAAGCATAGACAAGCCATATAATCAGCTCTAGATGTCTAAATATTGTTGTCTTTATGAGAAATAGATATCTAAGGTTGTATTGTAATTAGTTGAGATCAATCAATAAGCTCAGTGGAGTTCAGAGAGCTGTTAGCTTTCTGAATGCAGTTGTTTATCATGGGCTGAATCACTCCCTGGACTGCATTGCCAGTACTTACTGACTCTCCTTTAACTCTGAGTGGTCTTAGACATCTGATTTATGTTGAAATATTACTGTTGCGGACACCTAAACCAATTTTGGAGTTGAATCTCTATCCTGCCCCTCTCAGCTCTGCCTTTGCTCATTGCATTTTGCTTGTGCACTTGTGGCCAAGGATTCAGTTTGTTCTTGATAACAGCTTTCTCTTCTGAGTTTTTGGATCTTGATGAGCTTGTTGCTGATTGCTGCTTGATGGTTTGACCTCATTGGACATCTCTTTCCCATCTGCTGTGCAGACAGTGGCCATGCAGTCATCCTGAGGAAACCTTGCAGTAGATCATGCAGAAGATCCCCTCCAAGTGCAGGGAGTGAGGTGCTGGTCCCTCTGGAGAGGTTAACCTCTCCTTGGAGGTTCCTCATGGTGAAGCCAGTTTATGTGGTGTTCTTTTTTGGGACCTGAGCGCCGATCCACTATGACCAGGACAGAGATCTTAAATTTAGCTCCTTAAACCACTAATAAATCAGCCTATGCACCTAGTGCAAGAGGGGACTTCTAAGCTGATTTCATGAATCAGATTTTGTCCCATATCAGCTAACTTCAGAAACTTGTTTTCTTTCTCTTTTTTCTTTTTCTTTTTCCAACTATATAAAGAACTCCTGGTTTAAAGGGTCATCACCGAACACATTTGTGTCTGCAGAGGAGAGACTTTCATGATCTTCTTCATCTTCTAACATTTTTCTGCTCCCATCCATTTTTGCAGGAACATCTTGGCCAATTTCATCTGAATCAACACGAAAGGGATCAAAGAGACTCTGAGTAGGGTTTTCAGAAGCATGGCTGGTGACCATGGACGGTGGAGGAAAACTGCCTTCCTGCACAGAGAGGTGGTTGTTCGTTGAGCCTTCAGCACTAAAACCCCATCCAAATGTATCTTCTGCAGCCTTTGGAGCCTGGTACTGTGGATCAAAGTGCTGCAGCAGTGCACAGCCCTGAATTCTTTCTGAGCCTCCAGTAACAATCTCATCTTGTCCAACAAAAAATGGGAAGCTAGAGGTGTCCCATGGTTCTAGTGGAGCATTTGCCAGGATTTCCTGGCACAATTCTGAAGGATTTGGATCAAAGCAAGGTGAAGTTCCCGTCTGTGAATTTTGCAAGTCTAAATTTGGGATTTTACTCTCTATGCTGGGAAAATCTTGTCCTTTGTTTTCTACAGATAGGAAAATGTTACTGTCTTCCAGAAGATCCATGTTGTCTAACTGAAGCTCAGCTTCCTTGGGTAACTTTCTTAAATTGCTTGATGAAGAAAAAAATCCATCCTCTATCACTGTATTCTGGATATCCAAACTCAGTAAGTTCTGACTTTCCAGTAGATGAGCATCGCAATGACTTCCTTCCCTGATGAGTTTTATGCTGTTATCAGCTGCAGGCATAAGCTCTGGAGAAGGACGGAAAGGGTTTGTTCCACCTTCAAAGTCTGCTACATCTTCTTTCTGATTTTCCTGTGCTGGCACGAGAGAGGGCCAACAGCTGTCCTGTTGCTGCTGAACCTGCCTGTCTAAAGCTGGTTGGTCACGAATGTCAAGTTCGATTCTCTTATGTTTATCATCACATGAAATGTTTGTACCAGGAGTGAAAAAGATATTGGTCTCTTTGCCCTTGGTGGTATCTAAGCAGCCTCCAGAACTTTTCTGCGTATCTTTGGGGATGACCTCTGTCTTCCCTGGTTGTAGCAGCTGATTATTTTTGGAGGCCTTTTGTTTTGCTTGGCTGGAGGAGCTGAAGAGGCCCTGGGGCTTTTCCTGCTTGTCTTCAGTGTTTGTTTGTTCTGAGGATCTAGCAGGATTTTCTTGTCGACTCTGCTTCTTCTCTGAGGAGTAACCAAACAAAGTGACAAGGGCTGACTGGGGCTTAGAAGGTTTCCTTTGGCTCGTTTCCTTCTTGGGAGCACTGCCTTTGTCTTCAGAACCAAAAAGTGTAGTGAAGGGGTTTTTCCCAAGCCTGAAACCTTTACCCAGCACCTCTGTCCTGGCTTGACTGCTTCTGGTCTCTTTGCTTTGGTCACCAGGTCTTGATGTTTGTGCAGTGCCTTCCCCTGGGTATTTCAGATCCATTTTTTCTTCACCCTCTGGATGACCCCCATGTTTGTCTGAGGATACATTCAGTTTGGAAGCATCTAATTTCTTGACTGGTTGCTCAGAAATGTTAATGATGTTTCCACCAAGAACTTCACTTGGCTCCTTTGATTTGGAGTTGTCAACTTCATCACGTGAGGGCCAAATGACACAAGTTCCTTTCAAAGGAACATCTGCTGATACTGGAAAATCCGTGCCAGGTGATTTTACATCATAGACCAAAATATCCCCATGAGGGTTAGCCATCAGTTGGCTACACGTGGCCTGAGGTTCTGTTTCTTGTAGCTGGGGCATATCATGGTCATCTATCTTCTCTGGCGAACCAGGTGAAGGGACTCTGTTCTCTTCTGGTGTATTTTCCTGAGATGTGTGCTCAGGACTGGGTTCTTCCAGAAACCCTGATGTGCTTACTGGCTTCATTTCTTTGGTCTTCTCAAATTCTACCCCTGTGCTCTCAGCCTCAGGCAAATGACTTACACTGGATAGCAGCATGTTTTCCTCCAAACTTACTGGTGTTTGTTTCCCAGGAAACTCACCAACGTTTGTCTTGGATTTCTCATCCACCAGCTCAGCTATTTCAGGTGATGCACTCAGTCCTCCTGGCTCCAGGGAGCTGGATGCTACACTGAGGGTCCCTGGCACACCAGAGAGGCAGAAAGCTTGGTTTTCAGCTTTGTATTCAGGGGTATCATCCCCCTCAGCTCTGTATTTTGGCTCCATATTTGTGATGTTTCTGGTTTCAAGGTCTCCTGGCACGCAGACCGGCTGTGGGTTGTTCATTCTCTCTCCAAGATGATGCTTTCCTCCTGCAGTGGCTGGGGTGGCTGTGGTCTGTTCAAACTTGTCATCTGTCACTGCAAGCTTTGTGTCACCTTCGCTGGACGTGCTCAGTGGTGAGAGAGACCTACAGGCCTCATTTTCCTTCACTGGCAGCTCTGCTGTTGGCAGGCTGCAGGCCCCTTTGGTCCCCAGGTACCTCCAGTTAGTGGGTTTAGTGCTCTGACGTGTCACAGATTTAACAGGCTCCAGGAGCACAGGGGAGGAGGCAGAGACAGATCCTCTCTGCAGCTGGACCCTGCCCTGCTGGAATGCAGCAACTCGCTGGGACACCTTGCCCCCTTGCTTCCCTCCAGGTACGTCCCCATCCCCAAATGCCAGCTTCTTCTCACCATCTCGCTGTTTTCCATGCTGAGGCCAGGAACATGCTTGCTGTCTTTTCTCAGGGTAGGTGACACCAGGTAAGAAGCTTCCCTTTTTCACGCCTTCCTCCACTACTGTTCTTCCCTTCTGAACCTGCTCGTTGCCTGCAGCCCGGTAAGTTTGCAAGCTTAGTCCAGGATTTTTCCAGGAAGGATTCACATATTTTCCATCTGCAGCCAACAAGGCTGTTTCTGAAGGTGGCCAGCTGGTTCTGAGCTTGTTCCCTAACAGGACAGGCCTTCTGTTCAGCTCTCGCCTTTGCTCAGCCATCTGCAAGCTGCCCCGTGCATTGAAGGATGTGGGTTTCCTTCTTGCTTCAGTCGTATTTTCGGCCCTGTTGTACCAGTCCTGGGGCTGTGCCTCTCTGCCCACCACTGCTGCTCGCTGAACCTGATGGTCCCCTAGCTGTTGCTCCAGCCTTTTTGCCTCGCTTCTGTTTTTAGCTCCAGCCATTTGCTTGTAGTGGACTTGGCAGTAAAACACCCCGTGGAGGGCAGCATAGTTTTGCAAGCTGGAAAACACACATTGGCATAGCTGTTAGAGGTTGTGTGGGAGGGGAGGATTAACAGTAGCGCTGACGGACAGGTTTTCAACAAAATTGCTTTTCAACTGGAAACTGTCGGGGAAAAGAGGGGGGGTCTGAAGAATGAAACCTTTCAAAAGCAGTGTTTGCTTGCTGAGGATATGTTCGATTTTTCTTTCAAAAACCGAAACACATGAAAAATTAAACATTTCCTTGCAATATCTTTGGGAGCTGTGGACCAGGTTATGTGAGATACCTTTCTCCGTTATCGGCCAGGCTTCACACCAGGACTTCATCTCTCCCCTTGTATAAAGAGCGTGGCCCATGTGGGTAAAAATTCACTGGGCTCCCGTGATACAATGACTGCATGATAAGAGAATGTGTCTGCACAGACTGGGGGCCAAGAAGACAGCAAGCAGCCTTGCAGAAAAGGTGCCTTGGTGGACCACAAACAGAAAACAAGCCAGCAGTGTGCCCTTGTGACGAAGCAGCCAACATCCTGGACCTCATTAGTAAGACCCCAGGAAGCAGGTCAAGAGAAGTGACTGTTCCTCTCCGTCTGGCACTTGTGGGATCACATATGTAGTGCTCTGTCCAGTTTTGGGCTCCCAGTGCAAGAAAACCATTGATATAAGTGGAAGAAGTCCAGTGAAGGTCCACCAAAGTGGTTTGGGGTGTGGAGTGTGTGATATAAGGACAGGCTGAGAGCTGAGTGAGCTGTCTTATAATGGCAAGGTTAAGGGAGAGGATCTCATTGCTGTGTGTATCTATCTTGCAGGAGGGTCAGAGGAGGTGTAGTAACGGAATGAGAGGCAATAAGAACAAGTTGTAAACATAGGAAATCGTGATTAGATATAGGAAAAGAACATTTTCACTGGTGATCAGGTCTTGAAAGAGTGGCTTCAACCAGGAGGCTGTTGTATCTCTGACCTTGGAACCATACACACCTCATGGTCGTGGCCCTGAGCAACCTGCCCTCCTTGGACCTGCGGGAGGCTGGGTGGAGGATTCCAGAGCTTCCTTTTAACCCACCCAACTCTATGAACATGTGAAACACCCTGACTACTCCTGCAATTAAAACTCCTATCAGCATTTCCAACTTGAAAATATTTCTTGTGTTCGCATCTCACCCCTGCACCACTGTGCAGATTGCAGATTCACATGTGTGTACAAGCTAGAGGTGAGCAGTTTTCAGATTAATGATGGAGAGGAAATTTGTATCAAGGAAACTGTCTGCTCTTCCCTGTTACCTCGAGCCCACCCTGCTGGAATTACCACCGGGCCATTCTGATGGAAACTACTTGGACACCCCTTAAAAATAAATGAACCTGGGGTCCTACCACTCACCTCAACTTCTTCCTGCAGACCCTGCAGCTGAAGCAGGAGTGGTGCAGACAGACTTTGTCAGTGACCACACGCTCCATGGAGTAGACAGGCTGCAGGCATGAGGCACACACCTCTTTCAACATGGGCTGAAGAAGAAGGAGAAACTGCAGTTAAATAACTGAATCATGACCACTTGGAAAAAAATATGCAAGCCTATTTGCTGAATATGCTGCTTGTATTGGCTTTTCTTGATGTTCTTTTTGAGCTTTGTTGTGAGAGTTCAGATTTCTGGCTGACTTTATTTACTTTTAATCTTGGTAAGTCAGCATTAATGTTCAGCTGGGACAGAAAGACAAGACATCCTTGGATTCCTCATGAGAGGATGATTCATTTGATCAAAAGCAAATGATTCACACATCTGAATCATTTAAAAGTCTTGTGTGAGCTAAGAAACATTGTTTAGAGACTCTGACTCAAAAACTCTGGATGTGAAGAGCCCAAGGAATCTCTCTGGAAAGCATCGCCAACACCAGCTGTATTATCCATCGAGGGAGAAAGGGAATAAAAACGTTTGGACTTCAGCCTATCTGCAAAAATAGCTCCAGTTTGTCTGCAGTTTGTCTGCATGGTCAGAGGCTGTGGGCAGCAGTGTAAATATCTCTGTGGGCTCTGTGTTGCTGTGGTGCAAAGCAGAAGCTCAGCTTACCTGGTGAGGTCTTCTGCAAGTCAAGTCAGGCCCAAAAGAAATGCATCTGATTCCATCCTAACTGTAACTAGGTCAGTGCTCCAGGTACTGATACAACCTCATATCAGGGCATCTCTCTTTTTCTTATGGTCTCTTTTGCCACAGTTCGATCTGATAGAGTTTTACTGGTGCTCTCTCCCTTTAGCTTTTAGTTCAGCATGTGCTGATCCCGGATTTCTGCACTGTCAGCTCAGAGAACAGGCAAATTTAATTTCCTGCTCTTATGTGGTGTGGGCTGATGGCCAGATTTTAGACTTCAACAGAGGAAGCATTAAAGATATTTTTTGCATCAGAAACATGCAGCATATCTCAAGAGATGAGCTAACAAGGAAACCAGAGCACTTTCTTTTACTTGCAGCAGACACTTGGGATGTGTGCGTGTGTGGATATTTTAATTAGTTTTTTTTTTTCTTCTTGGCTGAACAGAGCAGTGCAGTCAAATCAGCTTTGGTTTCCAACACTGTCAAGAAGAAGAATTTAATGTCTTTAGTTTTTCCCTCTGTCTAGATGGAAGAATCCGAACAAAAGCCCCATCTTCCCTTCAGCCTTCATTGATCTCAACATACCTCTGCTTTTCCAGATCCTCTACAGAGAGAACATTGTGCTGTCAGCATATACATATGCAATGGGTGCCTAAACCAGTATACTCACTGAAGATCCAGTTAAGGGATTCTAGAAAGTGATACATCTGCTTTAAAAAGGCCTATATAGCAGGAGAGAATTAGGCAATTAGGCAAGATGAATTTCACCAACGTGACCACAGAACTGTGCTGACACCAAAGAGAGGGCAGGGATGGTGAAGGTGAAGCTGAAATGTGCTTTTGTGCAAAGATAGGAGCCAGGTCTTCCAAGTGGAAAATTGTAGCAGGAAACAGATGGGAAGTGATACCATGTTAGTGGGTCTCTCAAAGACAAATTGAAGCTCTACATCTTTGGCATAGATGTTGGCTCACTGGAGGAAACGAGCAGGCTATTTGGCAAAGAACAGTGAGAGGTGATGGGCAGCTACATGAACACAGCATCATTTGTGATGATGGCGTGCTGACCCTTGCCACAATAAATTTCTGTCACTGGATTGATTTTGCATCTAGCTGTTTTGATGTATTTTGTGGTACAGATCATGGTTACATCTAGGTACTATTGCAGGCATTCCCTTTGACAGTGATGACCTTTCATAGAGCACAAAGGTGTGTTCTGGCAGAGCAGAGTGTAACTATTGACGTGTTTCTGCCATATAAAAAGAATAAAAATGTTTTCCTTTAATGGTGACCAAGGAAGGAAGCAGAGCTGTTTAGCAAATAAACAAGATCACCCTGCTCTTAGCTGTGAATAAATACTTTTACTCATGGAGTGTGTTCCCAAAGTGGGGTAATCTTTTATAGGGGATACAGGATGTAATCTTTTATAGGGAGGACACCAGGGAAATTTATTTTAAGTGCTCACTGATGCGTGGCAAATACTCTTGGTCTTTAGAGGTATTTTTACCAGCCCCAGGCATAAGCCTTACTAATGGTTTGGTAGATGGGGAGGTGATTAACAGCCATCAAATGGGACTGTGGGAAAGGAAATTATCTTAAGACTTCTTTGAAAAATGGTGGCGGGGTATTGCTGGAAGGCTTCCAGTACACTGCTGATTACTGCCATGCTGAAGGTGGCAGCTGGCTTATATCTTATCATGTGTTGTCTGTTTTCTTGTTTATTTGTTTGTTTTCTAGGTACATTAAAATCTTTATGGTAGGAAGTATCAGCCTGAAAAATGCTGTTGTTATCAATGGGTGGAGAAGATGGCAAGCACAAATATTTCTAACCTAAGATTAAGCATCTTAATGGAGACCGCTGGCTGAAATGGAGTTGGGACAGATTGTACTCAACCTAGGCACTTCACTTCAAATGTGGCAGATTTCATGGCTACTATTTCATGAGAGCTGGATCTGCAGCTGAATTTCTCCTGTGACCAGTCAAGGAGGTATGTCCAAGACAAAGTTATCTGTCCCCTGTCCACTGTTACAAGTAGTTCCTCCAAACAATTTGCTCTTGAAAATATCTGCCTAAAACAAACTATGTGAGAATACAGTGACCCACTAGGACAAAGAATCATGAACAATATCATGTTGTATCCAAAGATCCCAGAAAACCAGGGCAACTCATTTGGTATTTTGAAGTTTGTATGTGCTCCTCTGTTTTGGTAGAGACCTTGCAAGCTTCAGCTTATACTTGAGTTTCAAATCTTTGTATTTTATTTTTCTCCTTCTCTTTCAGTTCTTTGAGGAGCCATGCATGGTGCTGAAATAATGCAGCATCTGTCTCCTCATGATATTTTGGTTCCTCGCTGATGGAAATACCATGAAAAAAACTCATCTCAAATAATCTTAGTCTCATAAATGGCTCATTGAGGTATTTAGAAACACCGTAGTACCAGAAGCACAAACAATAAGTTCACTATTTTTTAAGCACTGGCAGTGCAGGTTATTTGGGTTTATTTGAGTTCCTGTGGAATCATTTTCATTGCCCAAAAACCTGTTTGCAGCTTACTAAAACTGCTCTGTGACTGTCCTTAAAAAGAGATGAAACAAATATGTTACTGGTGTCCTGAAACAACCTAAGATTATAAGAAGGTCGTATTGGAAAAACAAACAAACAAACAAACAAAAACAAACGAGCAGGAACTTGGAATTGCCAATTCTCCCATTTCTACAATTGATCCTACTAAAAGAATTGGGAAGGTCTGAGCAGTTATTTGTTCTGATTCCCTGAAACCAGAGAAATTCAGTTTATGATGATCTGCTATTTTACTTCAAACTTTGGTATGTGCTTTGGCAGAACAGAAAATAACATTCTTAATTTTCTTTCGGCATGTGCCATGTTCCAGCTTCTGTGGTCCTAGAAGCACACCAAAGAGCTCTGGATACGTGCCTGCTTTTCTATGGGGAAGCAGAACTTCTGCAGTTCAAACCATTTTTTTTTTCTTTATTCTTCTCAAGAACATTTCTGTGGGCCAAGAAAGCTCAGACAAAACTGCCAGGAAACAGTTATGGTAGGAATGTGTTATCAACCACTGCTATTCAGAGTTTATCACTCTTAGACTCAAACTCTATGTGAATGATGACAGATTTTCCCCATTTCTTTCAGTCAGCAATGTCAAGGCATCTCCAGAGAGGTATTATTTGTTCTTAGCACATTTTCCGTGGTTTTAATCTTAGCAAAAATCCTTCAGGGAGGTTGAAGAGGTTATGTGTTATGATCTTGCATTTCCTCCAGGGCTAATAACAATTTTAGATTTAATCTACCTATCTAGTCTCCAACACCTTGAACAAGGTATTACGTGGTGTGAGATGATATCTGCTATTTAAAAACCTAGCTATGAACTGAGTGATATGCTCTGAAACTGTCCATTTTTCCCCAGTGTCCTGCTCTTCAGTCATTAGTGTGAGCTCTTTTTCCTCAGAGGAAAAAAAATCAAGTATTAACCATAATGTCTCACTGAAATGGTCTTATTTTTCTTTTTTTTTTTTTTTTTTTTTTATGAGCTTACTGTCCCTTTTTGCAGAAAGGTAAAGTGGTGCACTGAGAGATGGAGTAGATCAACCTGAAAGTCTAGACTCAGACCCAGCAGCCAGTAGTTTGAGGCTGGTGGTAGCTGGGGGTCGGCCTCTTCTCACAGGTAACTAGTGATAGGACTAGAAGGAATGGCCTCAAGTTGCGCTAGGGGAGGTTCAGGTTGGAAATGAGGAGACATTTCTTCTCAGAAAGAGCAGTCAGGCATTGGGATGGCTTGCCCAGGGAGGCGGTGGCGTCACCGTCCCTGGGGGTGTTCAAGGAAAGGTTGGACGTGGTGCTTAGGGACATGGCGACATTGGTGGTAGGGGGATGGTTGGACCAGATGATCTTGGAGGGCTTTTCCAACCTTAATGATTCTGTGATTCTGTGATTCTAGGACACAGCTTCCTGAGAAGCCATCCAGTGGCTCTGTAGGCTCCTCACATTCTCCCATATGTGGAGCAAATTCCTGACCAGCTTATCTACTTCACAAACTGAGGCCAGCCTGTGAGGTGAGGCACCAGCACTAAGCAGCGACTGGTTCATTAATGCTTGCTACAGGGCTAATAGCCCACCCACATCGTAAAGATGACATAGACTAAACCACTCCAGTGATTTAGAATGCCCTCAATGTGTAATTCAACCAGTTCACTGAGAGGTGATTTCTAGGTACTTTGAAAGGAAACAAGCACTCAACAAAAGAAAGTCAACCAGACCCAAGTATTTTTGGAGGTAATGTTTACCTTCCGAACGCAGCAGTAAAAGTTAAAAAAAAAAAAAAAAAGCCACAGAAAATCTAAAATCATGAGTTGAGAATGTACAAAACAAAGTCATAATAAAAAGAAAATTGCTTTACAAAGTTTGAAAATGAATTTAAACAGTAAACATGTATGAAAGCATGGAAAATCTAAAATAAGTTTTTGTATATATTGAATAATAAATTACAATTCTAAAAATAAAGGAAAGCAATAACAATTCTGTCACATCTAGAGCATCTTTCTTTGACTCTTTGGAGGAACAGCACTGATGATAGCTGTAGAGCTTGATGTGACAATTTTCAGTATCATCAAGTATTTCTAGGAAATGAACTCTGTTAAATGCCTCCCCCCACCCGTGGTAGTGTCAGCAATTTTTTTTTATTTTTTATTTTTTATTTATTTTTTATTTTTTATTTGTTAACGCCTAAGAGAAAACCCATCCAACCCACCCATCAATGTCAGTATGTGTACATATACATATATGTATGTTTAGGATGCCCTCGGCAATTCTGTACTGAAATTAGATAAAAAGATAGATATCATAAAGGTTTGCCAATGACCAGATTGGTTTGTTCTTCATCTGATTCTACCTATCCTTTCTTATGAATTAGTTCAGGGAAGCCTGATATATCTACCCCCCAGCACCCCAAAATAGTTCCTTACGGGGAAAAAGCTGCCCTAAGATGCCCATGGATGGATTTTTCCCTTGTGCTTCTAACAGTGTCAGGGCTCTGGGGTATGGTGCAGCACCGGGTCTGTTGGCTTGTCCAGGCGAGGGCTGTTGTTCCCCTCCAGTGTCAAGACAGCGTCACTTTGTCCTGTCTGTATGCAAACACCAAAACGACGACCCTGAGAAGTCCTTAGGGTGTAGATGAATCCCTATGTATAATGTGAATAAACCAGGAGAATTTTTTTATTGTGGACTTTCTTTTTTCTTCTTTACACAGTTCTCTCTTGCTCTTCAGGACCTCTTATTTCTTTGGTTTTGAGTTGCCAAAGGTGACGAAGACCACTCCTGGCTCCTGGAAGCTGCCATTGGTGTGAAAATCTTCACCTGGGCTCTTCACATACCTCCGAAACAGGGGTGAGGCAGATACCTCATATCGGGGGTGTGAGACCACGTCGCACGTGGAGGATGTTTGCGTCTCAGACTGCTTGGTGACTGTGGTGGACGAAGTGATGATTTTGTTGCCAAACTGATCCATTTCCTCATATTGCTCTGTGACAGTCCGGGTGGCCCCATAGAGTTTGGATCCATCAGGCCCTGTCTGCAGCTCCAAGATGCTTTTCTGCCTCCGTGGGTTCTGTGGGCTGGGGGTGTTCACGGAGCAATATTCTGGAAAGCTTCCTTTCATCCCACAGTGGCAGCTGCTTTTGGAGATGTCCGGAGGGCACTTCTCTTTTTCATTGACCTGCTGGTTGGCGTTTCCATGGGTGTGCTGTTTCACTGCGTTCAGCCCGGCGTTTGTTTGGGTGGGCTCTGGTCTCTTCTCAAAGGGAACCTTATCATGCCCAGCAGACCCTGTAGATGGATGGTTAACGGAGCTAAAACCGTCCTGAGCAAAAGCATCCCTCTTTCCTGGAGCATCAGGACAGTCTGGTGAGGCCGTGTCCCGTGGGGAATGTGCTGTCCTGGGTGATTCTGCAGGTTTCCTGGCAGCAGACTCGATGGAGATGTAGGAAGGCGAGGAGGGAGAGCTGACACGAGGATGAACAAGGCGAGGGACCTCTAGCTCTGACTTGGTTACCTCGGTCTTTTCTGTTACCTTTGCACCTCCTCCAGAGGCTGCCTCCCCTGTCTCCACTGTGGCTCCATCCTGCCTGGCTTTGCTTGAGACAATACTGATTTTGCGGATATTGCTGCTGCTCACAGAGCTCTGGGTGTTCCCCAGAGACTCCTTGAACAGCCCGGAGAGCCCAGCGATGTCTGACTCAGATTTAAGACTAGAGACAGAATAAAGAGCTTTCTTGATAGCCTCCTCGATGTCCAGGAGCCGGGCAAGTGTCTGCTCCTTCAGGTGGATAATCTCAGCACTTGCTCTCTCCAGGTCCCCAAAAACCAGCTCTACTGAGGAGACGCTGTCAGCATCATCCTTTGCCTGTGTCTCAGCCCTATCCTGTTGTTTGGCCTGGTTGTTCTTCTGACGAACCACCCAGTCAGGCACCTTCTCAAAGAAGCTCCTCAGAGCTTTCACGTCCACTTTGCTCGTCTCCTCTTCAAACTCCTTCACCCTGGTCAAGATCTCTTGCAATTCCTCCTGTCTCCGGAGATTTTCAAAGATCTCCATTGCCTCCTTGACATTGCCTTTCATGATCTCCTCTTTGTGTACCGACAGCCTCTTCCGACGTTCATCTTCTGTTTCTTTCTTGGGTTTTTCTCGCATAATGACTGCTGGCTTCTCCTGAGCAGGCGTCTCTACCTCCCCATCAGGACATTTCTGTTGCTCACTATTTCCCTGTTGTTCCTCCTTGGAGGGGTTCACTGGCTGCTGATGGAAGGACATCGAATGACTTGTTTGTCTCCTCTCACTCACCTGCTGTGTGACTCTCTGACTATCCCATGACATGTAAGCATTATACACACTTTCCCTTTCCACCCTGGGCAAGGCATTTTTTGAGGTGTCATCTCCTCTCTTTGGAGGAGTGCTGTGGCCCACAGAGGAGGTGCTTGGCTCAGTCTGTCCTGGCATGTTAAGTGTCTGTGCTCCACCAGGACAGGCTGTATGTGATACTGAAGCAAACCTGTCCTCTTGTTGATGCAGCTCTGAATGCCTCTGAACTACCTTGCCCAGGCAGCTCCACGGAACTGCTGCTTTCCCATTCAACATTCCTTGCTCGACTTGAAAGCCAACCACTCCATTTTTCATTGGCTTTGAAGTCTTAGCACTGTCCACTTCTGACTTGCTTTGTCCTCCTTTGCTGGTCTTGTACCTTTCCTCTGCCAGCTGAAGAGGGGTTTTGGCAGTGTGTTTAGGCAGCTTTCTCTCAGGGCTCGTACCCTGAACCATGACAGATTTGGATGACTCCAAAGTGCAGCATTTTGCCTGACCCTCTATGTGGCCTGATTGTTCACATACTTTCACACAACTTAATCCCAGCTCTGTAGCAGGAGGCTTTGGCTTGCTGACATCCCTCAGGCCTTGAGGTTTTGGAGGCAGTGGTGGAGGGACAGGTTTGGTTGATCTGCTTGTGCTGTTAATTGTGGAGGCACAATATGCCTCATGTAAAAGGTGCTCAGGTTTTGGAGGGGGAACAGGTTTTTTCCTAGGTGGGGCAGTAATCTCTGATTTTGAAGAAATCTTGGGCTTCTCTGCAGCATTCTGATCACTGGGTTTGCAGGACAGAGAAGGGAGGGTTGGAAGAGGGGTCTGGATTGGTGCAGAACATCCTGGGGCTTCATCTTTGCAGGCTGGTGGTGGAAGGGCACCTTCTCTTGTTGCTTTAGCTGAGGGTGGGCAATGATCTGCTTTCATCACAGCAACTGGAGGAGGAGGAGGAAAGTCATTATCAGCCTGCGACCCTGAAGCCACTACAGCTGTCTGGTTACTAATGACTTGAGTCTCATTTTTCTTTTTACACACAGAATAGGACTGCCCTGCATTTCTGTATATCATAGCGGCTTTAAAATCCCCTCTGGAGACATTAACGTTAGACTTTTCCAGTGACTGAAGTGTGGCTTTTAAATTACCTCGGACAACATCCTCCTTTTCTACCAGGCGCTGTTCTGTGGCGGCACTTTGCAGTGCTCTGATAGCTGTCTGAACATCCCCTCTGATAATAACATCTCTTTCTTCTTGCACTGATTGCTCTTTGTAATCAGACTCAACAAAAGGATTTATATAGGTTTTCACGGGCGTGGCAGTATAAAGGCCATCCTTAATGCTAACATCTCTACTGGGCACAACTTGGATTTCCTGGCTCAATAGTTGTCCTCCCTGTACTTCTTCTGAAGCACTGACCTTTTTGTGTGACGCTATGCTCTTCTGAGACATGCTTGTGTGGGTCTGGGATGCCTCCTGGACTCTAGTGGTGGTGGTTCTGATGGCAGTGCTGGTGCTCTCCCGCGTGGTAGACGCAGAGTCCTGTTGGCGTACGGTTGACTGAAGGGTCTTGGTCCCCTGCATGCTGGCTGCCTGCTGCCTGCAGGCTGTGTGGACCTCCTCCCTGTTTTTTTGTAGCTTGTTTTGGACATGGTGTTGAATGTTTTTTGCTTCTGCTGTTGCTAGCCTCAGGCTTTGCATCGCAGCCTGAAGATCGCTCCCAAGGACCTTCTCTTCTGGCTTAATCTGGCTGGTTTGCCCAGTCACCAAACTCTGGTGTTCTCCAGCCACCTCACCCCTCTCAGCTGTCACTTTGGTCTGAGTTGTGCCTTGTGTCATAGCTTTGGGTTCCTTCAAACAAGCAGAGGTGGACTCTTCTTTCCCTGCCTTCTTGCTGACATCTGCAACCCTTTGAATTGACTTTGTAGTTACTTTAAGCCCCCCTGACATAATTTCTTCCTTTCCCATCACTGTGGGCAGGTTCTGGGGCTTCCCAAGACATTGCACAGTGGCGCCTGTCACACCCGCAGCATGCACAGCCTCTTTCTGTAACACACCCTCTTTGCCCACACTTTCACATATGAACACCTTTTTTGCTCCCTCCATGGCCCCTGACTCTCCCTCTGCAATTACTTTCTCTACTTGTTCTTTGTTTGCTAAGACATGAATCTTAGCCCCCTGCACAACTGGGACACTTTCAGCTGACCCCTGCTCTGCCTGGGAAGAGATGAGGGACTGTATCTCTGACTCCTGCTGGAGGTTCTTCAGATAGTCCAGGTCTCCCTTCTCAATGCAGCTCGCAAAAAGCTGGACATTCCCCTTCTCATTGTCCTCACGCTTAACAGTTGCAGTTGCCTTCTGTTCCTGAGAAGAAGCCAGCAGGTTCCCTATTGTTGACTTCACATCCCCCTTGACAACTTTTTGCTGGACAGAATGGAACAGGAGGGAGTAGAGGGTCATCTTCATTGATCCTGACTTTGTCTCTTGTAAGACCATCCCCTTTTTGATGGAAGCATCTTGACTGAGAAGGCCCTGGAGAGCCTTAGCTACATTTCCGCTCAAGTCCTCTTTGCTTTTAACAGATTCAGTCTGGTCTAGGAGCTGCAGTGAGCTTACTTTGATCTTGCCCTCTCTGTCCTCCTCCACCAGCACGCTCTGGGCTTCCATGTTGGTCCTGTGCAGGAGCTGCAGCATGATCCTTTGCAAATGGCCTCCCACGATCTCTTCTTTCAGGATCTCTGGAGCACCTGGGGTGCTGAGCTGGTACTTCACCATCTTCACGCTCTCCGTATCATTGGCTTCAATGAGGATCCCATCATGCTGAATAGCCTGGCAAGTGCAGAGTGTCTCTAAAGTCTCCTTCATAGTCCTTTCTTTCAGTTCTGTTTCTCCACTACCTTCAGAAGCACTGAATTTATCCAAGGGTGTGCTTTCGAAGAGCCACGTTGTGCTTTTCACATCTGCGCGAGGGATTGCTTCTTGGGCCCCAGCACTGGCTGTCACCTCTGTGTCCTTAAGGGTGTCCATGGGCTGGGTTTCAAAGAGCCAGGTGCAGCGTTTTACGTCCCCTTTCTGGCTGTCCTCTCTCTGCACTGTAATGATAGATGAGCTTCTGTCCGCATCCCCGTGAAGGGAGTCCACAGGCTGGTTTTCAAAAAGCCAGGTAGACGTCCTCACATCACCCCGCTGAACATCGCTGACACTGACCATCCTCACATACTTCTTCTGGCCCACTTGTTGGGACTCAAAGAGCTGCTTGTTGGACTGAACATCTCCCTTCTGCACGTCATCTACTGTTCTGGGCACGGAAATCTTTCCCCCAGAGAAGGAGTCAAGAGGCTCTGTTTCAAACCTCCATCGGGCAGCCTGGACATCTCCTTTCTTGATATCCTCTTGGGTGACAGCCCTAATCACAAACACCTCTTCTTCCTTTTTGATCTGATCCAGAGGCTTAGTTTCAAACAACCACCGTGCACCTTTCACATCACCTTTCATGATTTCTTCTTTCTGCACTGAGGTGACCTCATGGTATCCCCCCTCCTTGTCTTGGATAGCATATAAGGGCTGGCTTTCAAAGAGCATTGTGCAAGACTTGACATTAGCTTTGCTCATGGTGTCTTTCTGGATCTTCTGGAGCTCTGTCTCATCTACTTTGTCATGGATTTGGTCAAGGGAGTAGGTCTCAAATATGAACCTCTTGCCTCCAACATCTCCCCCCTTGATATCCTTCTCTGGAGGGATTTCCTGGATGCCTTCAGAGCTGTCCTTCAGGGAATCCATGGGGTAATTCTCAAAGAGCCAAGTGAATTTGTGCACAGATCCAGCTTCAATTGTACCATCATCCTTGACGACTGCTGTTGATTTAGTTGTTGTATCCAAGGGCTTAGCCTCAAAGAACTCCTTCACTCTGGACACTTCTCCAGACTGTATCTCCACACGGCTGGAGTACCGCATGGTTTTCTTTTGGTCAGCTTCACCGATGGTGCTGCTGCCCAAGGGTTCAGTCTCAAATAGATGCCGAACAGTTTTGACATCAACTCCCTGTAATTCTTCCTGACTGTATGCTTTACTGACTTTCAAATACTGCTCTTCCTGGCCTTTCAGGGAGTCCAGGGGCTGAGTCTCAAACATCCATGTGTATGACTTCACATCAGCTTGGGATACACAGACATCTTCTTCCTGTTTCTTTTCAGACTTTTCATACAGGGTGTGGATGGGCTGGGTCTCAAAAAGCCACCTACAGGTCTTCACATCCCCCCGCTGGGAGATCTCCCGCTTCACTGAGGGGTGTTCCTCACCTTCCATGGCTTGGTGATGAATGACATCTATGGGCTGAGTTTCAAAGAGCCACTTGGCTGTTCTCACATCACCAGCCACCACCTCCTGCTTTGTGATTCCCCGTATTATATCCACTTTCTTGGTGCTTTCATCAAACTGGTCCAGAGGCCTGGTTTCAAACATCCATTTGTAGTTCTTGACATCGCCACTGATGACTTGCTCTCTGCTTACAGAGGTGACTTCATGAAAATTGCCAAAGCTGTCCTTGATGGCATACAGAGGTGTAGTCTCAAACAGGATTTGGTTAGCTTTCACATTTCCAGCTGGAATCTTCTCCTCTTCCTTGGTGATGGGCTCAGCATCAGCCTCCTTAATGCTGTCTAAAGGGAGAGTCTCAAACAGTGTCTTGAAAGACTTCACATCCCCTTTTACCACCTCTTCCGTGCTGGTCTCTGAAGTTTCTTCCTCAAATGCCTTAGAGATGCTGCCAAGGGGACAGGTCTCAAAGACATGTTTTCTTTGCTTCACATCTCCCTTCTCCTCTGCTGAAAGCTCTACTTTCTTCAAACGTCCCACCTCAAAATTGTCTTTCAGGGTTTCCATTGGCTGGGTTTCAAATAGCCAGAGTGTGGATTTCACATCACCTCCAATGACTTGTTCTTTAGCTGCAACAGTTTCTGAATCTTCTCCTTTCAGAGAATCAAGAGTCTGGGTCTCGAAGAGTAATCGCTGTTTACTGACATCTGCCCCTGTGACAAAGTCTGTGGAAGCTTTGAAATCCTGTTCTTCAACAGTAATTTCTCTGATGGCATCCAGAGGCTGAGTTTCAAATATCCACCTTGCTCCACTGACATCTGGCCTTCCTATTTCTTCCAATGAAATCCCACGGATTATCTGCACTTTGGAAGTGTCCTTGTTGATGGTATCCAGTGGCTGAGTCTCAAACAGCCAGCGAGCCGTTCTGACTGCATTGCTCTGAATTTCTTCTCGGCAGACAGACTTGATTTCATGGATGTTCCCAGTTTTGTCCCTGATGGCGCAGAGGGGCTCTGTTTGGAAGAGCCTGATGGTCTTCTTGACATCGCCTTTTAGCTCCTGGATTTCTGACTTGAGCTGCAGGATGCTCTTCTCCTCCACCGAGCAGCAGCGGCCTATAGCATCCAAGGACTGGGCTTCAAAGAGTTCTCTGGCACCTTTCACATCGCCTCCCTGGACAGGCTCCTTGAGGACTGCCTCTTGCACTTCAGTTTCATCTGAGTACAGTTTGTTTAACGAGTCTAGAGGCTGGGTTTCAAAGAGCCACCGGGCAGTATGCACATCCCCTCTGGCAAGGTCTGTCTCTGAATCTTTGGCTGGTGTTGACAGACTGTCCCCATTGATCGACTGGCTTTCAAACCTCAGGGAAGTACTTTTCACATCCCCACCAGGAATGATCTCTTCTTCTGTCAGCTTCTTTGTGGCTTGATGGTCCCCAATAGAGTCAAGTGCCCAGTTCTCAAAGATCCAGCGCATGGACTGAACCTCTCCTGGAAGAACTTTGTCCAGGTTCACAGATCCCTGTGCATTGGGATCTTCGGTATTAAGCATTTCTGTCAGGTCCTCAGTCACAGCTTCTTCTAAGTTCTTCCTGAGCTCAGGATGCATATGTCTGTAGAGCCTCTTTAGCTCATTCACTTGCCGCTGCTGGTAGAACTTGGAGAAGGCTTGCTTTGGAGGAGGCACGGGGAGTGGGTTGGGATCCTGGCTCCCTGGTGCGATGACCTGGACTGAGCCAAGGGCGGGAGGGGGAGGTAAGTCCTCTTCCATTTTCTTGATGGCAACTTGAGATGATTTCTGAGCCTCTGCCATCTTTAGGGAAACAGTTTTAAATGTCAGCATCATCTCCTACCCCACAGCCCAGTGGCCATTAGTAGTGAAAACGGCAAAAGTAAAAGCCAGCCCAGCAAGGGAAATCCATGCACCTGCTGAGCTCCATACCTTGGGTTCAGTAGCACACAGCACTCCAAAGCATCACACCACTGCACACACTCCAGTCTTGGTGTTAGCTCTGGTTCCACAGCAATGTGCTCTAAAGCAAGGTCTCTAATCCAGGCATGCGCGGTGGTTAGTCTACACTCTCCAGGTTTCCATCCAGCTACAGTGTAACAGAGAGGCCCAGTTTGTACTGTCAGCAAGAGAGATCGACCACACAGATAATGTAAAGAAGGCTTATCTCTGAGTAGCAAAATAAGAGTTAACTTTTGTCTCCTGCTACCAAGTGTTCAGGGCAGTGTGGGAACCTAAAATGAGTCTGCATTTGATATGGCTCCAGGAAAAAGCCAAGGAGCTATTTGTGAAGAGGTCTCAAGAATAAAATGCTTAGAGGGAACCAAATAAAAGTGTGAAAGTGAGCTGATGAGGACATCCTATTTTGGGGCGGGCAGCTAGTGTGATGGGTTTTTGGTAACACCCTCAGAGCTGCCCATGGCACAAGAGTGAGGCCTTGGGAAAGGATGTTTGAGTGATGATTTCTTCTTCTGGACTCAGGCATGTACCCCACAGCATCATTTGTATAAAAATAGATGGATGGTTCCACAGTTAGAGAGTGAAATAAAACTTTTTTTGACTTGGACAGGCATGAGGCTGACTAATGTCCCCTTACAACTGGTCACATTTAGCCTGTCCTGTAAGAACGAGTAATTCACCTGATATGGAGCCTGAAGGCAATATATCATTGTTAGATCATGCCACAGTGTGGTTGCTTTTAATTCCCATTCTTTTAAGCCTTTATTTCAAGTGTTATTCTTCGTTCATTCTTGCCCCTTAGCCTGTGAACTGACTCAGTTTATGTTTAGACTCACTCATACTGAATTCAGCTGGATTTCACAGCAATGCTGGTACAGAACTGAACAAAAATTGCAGTCATGATGGGCTGGACTGGTTGTTTAGCCTACCTTTGAGCCTCACTTTCCGCATTTTTGTCCTTAACTTGGGAGTTTTCACCACACATCAGCCGAATACTGAACTGAATACCTGTGACCTGCACTAGACTGACATTTATCCAAAGGGAAGGTATTTGAAGCCTATAATCATTATCTAAAAAGGACTATAATCCTGGTGGCTTTCCTTTCAGTAAACAGATCTGCTAATCCTTGGCATGCCTTTAGAGTTACGTCTGTAGAGTTATGCCTGGAATATTATTAGTTGTTGCTCAAAGCACTGGCGCGCGATGTTATTTCACTCTGTTAACACACAGATTGTTCTGGCTAAAAATAAGTATTGAACATTAGTAAAAAGAAAAACTAAAAAAAAAAAAAAAACAACAAGACAAAACACCAGAATACCAAAATCAGCATATTTTGCAGCAAGTGTCAAATGCAAATTGTTCATATGAACCGACATACTTTAAATGCAATTAAAATTTTTTTTTTTTTTTTTTTTTGAATCTGTTCAGAACTTCTAAAAGTGGGGAAAGGCAGCTGAGCAGCTGATAGCTATATTCAGAATGAAAGCACTCCTTGCTGCCTGGCATGGGTGTATAAATCACACTCCACCACAGTCCACAAATATGTGGTTAGATAAGGGTGCTTATCTGTAACACTTCTTACCTTGCTTGTTTTCTGTCTGTCAGAAGAAGGAGTGGAGCTGTCCTTCACAGTCCTCTGGAAAAAGACACAGGGAGAAATGACATCAAACTGCATGGGCAGACACATACGATATCTGTATATATATGTGTTTACTATCGGGAGCTGGAAACCATTAGAGGTGAGGGTTTTTTGATTTGCTGACAGCTCTTATCTCAGGTTGAGCAGAAATATTTTTTTTTTCTGCAAGTCTCAGTGGACAAATGAAACCCAGACACATTTGTTCAGAGTCGGGAAAAACAAACAGAAAAACCCACACTGATTTCTCCAAAGCTCAATTTGGCCAATGTTTTCATTTATATATCAGTATTTTTAAGAAAAAAAACATATCTACATTTGTAATGGGAGTATGAATTGTGAAATTAAATCTTATTGAAAAATTGTTTTGAAATAATAATAATTTTTTTTTTCTCAGACTTTTATTTTTCTTTCCCAACCAGAACACCTTACTGCAATGCAGGTTAATTAGAAAGTTTCAGTTGTACAGAATCTGGTGAAGGGACATTTCTGGTAAAGAAACATTTATCAGCAAGCTGTACGGCCTATTGTACATTGCTGGGCAGGATGCATGGTCCCTGTGCAGCCTCACTCCAACGTAGGAATGGATCATGAGGCAGACTTTATAAGATGTAACTTGCTATGTTGCAGTTGTAATTCTCCAATTACAGTCTCCACTTATTTATTTTCAGCTGGGAGTGCTTCAGTCTGGATTCCTCCAGTCCAGAGCCATGATCCATGCTTGAGACTGCTTGTCCAGTCAAGGACCCATCAGATGGTTGAGAGTGGAAGGGAGCAAGGACAAGTCTGCAGAAGTCCAGAAGTGAAATCACATCCCATGGTACTCCTGGATGATCAGCAGAGCCAGGCAAGAGGGACAAATGTAGCTTAGTGCTTCATAACACAGACAACATGAGCTATCCTATGACCCAGTGATCACTTTGGTCTGGATGACTCACTGCATCCTCTGTTGATGCTCCTATTTCCACCTCCCTACACGGGGCAAATTTGGGACCCACCAAATTTGTGTGTTGGAATGGGTATAGCATGGAGGTGTACATGTTACTGTGTGGATGTGAGTGTGCAAAAATATATATGCAAATATTGGAGATCTTATAATGAACAAACTGTATGCATCGGGTAGTGGAGGTAAATGTGTGTGTGTGTGTTTGGGCACGTGTTTGTGTGTGAATATCGTGCTGTATGTGTATATATATGTATGTGTGCGCATGTTTATCGTATATACACACAATGCATATCAGCACCTCTTACAGCATGGCATTTTTGCATTATATATTTATATGCTATTTATATGCTATATTTATATGATATATGTAAACGGTGAGGAAGTCTGGTCATTCTTGGAAAAGAAATGCCGTGTTCCTCCAGCACTGTGAAACCAGACGTATTCTCCCTCACCCTCCAATGGCCCCTGGCAGGGACGGGACATAGCTGGGATGCCACGGCGCTTACCGGCTGTGCAGAGCCGCCGTGAGCAGCAGCAGCAGCTGCCTGGGAGAGGTAGCGAGCCGACAGCTCCTTCACGGAGAGCGAAGAGGACCTCCCTCGTTCTTGCTGGAGTATGCGCCTAGTGCTGTCTGATACGTCTAAAAACGACCGTGTCCTCTCATCTGAAACAGAGACCAGTGGGTGTGGTGAGTTATGTTTCCACAGGGACAATGGCATGGTGTGAGCAGGGCACATCTACATGAGATGCTATCTGAGCACCCATTCTTCCTGGAATCCCAGGTTATTGCTCCTCTCCCCAAATTTAACATCATGCCCTTTTGTTTTAGGGAGAAAATGTGGGCATTTGCACTGACCCCATGGCTGGAATGGATGGTAAGACCAGAGAGCAACCCACCAGGCCGTGGCCTGATGCCATGGTCCTGCTGGTGGGGCTGTCCCACCAGGTACAGATCCTGCACCCACCCCCGCATCCCTGGACAAGGCTATCACCAAAACAAAACAAGTCTGTGAATGTGAAGGAGCTATGCATGTTGAATTTAAGCCAATTCCTGCTGGTTTTGCTCCGCGACCACTTCCCCCTGTTGTCAGCATGTCTCACAAGCAGTTATATCCATTTATCTTCATCTCTCCCTTTTAGGAAACCAAGAGATGATGAGGCTACAAGACTTGCCCACAGACATAGCTTGGGGTCTGCAGCAGAGCCAGAGGAATGAGCCCTTCTCTCAGCTTAGAGATGTGATGATCTGAGCTGCACCAGCCCCTGTGAGGCCTACTGGGGCCCAGCATGGCATTCCTGAGATACTTGGCATTCCTCCTGCCTTTGTTCAGATGCCTCCCATGGAGATGACTCCAGCTGGGGATGTTCCTGTCTAGTTCATGAAGAAAACACCTATTTTGGGAGGAGGTGAGCTATCAGCCAGACCAGAGGGACCACTGACTAGAGCAGTCACGCGTGGCCAGCCCGTACTCACCCCACGCTCCCTCATTCCCACCCATTGCACTCCCTCCCATGATCTCCATCCCCTAAAGAGGAGCTTCCGCTCCCCCTGAAGATGGGAGCTGCATCGTGTCAAAACGAATGGCTCAAATACAGATGGGTTCACTTTTCCAACAACAGGACAACTCCAAATCCCCACTGAAAAACTTCTTTTTGCATCACTCTGCTAGGTGTGAGCAGGACGGCCAGCTCTGCCTCCTATATCCCACCACAGATGTGCAGAGAGCCCTGCACTTATGTGCTGCTTCTTAGCCCTCCAGGTTAGCCAGGGCTGTCGTTTCTCTGTTACCACTGGAAAAACACGAGAAGGTTCTCTCTTTTTGCAGGCTTGCACTGCTGCATTCGGATTTAGTGCGGTATTTGCAATGCTTTCTGTTTGAACAATGGGCTCGCTCTCCACAAATCCAGCTTTTGCACAGCCAGGAAAGGGCTGATATACTTTTTAACATGAGCACATCGAAAACACTATGGCAGTTCCGGTGTTCTTTGCCCTCAAATCTCAGTCCCCAAATCATGAGATTTTGTAAATAAAGTTAATGACTCTTTTCTTTGTTTTCTGGGTTTTGAGGTCAGATTTCCCAGCTTTTCTCTGAAATACCAAAGGAGATTTGCTTTACTTTTATTTTGGAGTAACAACAGTTAACATTACGTGCTAACAGGATTCCAGGAGCTGGTGCTTCAAATGAAATACCAATTCCCGTGAGACAGACATGTTAGTCCACACAACCAAGCAGGCATTGAGATAAGAGCAGGGGGACCCCACTGGGGTGGTCAGACATCATCAGGTGTTTCTTTCATCCTGGGTTCCAGCTGCTTCTGCAGGTGCCCAGGCATTCTGATGCAAAAACAAGGCTGGATCCATGATCCATGCAGAAGCAGCTGGAAGCAATGCAGACGTAGCTGCCTGGTTCTGCCAGAGATAAGCAGGACATGGGGGGAGGAAACATAAGAGATTTCCTTAATGCCTCTTTTTTTTTTTTTTTTTTTTTTTTTTTTTTTTTGCTGTCTGCAGGTTAAACACCAAAACAAAATTAATTATCTGTCCATAGCCAGTGGAGATAGAGGCACAGATCTGGTACATCTTCATATAAGCTGAGAAGCTGCAAGATACCATATTTTTCCCCCTCTGATCAAGACTTTGACTGGATGCCTGGCTTTTCAAGATGATCAGTACCCTAGAAATGGGGAGGAGAGGGTCAAGGCATTGCTGGGAAACTCGATTTTAAAGGAGCTGGTGCTGATTCTTGCTAACGCAAACCTCTATCTGCTGCAGAGGGCTTCTCCCTTCATGGGGAGGTTTGAGGCACATGTTTCCCTCTGTGAAAAGGGAAAGTGAAGTAATAGCCAGAGCAGGTACTTGGGATTTCATGGTCTTTCCTTAACATGGCCATGCCCTGTGAGAATAGCACTGAAGTGTGTGCTGAATTAGCTGCAGCAAGCTTTGAAGAGGTTTTTGATAAATCTTGCCAGGGAATCTCTTTTTTTTCTCCTACTGCTGCTGAATTGCCTACTGGAAAGGCAAATGGGGTCCAATCCATCTTCTTTGCAAGGTAACGAGGTTTGGCAAAACCTCCCAGTAAGAGCAAAGGTGGGAGCTGGGGAAGAGATGACCTTACTAGCTTTAGAACAGAAATAAAACCAAACACAATTGCTTTCTGGCTGGGAAAATGAACACAAGCCTTCAGTAAGGGCATGGCTACAGTGAAAAAGCTCCTGAAAACTCCCTGTGGGAGGCAGGAGCTCTTCACAGCAAGGCAGAGAGCCTGCTCTAGCTGACACCAACACTGCTACGCTTAACCACTTGAGTGCTGAAAGCTTAGCAAAAGCATCCCCACGTCCTAGAGCTGGGCTGGTAATGTTTATTGGTCCCCTGCACCCCAGGCTATGGGAATTACTGCTGTCCTGAAATTATCTGTAATGGGGAGATGTGGTGGGGAGATGCTGCACAAAGAACAGCCACCAGCAGGTGATGCAGCTGGATGAAGCTTTCTAGCAGTGGAAAACAGCCCAGCCTCAGAGCTGCCTCATCCCTCATCCTTTAGCTCGGATGGATGAAAGGCCACAGGGTTTCTGCTTTAATGATGAATATAATTAGCTGCTGCCTGCCTCAGACAGGGGCTGCTCACAACAGCTGGGCAGGCGGCGGGTGCTGCACTGCTCCAGGAGGCTCTGCCTGACGAAACAGGCTGTTGCCACCCTTTAAATTGCTAATTATAGATGAGAGCGGAAGAACGGCACTTCATTCTGCTAACGAGAGAGCCTGGCTGTCACGTGCATGTGGCTAATGGCGCCCAAGCAGCACCCGGAGCACCTCAAGGGCTTCCCAGCTGAGGATGTTAAAGCAAAGCCAAAGGGTGCTGTGCAGACAGGGTGTGTTAGTAATTGTCTGACTTGTGTGGGAGACTGAAAGGATGGAGACCCAGTCTGAGACCTGTGCTGGGCTCTTTGTTTCTGCCTTGCTGGAGAAAAGGGCTCTGCTGGCACTCATGGACATCCATCACAGAGCTGAGGGACATGTCCTATCTGATGCTGGGTGACTACTCCTAACTGTGGCCCAGAGATTTAAACCCCAGTATTGCGACCATTAAAGCATCCCCAGGAGATAAAAGGGAAGAAAAGAGAACCTGAGGACTCCCACTCACAGTGCTGCTGTCTAAACAGAGGGCATGGGAAATGCTCCTCCCTGCCATGCTTCTTTGCCAAGTCCTCCTTTGTGCCAGCGCTTGGCACCAGACAAACTGCACACTGCATGTACCATGGGAAGGATGTCCCTCAAGAGCAGCTCCTGGGGTCCCTTTGGCTCCTCCTTTGCCCCGTGCTTACAGTTCAGGTCCAAAGGCAGATCTTCTACCCCATCAGCTGTGCCCTGGATGATCAGGGAGCAACAGAGTTGTTTTTTTTGGGAACCCCACTTAGGAAAAGAGCTCCTCTCAGCTAAATGTGGGGAAGAAGAGTACGCCCCTCCTGGCAAAAGGCTTGGGCCCAGATGTGGTGTTCAGAGATAATCAACCCTAAGCTGTAGGGTTCAGAGATAAGAAGCCATGCAATGGGGGAAAATCATTCCTCATTTCCACCTCTACTCACCAACCTTTCTAGACATAGGGGGAAGAAGGGGAAAGGAGAGAGAATGGGGGAAAAAACTCTTAAATACTCATCTACAAATTCAGTCACTTCATCTACAGGGGGCATCTATTGCCCATAAATCTCTGCTCTGTCTCCTGCAGAAGGTAATATCGCAGGGCTCTTTCTTTCAAAGCGTCTTTGTGCTGCAATTAACAGCCAATTCCCAGCAAACGGAAAACAAATCCGTAGCAAAGTGCTTTCTGCCTCCTTCCCCTGAGAAAACCCCATCTCTCCAGTAACACGGCAGCTCTGTTATCTCTGCCTTCTATTTAAACCACTTTATCCTATAAAGAAGCCACGCTACCCACCTGTTGGTGTCCACCACGGCCGCAGCCGGCACTCCTTCGTAGCCTGGCTCCAACCTCCAACCCCAGTGAGCTACTGAGTGCCTGAGTCACCTATTAAAAAAGGAAGCTGCAAGCTCAGCACCGATCTCCCAGGCTGCCCGGCCAACCACATGTCATCGGCTTTGCTCCCAAAATCAGCCATCCCGAGCAAACACAGCTGCTAAGCAAAGCCCTTTGTGCAGCCGGGTGCACCTCATGCGGGCCCGCTCCTGGCTCCCATGGGGTTGTGTAACGGGACCTGAGCTCAGCTCCACTTGCACGGGGTTTGCATGAGCCAGGGGGAGAGGGAAAGCCTGGTGCAAGCTGTGCCAGGCTCCTGGCCCTTCCTTTGCTTGCCCAAGGGAGTGGTGCTCCAGAAAACATCCCCTCACAGCCAGCAAAAGCAGGATCCTCTGACAGCCACTCAGGGAAAAACACGTTGCAACTCTTCAAACAAACTTTTGAGTTAGTTTTCAGTCCCCATTGCTCCTCTGCAGACTAACTTTGTGTTAATTTGTGTCCCATGGACCTGGCACATCCTATGCCATGGGGCGCAGACGTTATGGTCTCATGCCCCTGCTGTGCCACTGCTTGGGCACCATGAGACATTGTGCAGTCCATGGCACAGGAAACAAAACCCTACACCCAAAGCCTGGTGGCAGCCAAAGGACCCATGTCCCAGAGTTTCTTAGCACTGGGAAATCAGGGCAGGAAAACAGCAGTTTCTTTACACTGAAGGGGGACTCTCTTTTCCAGGAGGATGGAGGTGAATCAACATGGAACGTTCCTGGTTTCCTGGCTTTGTGGTATTCTAGGCTGGCTGCTTTCTTAGAATTTGGGACAATTTTAGCCATTCCTTGCTGCCTGATATGAGTCACGTGTTACCTCCAGCTGGAAGGTCATTACCAGCAGGGTCCCCTGACTGAGGCTGCATGCTGGACACGTGCCCCATTCCCACCTGCTTGTCCCCAACACACATGTTGGTGAAACCTCAGAACTCCCTGTCCCCTGCTAGAGCTGGACCCCATTTCTGAGCACCTCTATCCACAGATATTAGAGCTGCATGTGCTGAATCACACCCACCCTAACCTCTTCCCACCCTTGCCTCTCAGAGGATTGGTCCCAGGACAAAAAGAGTTCTTAAATCCTGGCACCGCTTTGCGGCTGGGCTGGGGGAATTTGCGTGGCTGGGCTGGGGGAATTTGCGCGGCTGGGTGAGCACCCATAAAAGCTGTCTGGGAAACCAGTGCTACCGCTTAATCCAGGAGCCTGGCAGCCCATTGGCGGTGCTCGGTCAGTGGGGAAAGGCTTAAATCTCTGCCTCCAGCCCATGCTCTGGTGGCCCTGGTCCTGAGGATGCTGTGCTAGAGGAGATGCACACCAAAGGAAGCAGGGCAGGCGGCCTCCCTGCCCCGATTTCAGGCTGCCAAGGGTGAGTGGTCCTGGGTGCTGTGGCGAAGGGTCCTCGGGGAAGGGCAGTGCTGGGAGGAGGAGGGGTTTTCTTGCTCTTTCTCACCATCCTCATGACCTGCTCTTAAGGCTTTACCACATATTAAAATGCTATGTGGGGCTTTTTCCAAAGGAAAGGGGAATAATCATGGGACAAGACTGCATTGGGAAGCATCTATGGGATATTTGGCAGCCTCTATTAAAAAGAGAGGGCCAGCAATGCTTGGAAGCATCCTGCTTATCCTCATGGGTGCTCCCTGGCTCCTGAATCACACTTTGCACTGTTTGCAAACTGCAGAATTTTCTCTCATTTTCAGTTCTACAAAGGACAGTGAGGATTTCAAATTTAAGCTTTTTGTTTGTTTTGTTTTGTTTTGCCATGAATCGGCCAATTATGTGAGACAGCAGCAACTGTAAACATGTTTTTGTTTTTAAAGTCACCTGGTTTTTGATTGTTCTGGTCCAGTTCACTTCTTTTTTTTTTTTTTTTTTTTTTTTTTTTTTTTTTTTAACTGCATGGGCTAGCAACTGACCTTGAAAAGAGATTTTAATTTGCTCACTGCACTGACACAGAAGTAAGAACACCGCTGATTATAGTTAGATAACTAACAAAAATCATGAATTCATAACACTTTTTCCCCCCCGATTACAAACTTTCATGAGCAGACCGTATTCTTTCAAATAAGTTTGTACAGCATCTACTACAATAGATCCCTGATTTGGAAGTGGGGGGCATCTCTGATGTAGATAATAAATGTAATGACTAACACACATCAAAAAGTATAAGCCATTCCCTTTGGAAAGGGATTAAGAGAGAATTTGCACTGTTTGCAAGCCATATGTTGCAATCCTCTGGCACACAGAGCTAATATATGAAATTTGGCATGGGAAGTAGGCTGGAAAAAAAGTGCCAAAATCAGAAGAAGGTGCTAAGCATAAGTGATACAAAATAATGTAACTAAAGAGCAAATGTGTTGAAGAGGAAAATAACATTTAAAATACTATTTCATATTTTAGGAATTGTCTACTAAATGAGAGCCGAACAATTCATGTTTTGTATGTGTATGAAGATGAGTTTGAGTATCAAGGGGGTGGGAAGGGCTGAAGGAAAATAAAGCTACTGAAGAGTGTCTTGTTTCTAGCACCTCCAAACTGATGGTCCCTGAACTTCAGTCACTTCTGCAAATGTTTGTGGCTCCTCGGTGCCAGCTGGACTTCCCTTTGCAGGAGGAACATCACAACCCCCAGGTAATTTAAACAGCTCCCAGGAAAATTTAGCTTCAGGCGGAGCTGGGTGTCTGCCTGAGGCAGCTCGGGGCTATTTCTGACCATTGCAAAAATCCAGGAATGTGCAGGACTCTATTCCTGGCACCAAAAAAACGCCAAGAAGCTTCGCCCAGAGACAGCTGCGGGTGGCATTGCTGTTTGGGGACGTGGCCTTCCCCAGTGCGCCAGCTGCTGGGGGCTTGTCGTTCCTTACAGAGGGCTTTAACCTTCCCCAGGTCAGCTCCCCTGCTTTTTTGGGGGGTATGAAGTGCCTGGAGAAGGCAGAGGAGTCCCAGTGATCAGCTAGGCATTGCCTCCTTCTGTGTGTTGCCTTGCTGTTTGTAAAGGGTTGGTAAAAGCTGAATGAGAGTTTAATAAACTGCTGTGCGTCACTGGGTAGCCAGCATGTATTGCACATCCTGCTCACGCTGGTACTGTGCTCGTGTCCTCCAGTGACTCTTCATCTGTTATTTACACGGGTTTTTTTCATGGAAATGGTGATAGCTACCATTTCACCATACAGCCTAGCTGCTTCTCTTCCCCTCTTTCTATGTTTCACCCACTGTGCTGTCACCAGGACAATTTTTAGCCCTAACCCCTCTGCCAAGCTGCGTGTCCCCCTGCCTGCTCACTCTGCTCCCATGGACCAGCAACTCCTCCCATGGACCAGCATCTCCTCCCCTGCAGACTACCAGGCAGGAAGGTGATGTGAGATAGCAACTTCCTCCCCCCAAAGCCCCCCTAGGGAAAGCAACACAGAGCTACCCACCAAAATAACCCATGCCTGGGGAGAGGGCTTCTTGGCATGCCACAAATACCAGGCCTTTTAAGGGAAGCCCTCTCCAGCCACTGCAAAGAAGCGATACCTTGGGAATGTCTGCTGCAAGCATCACTGGCCCCTCTGCGGCCGGGATCGGGGCTGCAGCATGCATCTTTAAGCATTTTTTTGGCCACGCCATGGAGTTTATATGGGGGCATTGCAGGGATGCCGTGCAGCACGAGGAGCTGCTGAGCCCCTGCCTCTGCTTTCTATTCTTATCATGGAGTTTCCAGGCTGCTGTCAGCTCCTCATCACTGACAGCCAAGAAATCTGAATACTGTTTTGGAAGAAACAGCCAGAGCCAAAAAAAAAAAAAAAAATATTGAGCAGTATCCTTTAAAGAGAAACCCCCAACCCACTTGTAGCTATTGAGTTTCCTCAGCATTTCCATTTGTTTCTGAATGAGGCAAGCTGCCAGTGAGAAGAGGGGGGAGGAGAGAAATGGCTGGCTTTAAAAGAGTAAAATACCAGGTTTTACAGTACTAAATGCAAAATTTCCTGCCACTATGTTCTGATCCAAACCCAGGGTTTTTGCTGGTGCTGAAGAAGGATTTCCATCTTCCTTGGCAATAGAGTTGGGAAATCCCAGTCTGATTTCCCCTAGAAAAGAGGCTTCTGTATCCTGCAAAGTGCTACATCCAATCAAGGAAATTCCTAAAAATTTCCACTTATGCCGGATCCCTTATTTGCCAGAAGTGGGATTATCTACCCCTTTGCCTGGACAAGAACATGACTTTTCATATTTTGGCTGTTCTCATTAAGTGACATATACTTGAAGGACCAACTTCACCTCTCTTTCCCCAAATCCCTTTTTTCCTAGTAAAAAAAAAAAAAAAAAAAGAATCTACTTCAGATATTTTCCAGCAAAAACTTGGGTGGAAACTGAAGAGCTGGAGGAAAATGGAGGAAGTTGAAAGAATTTCAGTACTCACACCAATCAACAGGACGTGTATTCCAGAAGGAAGCACAATCATCACTGACTGCATGAGAACAGCACCATATTTAGCTCAGGTTGTTGGGATCAGGCCCTTCAGACAGTGACTGAGCACCAACCCATGGACCTGGAGTCCTCTCTCTCTCTCTCCTTTTGGCCGTGACACAGAATTTTGATAGCTAAATAGCTTCAGCAAGCGTGAGACACGCAGAGGTAGACACACAAGCTCTGTCCTACGGAGCTGTGCAGGGTTTTGGAGTTACTCTCGATGCATGAGCACAACTATGAGCAGTATGTTCATCTTAATGCTCTTAACGGAGCAGATTCCCTCCTGAAGCCCTTAATTTGGCTCAGGGTCACAAACACATTCCTCAGCCCTCCCTGGAGCCCAGGATAGAAGAGTAAGGGGAAGAAATTCCCTCCTTATCTAATCCTACTCATCCCAGGGATGTAACCTGAAGCAAAGTTCATTTCCTTCTGAAGTCCTCATTTTGCTGCCTACTGTGTGGCAACCATTCTCGAACATGGTTCAACATCAACATTTTATCCCACCTTGCCCCATAATGCCTACCCTGCTTGTCTAAATCCTGTACGTATTTTCTTTCCCATTGCTGATCACAGGGGCCACAGTCCCAGTACCTCAGTACCCAGTACCCACAGCATTTTTGGGGTAGAGTAGACACTGAGTGTAGAGAACAGTGAGTGAGTAGACACATAAATCTAAGCCTCAAACCTAGGAACTTCAATGTTCTGGGAGGAGGGAAAAGCATGCTTGTATAATGCTCTGCTTCCACTTCGAACATGCCCAAGCACCTAAGACAATGATGCAGAACCAGACCAAAAACACCATCCATGGTGCTTTGAGGGACTTAGCAGGTTCTAGGCCGACAAAATCCACAGCTTTCTATGAGCTGCCACCACCTCTTTCATAGCACAAGGTCCAGAACATCCTTGTTTGCCCTGCATTTTCACATTAACCAGAGCTTTGTATTCATGCAACACCTCGCCCCTCTGCAATCTACCCCGAAATTACTTACAGAGAGGTCTCGATAGTCCCAATAGCTGTGTCACAATGTCCCAGTGGAAAATCTCTGTGAAAATCACGGCTAGGCAGCACTTAGATTATCTTAGCGGAGCCCTGCTCCACTCCCCACACCTCGGTCCTGTTCACTGCCTCCCAGCGGCCTCTGGCAGCTGACTTTATCGCCGAGTGCTGGGCTATGTTGAGAGGATGAACCACTTGGTCTATTTTTAGGGAAGGGTGAAGTTGCTCGTCCACCCGGCTGAGTCAATCATGAGTTTTAGCAATCCTACATGGAGGTGGGGAAAGTCTGGGGGCCTGGCTTATTTTCAGAACTTGTTCATTCAAAATATACCCAGTGTAATCCAGTACAGGATTACAGGGGGATGCTTCCAAGCAGTGGTGCTGTGGGGAAGAGGCATTTCCCTGACTCACTGTCATAGCTTGGGCTGTGATCTGCACTGCCTGGCCCCCTCTGCCTCAGGTCTCAGCCAGAGCTTTAAGGGAAAAGCTGGGAAGGTGCAAGGCATAAGTTACATTTTCTGGTTCTTCATTTCTTCTTCTGCTCAAATATTTTAGGACTGAGAAGGAAAAAATATATTTTAGGAAAGGGAAAGTGAGGGGAAGTGTGTATGCAAAGAAGGATGATCCATCCTCCCTCCTCCAACTCATTCCTCCATGGGTAATGCAGCACTGCCAGGAGGTGCTCTGGCACCTTTTGGGGAAAAGATGGTAATAATGAAGCCCTAAGCCCCTGGAGGGCTCTCAACACACTCAAGGCTCAGATTGGCAATCAGTGGTGTTTTTAGCACACTAATGGTGTGCACAATGGTGTGCCAGAGCTTGAGACAAAGGCCTGGACATGGTGATTTACAAGTGAAGACACAGCTGATGGCACAGGCTTTTAATGATCTGCCTTTACTGGGCTGGGTTAGTGATACAGCTGAGGAACCTGGTAATGTTTGAACTGGGCCCAGCTGCTCTCTCTTTGATTTGCTTTTCTGACCTCTAGGGAGCACACACTTGAATAGATGTTGAGTACCACATCATAAGAAGGACACAAAACTACTAGAGTGTCCAAAGGAGGGCTATGAAGATTGTGAAGGGTCTGGAGGACAAGATGTATGAGGAGGGGCTGGGGTCCCTTGGTTTGTTCAGCCCTGAGCAAAGCAGGCTGAGGGGAGGCCTCATGGCAGCCTGCAGCTCCCTCACAAGGGGAGCGGAGGGGAAGGTGCTGAGCTCTGCCCTCTGGGGACAGTGACAGGACCCCATGGAGCTGGGACAGGGGAGGGTCAGGCTGGGGTTTAGGGAAAGGTTCTGCACTCAGAGGTGGTCGGGCACTGGGACAGGCTGCCCTGGGACATGGTCCTGTCACCGAGCTGCAGGAATTCAAATAGTTTTTGGACAGTGCTCTCAGACACGTTCTGTGTGGAGCCAAGAGTTGGACTCAATGATCCTTGTGGGTCCCTCCCAACTTGGTATATTCAATGTTTCTAAGATTCTGTGATTCTAAATCACAACATGGGGGTGAAAGGAGATGTGGGCTTGCTATGCCATTACCAGAAGGGTAGGTATGGAAGCCAGCATCACCTGAGCTATCAGAGGTGCTTGGGCTCACAAAACCCTGCGTGAAGGCCAAAGAGACCCACACTCAGTCCCACCCTGCTCTCTCCTTCCCAGGCCATGCCCATGCCCCACACACCCAATGCCAGACTCCATGGGACTGCAGTGACGGGCCAGAGTTGCATGGATGTGAGCTGTGCTGGGCCAGGCATTGTAGGGGCAAAAACTGTTTTATCTGCCTGCACAGAAGCAGGCTTAGCTTTCCTGAGCCCCAATGCAAAAACAAACAAACAAACAAACAAACAAAAAACACAGAAAAAGGGAGTGGGGGTGCTTCTCTAAGCTCTTTCTGCCTCTCTGTGGTGTGCTTGTACAGCACATAGCACAGTGATGCCCCCATTTCTCTGGTCACATAAAAATCTCAGCAGCATTGTGCTGAGTTGGAGGAGCATGTCGCTGGTCCCCAAAGGGCTCCATTGCTCCAAAGGGCCAAGCAACTTTCCAGTAGCAATTTTCCTATGTGAGATTTTTTTTTGATTCCTTACCTCTGAACACCTTCAGACATGTTTGGAGGGTCCCTTGCCCCTCTCATTCCCCTATGGATATGCAAATATCAGTCCATGGAGAGGATGCTATACAACTGCAGGTCAACACGCAATGAGGAGGTCTCCCAACCAAAAGCACATCACATCATCATGTCTTGTCACGGCATGGCACATCGCATTCAGCTCCAGATGACCAGCTTTCACTGAGACTCCTGAATGGACCCTGCTCCTCCCTACCGTAGCCCAGGTCCTTAAACATCCTGCAAGACTACAAGGTACCAGTTCCCTGCTGTCTCTGTTAACACTGGTGTCTAGGAAGACCACCATGCCTCTCTCTAAAGTAGCACCAATTTTGTATGGAGAGTCGTTTAATAAATGAGTATCATAGCAAAGAGCTAAATTATTATGAAATTTAACCACCTAGGGAGGAGAGAGCAGGACAGGGGCAAAAAAATAATAATAATTAAAAAAATAAAAAAAAATACAGTCACATTTGTTACTGCTGCATGCTGAGGAGGGGATTGTACGGTGTATGAGCAAGGTGGTGCTGAGCAGATGAGGAGGTACAGACCGATGTGACTGATGCTGAGATGTGACTGATGCTGAGTGTATCCTGTGATGCAGGGCAGGAAAACAGGAGACATCATCTGGGGATGGCTGGGGCTGTCACATGCAGCAGGTATCATGAACTGGGTGGCAGGGGTGTCAGCTAGCACAGCATCAGGCAGGGGGCAGAATGCACAGTGGAGCAGGACTTAGCTATTTAGTGTGGGTGAAGGGGTGTAAAAGCAGGAGGAAAGGGCAGAGCAGATGTGTGAAGTCAGCATCATGCTGGCCTGCATGCATCCTGCACTGTGCACTTTCTGAGAGGCACTGGGAGTATGACAAGAAAGGAGGGCTCAGCAGCTGGGATGTGGGGCTCTGGAGCAGAGGGCAGCCCTGAGCACTCACCAGGTTGGGTAAGAGGTCTGTGTTGTGTAAACATGGACTGAGATTTGCAGAAAAAAAAGCCAGCTAGAGAGGACTGTTTATCTGTTTTGATTGCTTGCTTTGGAGGTGAAGTTGGGACAGAGCAAGGTTGGATATAAGCAGTGACAGCTCACATGTAATGAGATGAAGCTGGTGCTCCTGTCCTCTGTAACCACCCAGGAACATCTGCACCTTTCCATCACGGCCCCCAAACATACTTGTGATCTCAGCACCCTCAGCCAGATGCCACAGGGGCTGGGAGAAGGGAGATGGGAAGGAGAGCACCCACTTCTGCCCCTTCCGTCTGGGAGCTGGGGGTCCAGATGCATCCCACACTTGAACACCCTAAGTTTCCTCCCTGGCTGAATTGGAGAGGCACAAAGCTCTTAAAGCTGGACAGATTGGCCACTTGTGGGAGCCCTGTCATTCAATTCCCTTTTGTCATGCTTGTGCAAAGCAGCTGGTGAAAGGGAAATGAGCTTTTAAGGATTATTTTGGCTGCAGGAGGCTGTACCACAGCATGTGCCAGAGTTGCCTTGAACTCAGAGCCAACCGTAACGCAAGCAGAGCCTTTTATCTTAAATCAGCATTTCCCCCCCATACTTTCAGGTCTTTCTGGGTCTATCAATGACCTTCCAAGCCTGTCTGCTGGCTGGTGTGCTATAGACAGAGGGAGCCTGGCTGCAAGACCCCAGGTTGTGGAGGGACCAAGGGTGAGAGCCTACCAAGGACACGGTGTCTGGCAGCCACTGTGCAGCAGTGTTCCTGCAGAGACCAGGTTTGGGACCAAAGATGTTTGTCACTAGATGGCAGCGCACTCTCTTGCAGGAGAAGGTGTGGGTGCTGTGGTGGGCAGGGGACGCTGCTGTCCGGTGCAAGCAAGCCTTGCAGCCAAAACCGGCTTGTAGGATGGAGCAGCCCACCACCTCTGTGCTCTCCTTTGCCTCCCCTCCTTGCTGGGCTTTGAAAATTCCCTGTGGGTATAGACTGAGATCACTGCAGAATAGAAAGGGGAAGGGAATTAAAGGCATTGTTGGAGGCAATCTCGATGCTCTGTAATTTGCAGTCACGTCAGACTCCTGTTTCATCTTTGTATGACACTGAGATAACATCCTCCTTGTGTGCCCTTCAGCTGAAAACCCTGAATAATGGAGCTATATCAATACATACATGCACAAGCATAAGTATGTGTGTGTGCTGGGGGAGCAGCATGCCCACACACGAGCCCCTCTCTTCTCTTTCTTGGCTGTGATTTTCCTTTCTCTGGTTGCCAATATTCATCTGCAAGTTGTAAATTTTTAAAGCTGGACCTCTCGAGAGACTATACCTGCAGCAAATTAGCTGGTGCCTTCTCCTTTTCAATATTAAAGGACTCAAGCTTTCAAACATTCCCCTTTGGGGAAACGGCTCCTTGATTTACAGTCTTCCATCTTAGGAAGTATTTTGTTATATCGTGTAAGTCTTTCACAGCTCAATTTAATCTAATTACTGCTAACTATAGCCTTTTGGACCCCGTTAATCAGTGACTTGGTGATGTCCTCAGTGACAGCTTCCTCCAGACCATTTGATGCCATTAGTGTGACTGGGGATGAAGCCCAGCTGTTTTATGTGCCTGGGAATGGGCTCTCCTAATGGATGTAGCCAGCTTTGCCCTTTGAGCAATGCTCAGGACCCCCTTAACATCTCAGAGGTGACAAAGCACGGTCTCAAAGGAGCTACTGGTGCTTTGATTTTATGTGTAATTATTCAGCTCTGAACTGTTTCATGGCCATGAGCTTGCTGATAACCGAGATGTCAGTCAGCAGAGCTTTCCTCAACACTGCCAAGCTGTTGTCCACCATTTCATGGTGGCCCAAACCTGTGCTCTGTATATCCTTAGAGCATTGTGTGGCTTTCAAGCCACTGAACACACTGCCTTCCCCATCCCAGGTGGGGCATTGGCCAGGTGTCTGCTCCTCAGCCCTAAAAAAAGAGCTGTGGGGCAGTCCCTGGGTGATGGTGAGCAGCCTCCTGCACAAAACCTGCTGGGGCATGTGGAACACTGATGTGTCCTTCTGTGGAAATGACCAAACACAGCACATGTATAGTCATGGACAAGTCTTGTCCTATAAGAGATATGGGACAGCTGGTTCCTGGACTTCTTTAGGAATCATTACATCTTCTGTCTCTGAGCTAAAGTCCCATCTCTGAGCCAATCCAGTGCCTGCATCAGACAGAGGTAGCGATCATATTCCCAGCTCTTTTCCTGGCTGCAATTACCTCTCCAGAAGGATCCCACCCTAAACAAGCCATAGCCCTACCACAGAAGCAGTGCCCAAGACGACACGAAGTCTTTGCTATTGCAAGGCTCTGAGCCAAGGGCTGGAGAGTGGTGTAAGTCTCTAAGATAGACCATGAGTCACCACCCACCAAACAGAAGAAAAGATGTTCTTCATGCTGTAAAAGGCACACTGCAACTAATAAATACTGTGATCGCATTTAGCAAGATAGCATGGTGACTTCACATGCTTTGATATTAAAAAAATAAATAAATCCCAGCGACGCTGTGGAAACTTCAGCTCCTTTTTTTTTTTTTTTTTTTTTTTTGTCTGTGTGCTCATGTAAGAGACTTGTTTTCCCATGCAGTTGGGTAATTAAATACAGTGTCAAATCCTGGAAGCATGTCATCTTTTTTTTTTTTTTTTTTTTTCTCTTGTGTGGAAGAGAAGAAAGAAAAGGAAAGGAAAGAGAACAAACCCTAGGCAGCTGGGAAATGGGGTCCACAGATTCCTCCTCCAGCCCCAAAGCAGACAGGATGGTCTGCTGGTCTCAAATCTAGTTGTTATGGGATTGCAAGAGAGATGCTCTTTCAAGTCCCAAACCTCCAAAATCTTCCTGACAAGTTTTGGTAAAATTCAACCCTTTCCCAGACAAAGCTTCAGCTTGGATCTCTCCCTGTTCACAGATGCCTTGAAATATCCCTGACCTGCTGTAGTCCCGATGATATCATAGCATTAGGGATCACTTACATAGCCTGTCCTCTGCCAAAGATGACTCTGTCTGATACACCACTGCTGCCAAGTCCGAAAAGGAGCCCAGCCAAGACTCCTTAGGTACAAAGGAACCTCTCCCTCTTCCTTTCCTCAAGGCGGAGGTGCAGGCAGATATGACTCACCCCAATCTAAACACGGACGTAATTCTGCCCTGGTGTTTAGTCCCAGCTATTTTTAAATGCTGGGATAACAGCACAGGGAGTCAGGATGGCTCTGTGGACTCATCGCTGGCCCAGATCCCAGCTGCACTGAGGTGTGCCAGCTCTGTGCGATGGACCTGTGTGGGGCTGGAAGGTGTACAGCTGCTTTTGTGGGGCTGTCTGCTCTCTGCATCATGCTCCCTGTCCTTGTTTGCACCCCTGCATGGCCAATTCCTGCCTGGCAGTACCCCCATGAAACAGAGCCAGAACTGCCTGGAGTCTGCTGCATGGTTAGGTGGGAAATACAACTTTGCTCATGGACCAAGTTGCCCCTTCCTGGTTGTGACTATGGAGCTGGCAGTAGAGTGGCAATGATGACTGGTAAGCAAAAATAAATCCAACTCACAGCTTCTGCCCGTGGCTGAGTCACTGGCTGCATCCGGCACCGAGGAGATGATCACCTGTCTGTCACTGGACATCTTCCCTTCCTGTGTGGGGATGACAGAGGTAAATAGGTAAATTCCCTTAAACAGAAGAGAGGAGCTGCACAAGGTCCCAGCGTGGGGAAAGTGACAGCATCAAAGGCTTTCCAGAGCAAGAGTGGTCATGATATTGCATTCATGTACTGTGTGTGGTTGGATTTCTTTCCTGTAGACCTCATCCAGCCTCGGTCTTGGTTTGTTGTCTCCAGGAACAGTCCTTCTCAGGTCTTTGGGCAAGGCCTCCCTCCCCTCAGTTTCCAGAGCCAAGTAATGTCTTCTCTTACCCATCCTCATTTTTGAAGCCACTGTTGCTGCTCTTTGGGTCAGGATTATCCATCTATTTCCTTTACTTGCCCTTACAATGACTGCACTATCTCAACCCTAGTAATGGATCATTTTGCCCTTGGCTGTATCCCCAGTGAAGGGACCAGTCCCTTTCATGGAGCAGTAATCATTGGGGTGATATCATATGGTGGTGAGATAGACCTGACTGTTTCAAAGAGGCTCTGATCCAGAATTAATATTCTAGATTATAACAATTTCATAGGGCTCTCTCGCTTGCTTAATGCAGGTCTCTCTCCCATCTAGGTTGTCCATTTTTAACTCTTCCCCTCCAGGAAAGGGATCATGGCAAAAAATATTTTGTTGAACGTGCGACCATTGTCCCTGACAGCATGCAATCACCCAAAGCTGGCACTGCAGGACCTATCTCAAGGGAGACCCAGCATGTGTTTGGAAATCTCTTAGTGTGTCTGACAGACCTTAATGATAGCGAAAGTGGCCTCCATACCATAGGGAGGTGATGTGCTAAAGGATTTTCTGTGGTGGATTGCTCACTCCCACCACACCTAGGAACAAGCTCTGTCCTGGTGGTAGCTTTGATATCCTAACATGGTTGCCCTGTAATCCTGGTCCTCCATCCCTAGGCATGGCTGCCCTTCCACAGTGCAGCCCCCATGCCCAGGGGAATGCTGTCAGTGGATGAGGAACCACCACCATGAAGCCAAAACACTCATAAGGGTGACTCTGGACACCCAAAGAAAATACATTTCAGAGGAGCTTTCAAAGAAGAGCAGAGCACCTACTAACCTTTGCAGCAGACTTCTTCCATGTGACAGTGGTAGGGCTCCATTGCATCCTCTGCATGCTCTGAAGAGAGGAAGGGAAGGATGGCTGTCTATGGGGTTTGGTCTCCCTGCTCAGGGGTTGGATTGTCATCAGGATCCTGGTATCAGCTTCTCTCTTCTTCAAAATCCCATTGTGAGATGGTGTCTTGAGTGGAGCAAAAGGTAAAGTGTTACTCTGTGGATTGGCTTTACAGGTGTCAAAGGTGGTCGGGAGTCCTTTGAGATTCTGTGTTGTGGCACTGATCTTATGGATGGGAAGATCCTCCATGGACTTGCTCCAGGACATATCACCACGATGGCTTTGAGATAAACCAAGATTTTTCCCCATTGGATTGCCATTGGTCTGTGATAGATATCTTCTCTCCATGAGCTAAAAAACCCAAACATACATCAAAATAGGCTCATACATAACTTCATTAACAATCCAAATGAAATGTTAATATCCTACTCTTTCAATCCAAGCATCATACCTGTTGACCTTTTAACTTTTTGGGGTTAAATAATGCCTTGCTTTCTTCTCTATGTTCTCTGAAGTCAATGTCAGGGACATGACCTAAATACACTCTAGCCCTTTCTAAAGTGTCGGAGAAGTTTCTGTCTTGCCTATTTCTAGTTTGAAGTCTACCTCTCTATCATCTCATAGGAAACCTCGAGTTTTGTTTTAAGAAAGATCCTGTCCTGGAAATAATTTATATATATATATACATATATATATATTTACAGTCAAAAGAGTCAAGAAAGTGATTTCTTCACGCTAGGGTAGACAGCTTTCTTTAATAAATGCTTAGACTCATTTGAGATACACATATTGCACAGAATAACCCCCAAAGCATCCATCTTCTGGTTCAGGAGGGCAGAGATATCCCAGTGTCATATCTGGCAGCCTAATGTGGATGCCTGGGTGCCTTAATAACTTTGTGTGCCTTTGTCTCTCACTTTCTAACCAATATTAAATATTCTGCCAGGTCCTACACCTCTAGATGGCTTTCCATTAATCTATACCACTACAATTTATTCACTGCAGAGCAACCTGAATGTTATATATGGGAAGCTTTCAACCCATCCTGGAGCATCTTATATGTTTCAGTCCATCTGTACATAGTAAAAGGGAATTGGATCTGACCCGCTGTCCTCAGAACAGCACCAGATATTGGGAAAATCTTTGTCTCTAATTGCTAAAAAACAGACCATTTTGTTCTCAGGGCATGTTCTGTCCCACCTTGTCTGAGTCTTTGGCTCTCACCTTGGGATGTTCTTTCTTCGACATTCTGCTTTCACAGTCCAGGATGCTCTGGTACCTGCAGGGAAGGCAGGAGAAGGCACCTGAATCCCTTTTTAACCTGATTGTGTTTTTCCATTTTGTAGACAAGATTCTCCTACCCTCAGGAAAATATTAAACCAGACTCCAAAGGTAACTTTAAAGGGTGAGAGAGGACTAACATTTTAGTTCAGTGCAGTACCACTAAATCTGGTGTAATCCCTCTCCTCCCATGATCCATACAGATGTGTCCCATGCACCCCGTCTCCCCACTGGAGGGGGATCAGCTGGGAGGTGATACCAGTTGAAAGTGGTGTGTTATTGCACTTTGATAATAATAAGTGGCTTGCTGAAGTCAAGCTTTCCAGAAAATCATGTTCTTGTTTCTTTATTTAGCTTTAACCTAACTTAAAAGGGTTTTTCAAGCCACTAGCTGCCCTAATATAACACCAGTGGTGAATGAGACCTCTGCAGGGGAAACCACCTTCCTTCTCATCCTCACTGTGGAGAGTGCACTTTCAGCTTTCTCCAAGACCCTACCAGATAGATTACTTTTTACACTGAAGATTGACCAGCTTTGGGATATTCAGAACTAAACTGTCTCAAGGGGAAGTTCAAAAGACAATCTTGACAGCTGCTCTGTCACTCACATTGAGATGCACCGAGGGTACCGTTGCTAATCTTATTTGTCTCACTCTTGGCAGAGTTGTGATCTGATCTCAGTTATGGGTTGTAACCAAGAGAGAAATTATCCCTTAAAGGGCTGGGGTTGAAACATGACTCTCCTTGGAGCATTTTCATTAGAAACAGTCAAGAGAAAACAGGAGGGGATGAGATGCCCATACCCCTCTTTTCTCCTAACCAGCTCATCTCTCCAGCCTTTGCTGGCTTCCCTCATGGAACCTTAGAGACTGTGCAGATTAAAAGCTTTAATTATCCACCTGGGAAGGTTCCAGTCAACAGGGTTATAGGGCAAATTCTTCCATGTCGTAGTTTTTGGCCAAGTTTTTTGAGTGGATCTGGGGTTAGATCAGGACTTGACTTCCAAGATTAAATAATGCATCAGTAATGTAAAATGGATAAGAGCACTTGTGGCAGAAAACTACTTGTCTCTAGCTTGAGATGTGAGATGCTGGGATGCTGCACCTGGGAAAGACTTTATCTGAGTGACACCTATGGATATGGAGGAAGGAGAGTCCAACCTGGAGAGCTCCAGAAGTCTACGGTCATCTGCAACTGTAGAATAGCCACCCACCTGGCAACCAGTTCGGAGACAGACACAGACTTTCTCAGAGGAACTGCTCCATGCTCTGGGCTGCTTCTTGGAGAATGGCACAGAAAAGGAAGGGACTGAGCTGGCCGCAGCTTCTCAGCTTTATCCATGTCCTCTGTCTGCAGGTGTTGGAACAAGAGGGTAAAGGTTATGGTGCTGGATGTGAGACCCACAGAAAGCCAACCACTAGTGCATTCTTCTTCACTCATGGGGTCAGGAAAGCAGTAGACAGCCATGGAAAAAACTCTTTCTTCACTGGTACGTCAGAAAACCTCAGCATATAAATTCACTTTCGAAAAAGTAAAATAGGGTTAAGAAGATGCATTTTAAGTCAAATTACTCCTAATGCAGGGAATGGGTCTTTTCCACCTCTGCCCATTAATTTTCGTATTCTCCTTGGTTACCCAGTCCAGCTTTGTGACAGAGAAGGGGAAAGAACCAGAAAAAGGTTCAGCTTTAAATCATTTAAAGTAATTTGATGGAAATTATGTGTATGCACCATAAATGGATATATATATATATATATTTAATGTCTCCAGTGTTGTGTAGACATGAATCAGCTCTGAATTAAGCAGTAACTGGAGGATTAAGCACCTCTTGCCCTCTTCTGCCAAAAATGTTCTTGTATTGCAGGCTTCAGAAAGGCACAGCAGAAGTCTCAGGCAGTGGATTTGTGATGACTGATCTGACACTTGGAAGTACATTAGGTCATCTGGGGCTCATTTTCTGAATTTAGATAGAGCTCAAGGGACCTACAAGTTATACGTAATTGCTCTTTAATTACTGACACAGACATCCGAACTATAGGATTGTTAGATACTTGTACTGAGATTTTGAAAATACGTGTTTTAAAAGCTGTGTTGCTTGCATAATATGTTTCATAAATGATTTGTAATGCACTTGTAGATATGGTCAATTTTTTTTTCTTGGGGGGGTTGGGGTGACATTCAGCAGCTTATGAATCACTGCCTCCCCTCTTTAACATATCTGAAATCAAGACCAGAGAGAGGGAGGTATATTTCTCTTTATTTGCTTTAGAAAATCCATTTCCCCCCGCCTCCTTTTATTTATTTCTCCCCCCCCCCAGGTGATTTCAAACAATGTTAGAGAAGAGACAGCTTCATTAGATCACAGACACCCACCTCCCACAGTCCAGGGATCATTCCCCATTCCTGTGGTTCTGTCTAATGTTAAACAACTCCACGTGAAGAGCCCCTGGGGGATTTACTTCATGGCAGAACAAGCCCATTAGAAGGGAAGTGTTCCCTGATCTTTCATTTATGCCCCCTTTTCTTCAATACAGTAGGCACAGTAAATGGAAATACTCTTCCTAGCCCACCCTGAACTGTTCCCACAACTAGCACAGCATCCCCCCCCCCCAGTCATCGAGGGTTTACTGATATTAATTCATTCCATCTCCTCTGATCTGGGAGGGCTTTTTGTGTAAAATCACTTACATGCTAGAGTGCTTTCCTCCACCTGAGATCTGCCATTTGATAGTCTCCTTGGGGCTCTTCAGTACCACGCTTCTGACTCCTTCTTCATCCCCTCCTTTACAAGACAGGAGGCAAAGTCCCTTGGCAAAGCTGCAATTAAATATTAAAAGCTGGTGTGTGATTGGGGCTGGTGTGAATCGGAGAGCTGGCACCGAAGAGTGGAGGAGATGAAGCCTCCTCCTTGCTCCTGTCAGCGGGTTGCCAAATATTTAGGTCTCATCCTTCCCTGTAAAACCACCAAGTAAATTCAGAGCCCAGCTGGGGCATGAATAGCCATCTAGACCCAAAGCTATGTTCTGATTTGGGTGTAAATCTGCTGGAACCCTTGCCTAAGGCGGAGCAGAAATTAACTCCTCACCATGGGGATTTTTGAATGGATGTTTCTGGCAAAGGCCATGCATTCATCCTCCAAACCAGGGAGGTTTTTCAGTGCATCTTGTGGTCCCCAGTGGCTGAGACTTTGCTGGGGAAGTTTTCCCTGAGCCATAAGAGAGGGCATCTCTCCAAATTGTTAACAGCAGTAGGGCATGCACTGCTCCTCCTGTCAAAAATTAGGTGGCCAGGACTTCAGGGAGAGAGGGTCCGGATGCAATGAATTGAAATATGTCACTATTAGGGGCAAGAAAGGACAGGACTGGTTGTTGGGATCCAATTTACGCATCATCTAAGTCTGATCAAAATCAGAGTTTAGCAAAGGTAACCCCTCAAAACGCATTGTGCCCACTAACAGGACTGCTCTGGCACCTGACAATACATGGTTTTCCATGAAGTTCTTTCTGGGGATTTATCCTGTGCATGCTGGAAGGTTGACCAAGCAACAAAGGCAGTGCGTGAATAAGAGCAGATAATAGTGCATTGGTTTATAGTGAACGAGAAAGGCTGCATTTAACATCAAAAGCTGGAAGATCATTTACCCAGAAAAGTCTAAGCTAAGCAAGAAACCTTTGATACCAGGGGTGAGTTAGGGCAACACAGAGAGCTGGATATATGGACTGACTACCTCTGTCATTAATTTATGAATAATAACTTGCACTTTTCTGTATGTTCTGATACAAATCTTACAGGAACAAGTAGAAAACTTTTTATTGAGCTTTTATTCCAGCACTTAAACCCAACTGAGAAACATTAACACTTTTATTCTCTACCTTGCAGGTACGGTGAGTCTGATTTCATGCGGTAGGTACTTATGATCTCAGATGCGTTTGTTGCAGCAGCACCTAAGGACCAGCCTAGAGCACACCCTCAGCTCTGCACATATTCAGATGTGTAACAGGCTCGAACCCTTCACCCTCCTCCTGCACTCCCTGGGTCTTCCTGACCTTCTGGTTATTTTCCACTGAACAAGATTTAGCTCTTGGAGGAGTGTGCAGGATGCCCTGCACCCTGATGGGAAAATACCAGTGACTTTATAAGCTGCCAGGCTTTCAAGGGACAATTCTGACGGATGTTGAATGGGTTTTTAGTTGAATGGGCAAAGCGAGGCTTTGAAGCTGTGATGCTTCCTTGTTAGGTATTTAATTTAGGGAAGGAGTAGGCTGACAGCATGAAACAATGAACATTGCTGTCCATCCAATAGTGAGTAATGGAGGCTGCTAAAAGACCCGTGAATTATTTCAGGGACTACCACTATCCAGTTCCCCTCTCCATAAAAAGGCTGCATGAAATAATTCTCTGCATAGCTCCCAGGCACACTCGCTAGATAAAGTGTGTTTTGAAACTGTTTTTGCCAGGATTACAGTGCCTTAGGCTGGTTCTCCAGCTACTGTCTCTGCTGGGGGCCTGGCTTAGCGCAGTGATTTTAGTCTTTGGTGTTAGCTGTGCTCTGGTTTTGCTCTGTTGGCAGGCATCTGTGGGAAGATGGGAATGAGTTTTTCATGCCGAGCAGTTTCTGGGAGAGTTGGGTCCCATGTCCTCTGAAAGCAGGATGGGTGGGCTTGGAGGAAAACAAGTTGTGATTCTTGTCTCCCTTTTGGAAATGCAGCAGCTGATGCTGAAAGAAGAGGGAGAGAAAAGTCTGCCTGGTTAGAGCTACCCTGCTGAAAAAGCCCTGGAATTGGGTTGACTCTCTTTCAGGTGCCAAATCACAACAGTGGGGTGACTGCTTAGAGGATGGAGGGCACCGGTTCAATTGGGTGCCAGTTCCCCAAACACCGTTTCCTTCCACAACCAAGGAAGGAAAATAAAAAAGAGGCTCATTACTGCTGAAAACTCTTGGGGTTTGCATCTTCTTTCACACAAGCAGTTGGAAGAGGTCCTTGTAGTGCCTGGGAGCTTTGGCAGGACGTCATTTTTGAGCTTCAGCAGTTTATAGATAACCTCCAGAGGTTAATAGATAACCTCCCTTCCAACCCAAACCATTCTGCGATTCTGTGGTCGCCCAGGTGGAGGAGATGGGGAAGAGAGGTGCTGCAAGACGCGTTTTTTATGTGTTCCCCTGTGCTTTTGGCTTTGCTTGCCAAGGTCAGGCGCTCTGTGGGAACACTGAGGGTGCTCGATGAGGCTGGATGGGGCAGAGCAGGGCATGCAGGATGGAAATGTGGTCAGTGTAGCATCCCCACCAAGGCACCAAGCTCTCCAGCACAGACACGGCAGGGGAGGCAACAGGCGGGCAGCCATGAGAGGCAGGCAGAGGGAGCACAGGCAGGGGACGGAGACAGATAGTGAGGAACTTTGATCAGGGACCTATTAATGGTTAACGCCGACAATTATTTCTAGCTGTGTCAAATAGACTGACCTAAGCCCACAGGAGATTTGTGCTGAGCAGACAGACAGGGAATGCCGTTTATATAACCACCTTTTTTTTTTTTTTTTTTTTTTTTTTTTTTTTTTGCATTTGTATAATGTTGTTTTGATAGCTGTATTCCCACAATAAAATGTCTGTGCTCTTCTTTCTTTCCCCCCATGTGCCCAGCCCGTTCTGGTTGCTCTTGGTGGCATTGCTGCATGCGCGTTTGTGCCCTGCGTGTCAGACACCCGTGTGTGGGGATGGCGCAGGGTGCGAGCGAGCATGAGAAGAAATAAATCAGTGTGGGTTAGGGATAGCAATCTGCTATTAGTTATGAACAGACTGAAGCATAAAAGTTTTTCTGGAAAATGCTGGTTGCAATGTGTGTCTTCTCCAGATTTGATCCCCTGTCAGGGAACTCACAACTGGCTACAAGCAGCAGAGGAAAGAGCCAAATTTTGCACTCCCCCCAGCTTGTTCTTCCTATTTTGGGGGGCCAAGGACAGCTGTTTGCCCCATGTGGCAGCAGGGCTGTGTGTGTGGCTGCACAGCGAGGGGTTTAATCCTGTAGCTGAAGGCACCATGCAGGGAGCCGATGCTGGCAGAGCTGATTTCTTCCCTTTCGTCTGCTGGGCAGGGCTGTGCACCAGCAGTTTGTTGAGGATGGGTGCACTGGAGGAGGAAAAATCCCTTGCAAAGTCTCTCACATTGCTTCCCCTCTACTCTCCGTCTGTTTCTCATGGAGAAGTATCTGGATCATCGCAGTCATTTCCATAATTATTGGTTTCATGTTAAGTAACCAAAAAATTATCTATCAAACGCACATGTGGAACTAATGGGGCTTATTTGAAAAGACCTGTCTTTGCATTTGCAGCTGGCACATCGCTTGGTCCATTTTAATGAGCTTCCACAGCACTGACATGTGTTGGGCTGGGAGCTCACACGTGCGCTCCTGCACCTCCTGGGAGCTTAGGGCACAGGAAAACGGGTGCAAAAGTGGCTGAGTGAGGCTGCACGGTCCCTTTGAATGCGTCCTACTAAATATTGCCAGGTTGTTTTTTCTATTTATTCATTTTGGGAATCAGGGTGGAAAGCCTGGGAGACTGGCTTTTCTCGGGAGACCTCTGTTAATGGCTGGATTTTGTGTGGGTTGGAAATATCGTGGAAGGAAATTTAGTAATTTCCACTTCAAAAGGTAGTATGGCCTCCGGCTTTCTTAAGGAAAGAAAAATAATCCCAAAGTAGAAGTTTTTCAGACTCTGCAATCTCAGGTTCAGGTGGAGGTTGGGTTGCAGAGAAGTGACCTGGGCGAAGTTGTAGGGCTTAGGGTAGGGAAACATCTGAGGGCATCTCCAGCTGTTGCTTGGCCTCCAGGCTCCATCTCATATCAGACACCCTCTGGTATCCATGCAGCGGGGACTTTACAAATGAGCTGAGCACTTACGAAGCAAGCCAAGGGATCGCAGTGGCTCCGTGTTTCCTGCATTGGCATTGCACTCAGGCTTGGCCGCCCAGCTCCCCAGTGAGCAAAGAGATCCTCTGGCAATGCTCTGCTGACAGCTTCCCCAGGAAGCTCTTATTCCATACCAGCACAAAACGTCCCGCAGTCATCTCCACCATGGCCAGACCCTTCACCTCCATGGGCTCATTGCAGTGCCCACAGCCTTCTGTGGTGCATCTTTAGGATGTGACTCATCCCCCCCCCCCCCACCAAATCCCCAAATTCTGCTGCTTGAAACCTGCTTTGCCCCATCGCCCAGCTGAATTTCGTGCCCACACATGTGCCTCTCCTGGCACCAGTGATGCACCCGGCCATGCCATACGGCCCCCGTGCCCATGCTGGGGAAAGGGATGTGGGCTTCCCCCAGGAGCATCCTGGAGTGGGAGGAAAAACAGAAAGGGGAGGACTAGAAATTAATAAAATAAAGCTGCTTTTATTTTCTGAATGCAAATTAAACCCAAGCAACTAAATGTGAAGTGGCTGTCCTCAGCCAGGGTTCTCTGCTTGTCCCACAAACTGCTTTTTCTCAAGAAAAGACGTAAGATTTTCAAACTTATGTGTACTTATTATCACCATATGGGACTGCAGCGTCCCTTCGGACTGGTGGTGTTCATTCACAGGCTGTCCCCTACAAAAGGGAATGATTGTCTGGGATGGTATCATGGGGATGTTTGTAGGTGGATATTTCTTCCACCCTCCCCAGCAAAATGTGAAAACCGCAGATGGCTCAGGCTTCAGTTCCTCACTGAGAAGTGTATCATCCCCCTCCCCGGGAAGCTCTGAAAATTAAAACCAGCAAAAGTACATTTCTTGTGAGGAGGAAATATTTCTTGGCTGCCTCTGAGATGCCATGGGGCTCTGTGAGTGTGTGTCTGCAAACTGCAGCCTGTGTATCCTGTGCTGCTGCGCTCTGTGGGCGTACATCAGAGCTGGGTGCAGCCGTAATAGGGACCAAAGCTGATGTTTTCCCCCCCTTTTCTTATGTGCTGGAGCATACTCACAGCCCTGATGGATGCTAGAGGGAGGGGAAAGGCAGTGGCAGCCCCTCAGCATCTCTGCCCTCTCTTAGCTGTCAAATGCACCCTTACACAGAGTTTGCAGCACATCTGGGGTTGTTTGAAAGATACACAAAGGTTTGGTGGTCCTTAGGGTGTCTTTTTTTCTCTGTGCCTGTACCACGGGCTCTTGCCATTGCAAAGCCTCGTACCTGATGGCTATGTCAGGGCCAGAGGTGGTGGGGTGAAGAACATCTCCCCGGGGTTGGGACGAAGCAGCCCTGCTCCATCTTCAGCCTCCACCCAGCTGGCTCAGGTGCTTGGCAGCTGTGATCATCATCTCCATGCTGAGTTCCCTCCTGGTGCATGGTCAGGAGCCAGGAGAGGGTTTTGGGATGGGGAATTGTGGCAGAGCTGCATTGCTCTCATATGCATCAGGACTCACCCTCACTAGCCCTAAAATCAGCTGATTTCTACCAGAAATGCAGTGGCAGACACCAAAATGAACTGTAGGCTGAAAGGTGCAGCCACGTGCCATTTCTCAGCAGGCTGCAATGGCTTACAGGCTGTAGGAGAACTGGCTGGGTATCTGTTTTGTGACACCTCAGTGCCCTCAAACCCTCGCTGGGGAGATGTGTTCCTGAGCCCTGCGTATGTCTGCACATCGCCAGCTTGGCACATTGCAAATAAATAGCTTCCTATCTGTGTGATCCTCTGGAAAGATGCAAATAAGGAGGAAGCGTGCTTAGCAAAGCAGGAGCCGAGTGAGATTTATTCAGCGTTGTAATTCTTGTTGTTATTAACTGGGAGGTGCTTCAGCTAGACTTTGAGAGGCAGGAGAGGTGGTCCCTGGAGAATAAGAGATCTCATCCAGTGGGGTCTGTCTGTTCCCCTCATCATGCTAAGAGCTGAAGAGCTTTTACACATCTCGTAGGAGGATATTCTCCTGTCTGAGCTGCTTTAGGCTGGGGGGAAAGGGGAATTGGTACAAAATGAGCAGTGGACACTTCTGTGTGTGCTAGCAAGGCTGCTTGATATGCATGTCCTTGCACTGATGTATTTTATTCCTCTGCAAATTATGGCAGCACCATGGGGTCCCTCAGACCCAGCCCCTGCCCCAGCAGGGCTACCCAGAGCAGGGTGCCCATGCCCATGGCCAGGTGGCTTTTGGAGCTCTCCAGAGAGGAGACCCCACAGCCTCTGAGCTGCCTGGGGGTCAGGAGAACCTCCTGGGCTCCAGGTTGGGCCCATTGCCTCCAGTCTGCTGTGCCACCACCTTCTCAAGGAACAGAACAGGATCTCCAGCCATGGCAATCAGCAAATTAAAGGATCCAGAGGCTGCCTGCAGCATCTCAAAGCCCAACATTGCTGTGGCTCCCAGTTTACTCCCAGGCAGCTGCTGACAGCACAGAGCCCCAGCGACATCTCCACCAGGATCGAGGACGTCTGTCTACAGCAGCGTGGGGTCCTAGGGAAGTGTGTCTAGGCAGGTGAGGTGCAACCTGTGCCTTCAGGAGCTTGACATTGCCTCTGACAAGGCAAACCTCCTGGGAATTGCAGGCAGGAGCTGCTGGCGGAGAGGAGGTGGTTGGGGGTGGGTTTGGTGCCATTCTCTGCTCAGCCAGTTCCTCCTGCTGTCTGTATGGCAAGCTCGGGATTGCTGGAGGAATAAACCCCCAGCTGCAGAGCCACAACCCCCTGCTGTGCTTCCCCTACTCCTTGTTTGTGACCTCTTTGTGTTTCTGAGCTTCGTTTCTTTGTTTACAGCCCTGCTCTCCGTCGCGTCTTCATGTCTGCAACCGTAAGGACTCTAACTGCGGTGTTTGTCAGGCAGTCTGCATGTGTTTTCCATAATATATATTTTTCTTCTTTATGTGTTATTGTGGCCCCTTTGCCCTGAAGGACTGGGCACTCACCACTCCCCTGACTTCACTCCATTGTGAAATGGCCAAGGGCACCCCCAAAACACCTTGGGGACTTTGTCTGCCCAAAGGGGGCAGTCCACTGGGGATGGTGGGTTTGGGAGGTTCTCAAATTATTCTTTCCAAATTGATTTTTTTTTTTTTTTTTTTTTTTTTTTTTTCCCATAGGGGTTGTCCTGACCCACCTCCTGGGTGCTTCCCATGCATGGAGACCAGCATCCACCATGAACATCTCACCCTCAACTGCTCAACTGGGCAAACGAAGGGGACAGAGCCTGAGAAACCTCTCCTCTACGGACGATCAAAGGTCCTGATTGCAAGGTGTGTGTCCAGAGCCCTTTTTCATGGATGGATGCCGGTGATGTCACACTCTTCCCTGCTGGCCTTGTTCAGGGGATAAAAGCTCTTTTGGAAGATGCCCTAAGCCAGTCTCTTAGCCACATCCCATTCTGGAAAGAATCTAGCATGCAGCAATATACTTTTATTTTATTTTATTTTATTTTATTTTATTTTATTTTATTATTTTGTTTTGAAAAAACACAGTTAATTTATACTTTCTGTGCAGCTAATTTTCCTCAGTCCCCTCATTGCTGTCCCCCACCTGGCACGTCCCTCCCCACACCTCTCTGCCTGCTGACACATGCTGGGCTCTGTGCTGGCTCTCCTGACCATGCGGTGCAAACTGCACCAGCCTCTGTTATGCCTCTGCACAGCCCTTCCCACCACAGTCACACCAGGAGCTGGGGCTTCTCCCAGGACCAAGCAGTCCCACCGGGGGAGCTCCCTGGTGTCCCATCTCCTGCCCTTCATGTACTGATGGTGTTATAGATTTGTGCAAAACTGTCTGAACAGGAGCGTGCACCCTACTTTCAGACAACAAAGCCACTTGGCCTCCTCCGAGGACACAAGAGGGCGCTTCCACCTTACTTTTGGGGAGCGTTTCCTCCTCTGAAGGCATTTCTCTCCTCTTCACCACATCGGCTGGAGAAGGTTGGGTGAAGGTCTTTAAAAAAAGGGAACTTGTCTCCAAGATGTGTTTGCAACGGGCTTAGCTGAAGGCAGCTTCGTCCTTACAGTATTTCCAGAGTCTCCAACAGAGTAATGAAATCATATTTCTTTATACCAAAACTGAGGGTGTCTCCACTTCAGAAAGTGATGGATTTTCAGAGGGATATCTCAGGGGAGCTTGGCTCTGAGAGATGTCATTTGTCTGGGCATTCACGGTGAGAAGCACAGACGCATCAAAAGGCACTGCTGGTACCTTATCTGAATATAACAGAATCGCTGGTTCCAGGAGAAATATCTTTTAAAAGCAAGAGGTGGGAGCCTGCTAATGGAGGGGGGGCAGATTCTGTGCTCACTGCCCCAGTGGGTGCAGCAGCAGAGGGAGTGCAGTGAGTACATTGATCCTCTGGTCTCCCCACTGCCAAGGATGAGGCAGAACAGGTAAGAAAGTAGTCAGAGGCTGGGGGAAAAAAAACTGTTCTTGTTAATTTACTAAAGACATTTTCCTCCCTCGTCTTGTTTTCATGAGAAGGTTTTGACTTGCT
>CM021766.1:5194568-5217694 GCA_011076525.1 Nettapus auritus
CATGCCTTGTATCTCACTGTATCTATCAGATCTAGGAGTCCTGCAGCCAGACCTAATTAACTGCTCCTAAACAGAGCCCAATTAGCCAGTGCCCAGCTTTCCTGCGCATCGTAGTCCCATTGCCTGTGTTTCCCCATGGGGAAGGTAGTTTGGATGCCAGGGATGTTGCCAGCAGGGTCTCTTCATGCAACCTTCAGAAGAAAATCAAAACATTGAGATGTTTTACATCATGACAGCAGGGCTTTAGGTTTTCCTAGGGCTGTACAGTCTCTAGGATATAGAGATAGCTGTTCTTTGTGAGTGCTGGATAGCACTTAGTGGTTACTGCCCCTTAGTTTTTGAAACAGACTTGATTTGGGATGTTTTAGGATGTTGGTCTTGGAGACACTGCTGTATGGGAGGAAAGGTCTTTCTTGAAGATCAGATCATTTTCTGGTGTGAAGCTGTGCCCTGAAACAGGAGGCCCCCCCAGGCACTGGCTACATGTTAAAGTAGTTTTAAAATTGCTCCAGTTTTAAAGGAAAAAAAAAATCCATTGAGGGAAGAAGAAACAAAAGGTGTTTGGACCTTTGATTTGCTTCTGTTTATGTCCTCCAATACAAAGCTTGACACAGTGGGGCTCTGATTTCCAGCACATCCATAGCTTCTGGGGTCTGGAGGTGGTGAGGAGGCTCGTTAGCAGTGCTGCTAGGCTTTGAAATGGTGCTTTTCCTTCTCGGCCAGAGACAGGCAACTCAGATCCTTCTTCACCACTGCCTCATGCCAGCTCAAATCCTGTTCATCATAAAAGTTCATTAGAAGAAGGAAATGTGGGACAGTCAGGATGAGGTGGTGTTTGTCTCCTCCTCCCCATGCCTCAGCCCCAGCCAAACCTTCACAACCTCCAGTCCCAGCCTGGTCCTTGGGTCTGGAGCATCTTCTGGTCTTCTTCATCATCTGGCTGGTGGTAGAAGTTAAGAGAGAAAACCAATGTGCTCTGAGGAGCAGCTCCTGCCCCAGTGCCTTGGGCCTCCTCCCTGCACCATCGCCCTGGGGTATTTTGGCTGCAGAGACAGGACCAAGGTAGTAAGAGGGCGAGGAGGAGGTGAACATCTGAATCTTTCTGAAAGAAGTAAGGACATCTAGGTGCAGGAAATAAACACAATGAAGAACTTTATCATTAGATAAACACTCCCTGGGCAGCTTTTAAATGGAGCATGTTCTCTGCCCACGAAGTCGTACAGGTATTAATTTTTAAAACTCCAAATTTTCATTTATTTCTCTATAAGCGGAGTAAAGTGACAATATCTCCTTCTTTATAGATGCAGAATAACTCTGCCTTCATGCACTGTGTTGGAAGGATCTTCCCAATGCTTTCACCACTTTTTCTCCAAACAAACAGCCTGAACCCTTCTTCTTTCTCATGAGCCTCCACCGTTTAAAACCTTGACTCTACTGTCAGGCAGCAAGATGTCAGAGAATTTCACCAGAGGAACCTGCCCCTATTCACCTGATTAAGTAGGACCGGTTATCTTTTGGGTCTTTTGGGGGTCTACACACCCCACTTCAGCTACTTCTCAAGTACTTGGCCTTGCAGCGCTTTCTTGCTGTTTTTTTTCACATATGCAAGTTGCCTTTTCCCACTGGGCTCCAAGCTTGCACGGGAAAATATCCCAGATCAGATACCATAAACCCATGAGTAGCGTTGCTTAATGCAATCCATTTTGCAATGTTTCCACCCGTATCTGTTTATCCCCCTTGCCTGCCTTTTCACAGCAGGGCGGAGGCATTTGCTCCGCAGCACTTGGCAGTTACGACCTCTGCATTCACAGGGACATGCTGGCCAGGCTCGGCTGAGCCCAGATGTGAGAATGTATTGCAGATATTCTCCACTTTTTCTTGACCAAATAAGGGAACGTTGCCCTTCCTAATGCTGGGGAACGGGGGTAGTATGAATAACTTGGAGGATTAAGAATGAAATCTGGAGCCTTTTCTCTCTCTGCTTGCAGGCTCATGGGCTGGGAAGGATTGTTACCATCTGAAGGCTGGTGAAATGGGTTGGCTCCTCGTCACTCAGTTCCCCGAGTTTGTTCTGGCAGTTTGTTGGCAGGTCTGGATGGGTCTGGGGATCCAGCCTGGATGGAGTCCTCCAAACCAGGGCTGGAGAATAATGAGGCATCATGCACACAAAGGCTGCAGTTGCTCACTGCATCCCTGCTCCATGGCTAAATAGGGCGCTTGAGTCTTCAGGGCTGATGTCCATCTGGCTCTTCACAGTCACTTAAGCAGTGTTTTCAAACAGCAGCTGCCAGGGCACCGTCCTCTGCTGCTTTGTGTGCCAAGAAAGAGAAGACCACCCCCTGTCTGTGAGGGACAAAAGTTCAGCATCTACTAACTGTTCCCAGCTGCTGCTCTCGGCCAGGGAAGCCTCATGGATGTGGGGAAAAACTGGGGGAGGTGGTCCTGTAGTCCCACCTCTGCCCTGGGAATTTGTGCAAGATGGAGATCTGGCCAAGGGGGAGAAGCTAGGAGATGATTTTACCCACATCTTGTTAGAGATGCAGACAGATCCTGCTCCTGCTGAATGTGCAAAGATGTTGGACTGATGGGAGATGAGCAGAACTCTTAGGGAATGTGTTGGGATGACCCTTTGTCTGAAGAGGCTTCCAAGGTGGCCCAAGGCAAGCAAGAAGCTCAGCTATGAATTGTGTATGTTCCTGGTGCAAGGTTGTGAGCAAGGTTAAGGAGCAGCCCAAGGCATCTAAACTCTCAGATTTACCCCTGAGACTTCCACAGAGCTGCCATGTCCATGCTGCCTGCTGCTGGCAGCCTTGCCATGTTCTGGTTGAAGCTTGGCCACCCTCCTCTGGTTGTGTTTTCTATCCCACTTACTCCCCAGCCCTCTCTCCTTTGTCCTGTCAGCTCCCCCCTGCTGGGAGCTGAACCTCTTTCCAGATGCCTGGCTGGTCTCCCAGAAGCAGCACAGCACCATTGTAATGTGTAATTAGGCTGGAATTCTCCTCCAGCCGCCTTCTTTATTTAAATTACACCAATTGTTGAGGATCCAAGAGGTTATAAACCCAAACAGAACGGGGCCCTCGCACTTTGCCCCTTCTTGCCCCAAAATGTAGTCTTTTAGCACATTACCTGGCAACATAGGAAAAATATCAACAATAACAGCCTAGTGCTGAATGAGGACATGCCTTGGAAAGATGGAGTAACACAATCATATCTAGTGAAGGAGATGGGGCAGAAGAAGTGTTGGGTGAGTTTACTAAGTCTACCTGGCACAATAACATCAAAAAAATGATCAAAATCAGGGATTTCCAAGAGCAGTCCTAATCCTCTTTCACTGGGCAACTCCAAAATAATGCCAGCATATGAACTGGGCCACATCTTTCATGGAGAATGATTAAAACCAGACTGTAGCAAGGCATCTAAATAGCACTAAATGCAGCATAGTAGCGCTGACCTCAGTCTTTAGTGGATAAAATCCAAAGAAAGTGTGGAAGTGTTTTTCGAAGCTCGGACAAAACCTGGTGCATGGACACATTAGAGATGGCCATCTGTGTGTCTTCAAGGCTGGTTACTGCAGTGAGAAAGCAGCAACTGTTCAGCTGCGTAAGAGGGTTTGACTTAATGTAACATAGATTGCAGCAAGGAGGCTGGGACACAATGCTGAAAAGAAAAGACCACCCTCCCTCTTTGATATGCAGCTTGTGTGTCTTTTCTGTGACAGGGCAATCTCTCTCCCAGCTCAGGGCTGGGACTGCAGTGGGATCTTTGAGTGTAGCTCCAAGTACTCCAGCTGCCAATGTGATCCTGCACAGGCAAAAATGCATTTGTAAGGGTCTCAAGGGTAAAAGGTTTTTCTAAGAATTTCCCAGTTTGACTGCAGATTTTAAATGCATAGAAACGCATGGGGGAAAAATACAGATATGAATAAAGATATGTGGGAATGGCCAGGTCTCCCTTACTCCCATTTGCTCTGGGTTGACCCTGTCTTCTGAATTAAAACAGAAATAAAACCCCCAAAACATTGGACTGAGTTGCATAAACATTACCAGGTAGCTTTCTGACTGTCTGACACTGTTATATTCCATTATGCGCTTTATCAGTGTTGATCTAGCCTGTATTAGCAGGAAGGCAAGTTAGTGTGAAGATAAAGCCAAAGTGCTGAAGGGTAACAGCCACACGACTTTTTTCCCATGTCCCTTTCTGCAGCAGTGACAGCTTTTGGATTATAGGTCCAATTCTGAGTGTGTCAAAAGGATGTAATTCTTTATCTCCTGTTTGAAGGGTATCTGAGATCCCCCTGAATGCCCAAACTGATGTCTTTTCTAGATGCTCCAGCACTGCATCTCCCTGGGCAGGTCCTCGTGGTCACCGAGAGGAACTGTTGCACTAATCAGGACTGTTTGAGGACTTGAGGACTGAACGTGTGCTGCTGAGATTTTCTTGAACACATCCCCACCTGGATGGCTGTAGGTTCAGAAGGACACGTGCCATGTCAGGTTGTGCATCTACAGGTGACTCTAAATGCCACTAGGACTTTCTGCAAGCAGAATATAAAATATTCAGATCCAAACGTTGTCTTAGTCTGCATGTTTCTTCCCTAATCTCAGGATTTGTTTTGCTTTCCGTGAGAAGAGTCTTGCTGAAATGAATGGGATTGCCTTGCAGTAGTGTTTATTACAGCCTTCTGCTATGCGTAGGCTGTCTCCAGAGTATTAAACTCCGTGCATGTAAACTCTGAGTGCTGTGTGGCTGCACTACATATCACAGCTCTCTTCTGTTCTGTAGCCTGGCCCTGCAGAAAGGGAGGTACTGCTGGAAAGCCCTCAATTGTAATGCACATTTTTCTCCTTTTGTACAGACCAGACTGGTTTTCTAGTGTGCTTGAGTTATGCCTCATCCACAGCAAGTCACAAAATGACACTAAGCTTCTTCTGAGCAGAAATGAGGTTATAGGCTCTTTTAATACCTTTTTTATTTTTTTTTTTGGGGGGGGGCCGCGGGGGGAGCAACTCTTTTATGCACATGCTCCATCGTTCTTCAAACACATTTGCTGAGCACTGAAGTCTTGAAATAAAAATGGGACTCATTTACCTCTCGGGATTCCTTCTTCCCAGTGGATGAGACAATTTTCTGTTGGGTCTAATATGAGTAACACGGGCGTGCTGCTGACATGACTTGATTGAGATCATGGTATCATGTTATTGGACCTAGATGACAGCAGGCAGCTGGTGGGACCTCTTTGTTTGAGCAGTACCAGGTACCTGTGTCCCCCAGATGGAGAATTAAGGATCAGGCCATTGAGTTCTGTGCAGCACATGAAGCTGAAGAGGAAGAATTGGACCATAATTCAGCACTCCATATGCAAGTCTACCTTGGCAAGATTCACTTATCCAAGCCTTACATGTCGTGCATGAAACTGGAAATGTCTGGAGCTTGTGGCAGCCTTTGAAGGGTTGCATTTTGCTCTTTCTCCCCCTCTGTGGGCTGAGATACCCAAGCAGACCATGTGCCGTGAGCACTGGACTCCATGATGTATTGTTTCCATTTGTGAGTGGGAACCACCAGTGACAACCACCAGCAAATCCTCCTCAGTAGAGAACTGACAAAATCTCAAAACCAGGAACCTTTGCCAAAGTCTCATTAGATCCCCTAGAAATCTCTGACTAAAACCACGATTCATATTTTACTTGAAAAAAAAATCAAGGCAGAGAACATAAAATAAAAACAACCATACAGCTGCTCCAGCTAGGGTATTTAGGCATACATTACTTTTGAGATAGCTTAAGTGTTTTAGGACACGAGATACAATTCTTCAGTTCTGGGAAACTGCCCATGAGAGCCTCAGTTCTTACAGGCCAAATAACTCATAGGGCTGATGCTCAGTGTGTAAAGTACCAGGATATGCTTGAAATGTACCTAATCTCTTGAGGAAATTCCCACTACCTCTAGGAAAAAAAAAAGGGAATCATAAAGCCCTGCCTGATTTTTTTCCCAAGCCATATCCGGTACTATTTTATCTGTTACAGCTCCTTCTGCAACATTTATGATCATCTTAAAAATGAGGACAAATTTTATTACAGGGTTATTGTACATCTTGATTTGGCTGGGGATTTTCCCAGGAGCTGGAGGACATTCCCACCATCCTGAAAATAACCATTGGAGTGTTTGGTTTTCCTCAGGACATGGGGTTTCTCCTGTATCTGCTGAGCCCACCCCTGGGAACCAGACCATGCTGAGGGACGGGGAAGTGCCAGAGCTCAGCATTGGTGTTGGCTCCAGTTCTAGGGCGCGTCATCTGCCTCGTGTCCTGGCATCTGGTGTAGATGTCATGGTCCCTGTATGTCCACTCTGTAAATTCTTATTGTAATTGGTTATATAACCACCCAGATAGATTAAACCATTTTGAGGTCCCATTTCATTTGGTGCTTACTGTATGCTCTTGCTGTGGAGAAGTCAGCCTAGATAGGTGAGGCACTTACCTAGTTTCTTTTTTCTACTTAAATGGACTGGGAGGTGAAGAAGGCCAAAGTATCTGGGGTGGGACAGAAACTGATGCCTCTGTGCTTGGTGGCTTAATCATAGATTCACAGAATGGTTTGGGTTGGCAGGGACCTCAAAGCCCATGGGCAGGGACCCCTCCCACCAGCCCAGGCTGCCCCCAGCCCCATCCAGCATGGCCTTGGGCACTGCCAGGGATGGGGCAGCCACAGCTCCTCTGGGCAGCCTGGGACAGGGTCTCACCATCCTCACAGAAAAGATTTTCTTCCTAATACCTAATCTAAATCTACCTGATTTTAGTTTATAGCCATTCCCCCTTGTCTTATCCTTACACCCCCTGACCAAGAGTCCCTCCCCAGCTCTCCTGCAGCCCCCGTTAGGCCCTGGCAGGCCGCTGTGAGGTCTCTCCAGAGCCTTCTCCTCTCCAGGCTGAACAACCCCAACTCCCTCAGCCTGGCTCCACAGCAGAGGTGCTTCAGGCCCTGGGCATCCTTGTGACCTCCTCTGGAGTTGCTCCAGCAGGTCCCTGTCCTTCTGGTGCTGGGGCCCTGGAGCTAACAAAGACGGCTCTCCTAAGCTGGAGGCTACTGAAACTACCTGTGCTGCTCCTGCTGAGTGGTGTATGGTTCAGGCTGGGTACATCCTCACAAGTACCTGATGAAGCAGCAGAGGTCCTAAAGCCATCACAACCATGTAGGAGTTCAGCCTGCTCACAGCCACGGAGAAAACATCGACTTACAATGGAGATTTTGCTGCCATCCATCAAGTGGTATCTCAGCTGTGACTACTTGTCAGAGAAATTTTACTGTGGATGCTTTATCCCCTTATGTCTTCCACTGGACACCTTGATTTATGGCTTCCAGCTCCCAGCCCAGATGGAGCACTGCAGTGATGGCATCGGTTGATGCAGCCGCTGGGGGGACGCTGCTATGTCACCCACTAATGTGAAGGCAACAAGAACCGTCTGCTCTCCTTTTTCCCTGTGACTGTGGTGCCACAGAAGTGCCAGTCTGTGGCTGGAGGGAAGAGGACTAACCCTGGGACCAGCTCTGCCCGGGCGTCACCTGATGTGCAGCTACAGCCCACTGATGTCTTGTGCATGACTATAGCAAATTGCCCTTATGGGCTACGGAAAGGAGTTTTGGTAAAAGACTGTGGTTCTTTTTTTCTGACCTGCATTCCCTATTTCATTGCCTTTTTCCTGCTCTGTGCTACGAACAGGAGACAAGATGTCCTGGTTCTGAAGCAGCATCCCCTTGGGGATGACAAAGAGTGCTGATGTGGGCTCTGGCATGCCCATACCTCTCTGGTGTGGGGAGCAGGCACCAGAAACCTCTCCCCGTGGCTCTGCACATCCACAAGCCTGATCCCGCTCCCTCCCCTCGGGCTCTGGCACGGCTGGTCCCACACATGTTCCCCCATCCACCCCTTGTCACGTTCCCTCCCCGTGCCTTCCCGGGGGATGCTGGCTCACACACAGCCTGCAAGGATGTTGCTGGGCATGGCCAGGAGGCAGGAGGAGAGCTCCTGAATTCACAGGCCCCTGGGACAGGCGAGGAGAAGCGATGCTCAGTGCAAGGGTGGTAGTACCCTCTCTTCTATGATGAGGCATTAGCTATTCAGCACCCCTCTCTCAAACCACAAGGTAGACTGCCTACTTCTGCTGGAGGCATGGGTTAGGACTTTTAAAATTCCTTTGGGCACACCCTGGTCCATTTTTAATGCTTCTGGGCACAACCTGGTCCTGTAGGTGCATCTGCATGGCTTGCTGCAAGCCAAAGTGAGTCAAAAGCCATATTAACCCCACAGAGAGGCAGAGGGGGCTAATTTAGCCTTGGGAGTGCTTGCTTGGGTATGGGAGCATACTGACTTTTTTTTGCACTACCCTGCTTACCCCAGAGCATGGGCTGCCTTACTGTGGGGCTGCTTGCGAACCACTGCTGACCTCTGCCTGCAGGATCTGTGTCCATACCACTCCTGAAGGAGCTCCTGAAAACTTTTTAGGACAGGGGCTAAATCAGACAGCAGCTGTGTAGGAACTGACATGAAAGATCAGATTTTATTGGTAATCAGTAAACACTACATCAGACATTCAGGATATGGAGAGCAGGGGTTCGATTGTCATTAAAAATTCTCATCTCTTTATTTTCTTACCTAAGACAGCGGTCACACATCCTGGCGCAGGGCACAAGGAGGTTTTTATTGGCATGTGTTTGGGCAATCTCATTATTCATGAATGACAGAGCGAGGCGAAGGGAGTGAGTTATGTCGGCCTTTGTAGACAAGTGGCAATAAAATAAGTTTATGGTACCGCCTCCTGCACCATCACATATTTATGTCCCATATTTATCTCGCTTCATTGGCCGTTTGTGCTTGCTTGTCTTGCAAGGCCATCCTGCCTCTTTCTCCCTGGATTAGGAAGGCCCAGATTCTGATATTTCAGCTCATAATGGGTAGCAGTGACTCCGTGCCAGCTCCCTGGAGCCTTCAAGACTGAAGTCCTTTTTGGCATTGGGTAGGGCCAACTCTACTTCTACATCGGTTTCCTGCAGGTTCAAGCCAACTGGCCCTGGAGGCTCTTGGTGAGGTTGAGCCCTCCCTCTCTCGGCATTTTGGGCCACATCCTGCTCAGACAGCAGGCTGCAGAGATCGTGAGCCGTAAGTGGTGATGCCTCCTACACAGTGAGTAACTTCACACAGTGAGTAACCGCATTCACGTGGGGTGGCTGTGTAAGCCTGCCCTAATGCCACTGAGCAGATGTCAGCTGAGTCAGCCTAAACATGTGACTATGTATGACAAGAAGTATTGACCTCTGGTTGTCATGTTGATTAGTGTATTCTGGTTGTTTTTTTGCTTTTGTTATTTTCTTCTCTCCAATTGCCTGTATTAAGAACTTCCACTTCCCTTGAATAAACCTGTCATCTGTTCTCACACTCCTCGGGCTTTCTGGTGACGATGTTTGACTGCATGAATCAACTCCTTTGGGTTCTGAAGTTATTATGGCCAAATTGATTCCAAGAAATTAATTTATCCTTTGCTTTTGTTCATTTAATGTAACTGTCTGGGAGATATCCTCCCTTGTGTCTGGCTAACAGGTTCAAGAGTTTCTCTGTACCGGAACATATGTAGACACATTTGCATGTGTGCTAATCACTCCTTGGGACTGGAAAAGAAAGATATTTTGTTTATTTATTTATTATTATTAAATTTCTTTAGTGTAAGAAGGTACTATCTTTCCCTTCATCTAGGATATATCTTTGCAATCCGTGCTGCCTTTTCTTTTTGGAAACAAGGCTAAAACTATGTTCCTGTAAAGCCAATTATGTTGCAACTTGCAGACTGGACAACGGCATGTGTGAATATCATCTCTTGTCCCTGGCCAAAGACAGTTTGGTTCCCTGGTATCTGACAACTGCAGAGTTTCAGCAGCCCATGTAAAGTCCAAAACACACATATTAAATCTTGTAAAGGGAAGAAGATTAAGCCCAGAGCAGAGAGGCCCAGATTCAGTTGTCTTTAAAGGCAACAATGAGGTTTAGGCTTCGTCCCCAGCTGGAGAGGTCAAATAGATGGTTTTCATTATAGATCCCAACTCTGCTTTTTCCCCATTTCTCTGTTCCCTGGCTGGCCTACAACGTGCAGCTGCAATACAAAGACATGAAAGCCCTTTGTAACATCTGACAGCAGCACGAAGCCCCCAGTCTGTCCCAGGGGGCTGCTCCGCAGCCCGCTCCTTCCATTGTGTTCCAGCCCCGTCTGGATGGCAGCAATTTGGCTTTGCACGCCCTGCACATGAATTACCTGAAGAAGGACAGACGTTTGCAAGCTACAAAGTAGAGGGCACTAAATTGTGATAAGCAGAGCACTCTATTTCACTTCATGAGGATGCAGCGATAGCTCCTCTGCACGTTGTCCCTGCTTCCCTTTGCTGAGTTATTGACACATATTCCCTTTTGCTGCCAGCTTCAACGGCTGCTGCTAACTCAGCCAAAGCCCATCTTTCAGCCCTGAATAATCAAGTGACTGGGACAGCTAGCAGAAGGACAATCTCCCTCCAGGACACGATGGTCCCGACATACAAACACGTTCAAACACAGACAATGAGGTCGAAGGGAGCGGGCCAGGTGGGCAAAATGCCCGTGCTGGTACACTGTGATTTTAAACATGACAGTAAAGGGTAACATTTCTACCACAATGCTAATCCTATGTGACTGCCTGCCTCAGCCTTGTGTGCTCAGCCTGACTCTGCTCTGCTCAGCCTGTTGGCCTCCCCTTCCAAGCCAGACAGGAGTGGGATAGGATGCCAGAGAGACAGATTTCAGCTTTTCATACCCTAAACAATTGTGTTAAGGCTGTAAGCTTATGAAAACAGTGGAGACCCAGTCCCTCAGCCTCCTATCACGAGGCAAGTCCTTGCCCATCAGCAAGGCCAAGCCCTTGCAGAGCAGGGGTTTAGGAAGACGCAAGATATGGACTGGCTCCCTCCATCACAACAACCCATCCAAGGCCCCAAGCTCCCATAAAGTCTTCCCACAGATTGAACGATATCCTGACATTTAGAAATATCATGGTATTTCTGTGGCGTTAGAGCTGTGGAAGATTTAAAGTGTGTCACTGGACGCTGCAATACAATCTCAGTCATCACTCGATGCCATCTCTCCCGCACTGCACGCACGTCAGCTGGCTTCAGCTGATTCTCCACTGAAAGATGTCACGGATGTGCTCAGCAGGACTTACCTACACACAGCAAGTGTTTATGTGTTTGCAGGATCCTGACTCACACTTTTCTTATGAGTGCATGGAGTGTGGAAACTCCCGGTAGCATCTAGGCAGCCTACCTGGAGTTCTGGAAATTTTTAGCATAAAAACGAAGCACGCCGATTTGGGGAGGGAGGGAGAAACACAAAAGGTCTTAAGATTTCACTGATTTCTCTGGAGACCCTTTTCTGTACACAAAGTGTTTCCTGCTCTGTTCTTGGAAGCATTACCCTTGGCTGGGCCTGGCCTTTAAAACATTACCAGCTGTATGCAAAATAGAGTGCAAAGTGCCAAAAAGCCCTGCAGGCTATTTACATTTGGCTGGAGCTTGCTGTGTTGGCCAAGCTACAGAGATACTTTGTTCATCAGCCTTGCAAGGAAAGCAGCTACTTCAAGCTGTTTGGTCCTGTTTATACACACAGTTACCATGGAATTCCCCGTGCCTCTCAGCTTTACACACTCATGTGTCCGGGGCATATTTTTGGGGACCTGGTTTGCCTCCTTTCTCCCCTTTCTTTTGGCTGGGAGTTGGTAAAAAATTCTGGGATAAGGTGCTTGGATAGAGGTTGAGTGCCAACTGATTTATGTCTCAAATAAAGGGCTGCTTGGAGTTACATGGATCTTCTCTGGATGCAAGCACGAGCAGGTGGAGCGGTGGGGTACCTGCTGGGTTGGCAAGAGCATTTTTCCCAAGGTAAATTTGGAGAAAAGTAGTATGAAGCAAGTGGCAAATCCTGCAATGACAGGCATAAGGGTAACTTGTCTTTTTAAGAGACCTTAGGGAAAAAGTCAGCAACCTTTGCAATATTTCTTTTTAAGAGTTGTTTGAGTCCTTGGGTTAGCAGCCTGGCTAACAGGCATGCAGTTTTCTTGCCATTTCTTTCTTCTTTTGTTTGCTTACCTGTTGTATTAAAAAGACTTCTCTTAGCTGAAGTCTTCTCATTAATCACCTCTTGCAAACACGCCTCCTAGGCAGACTGATTCACGGGCACGAGGGCTGGAGACCCTCCTCACTTGGCTAGGTCTAGGTCTCCAGCTCAGGGCATTTACATCTCTGTCCTGGGAACTTGTGCTGGGAAAGGCCAACACATTGTTCCTTGTGCTTGCACCAAGGCCCATCTTGGGATCATCTCAGGTGCTGGATGGGATCATCTGAATACTGCCCCCTGTTGCAAGAAATCATGTGTGAAACACATCTCCCTCTGTCTGTCCTGAGCAAGATCAGGGGGCACTTCTGCTGTTTGTTTTATCAGGGCAAGGATTTGCCACTGCAGCTAGGAGGAGTGGAGAGGACGCATGGCTGAGCCCTGTGGGCTGCCCAGATGTCCCCAAGCACATCTGGCTGAGCTGGAGCTTGGAGGCCGCAGCTCCACCTGTGCACGAAAGGCTCTCCTGCTGCTTTGGCTATCAAATGCCCTCGCTCAGAAGCAGAAATGGTTGGGAAGCAAAACAGCAATGTGTCTGCTGTCTGTGCACTTGCTCTCCTCCAAAGACGGAGTCAGCCAAGCCTGGAGTTCATTCTCTCTTGGCCAATAGTTAATAATAACCCTGCAACAGTTTCTTTTTTCATTGCAAATTAAGGGTGGATGAATGGCCTGGATAAAATTAGAAATGTTTTCCTGAAAGGCTGAGCTGAGCCTTTTAAAGTTTACAAAGTTGTAGTTCCAGGGACCTCTTGTTGTAGCTGGGGAATCCCATCCGCTCTCAGAAGGGCGAACAGATAAAAAATAAATGCCTGTGTGTTACATGCTGTGGTTTAGAGGGTCCTCCCTGTCCGGATGGCTTCCCAGCATCTTGGCTTTGAGGAGGTTGATGGGGGCAGCTCCTGATTTCCCCTTCATTTACTGCCATGGCCAAAAGCAAATTGTTCCCTTAGCAGGCAAGCCCCCTGCATGGTGTTCAGGGGCAGGCAGGAGGTTTTCTGGGGTTGTGTGATGATGTACACGCCATGGGGCACATCGCAGGAGAGGAAAGGAGTGCATGTCACCTTCACAGGATGCATCACAGACTGCTCCTACGCTGATGAGGCTGAGTTCATGAGTTCAAACCAGCAAGATGTGAGATGGACAGCTGTCAGCAGTCGCTGCTTGAAGTGCGATAATTCAGATTTTTTTTGTGTTCCCGCACTCCTAGCTAACATAAACCCTGAGCCATTGACTTCAGTGTGTTGTTTGGACTTTGCTGGCATTTAAAATGATCCGCTGAGGTTAGCAGAGATGATGTACACCAACTCAGTATTAGGCCCAGCACTTTCTGCATAGTATTAACATTTATATCCCCTCTAGAAAAGCTGAGGAAAGCACAGGTTGCCTTCATAATGAGGTATTAAAAAAAAATCTCCAAACAAAACAATATGCGTTTGATAGCCTGGGAGATCTGCCTGTTGGTTTTAAAAGTCATCCTGGGCCCTTATATAACAGTGTAATTACTTGATACCATAAACTTATTATGTACCTGATGGAACACAACAGTTCCTTTGAAGCAATTCCGATCTATTGTGTAATTATATAATTAGGCCACGTGCCATACTTGGGAGATTGTGCAAATGGGGGAAGCTTTCCATTTCAAAGTAACCAAGAGCCTTGGTGGCTATGGGCATTTTTTTCCTGCTGCCTTACAATTTAGAAAATGCAGAGCTCTTAAATATATCACTTTTCTTTGGCTGAGTTAAGTGCCCCAGGAGTCTCCAAAGGGGTCTGCAATTTATTGCCTATGGAGAGATTTCCTTGGACAGGGCAGACCTGCTCTGCACGCCGTCAAAAGTGATGGGATCTGGGACCTCTGGCTGCAAGGGAAGGGAAGCAGAAGTCAAATAACTCGCTAAGAGTTTTTTAAATAATCTGGATGCATCAGGGTCAGGCACTCCAGGTTTATTACAGCTGGATTTTCCCTTCCCTCTTATAAAAGCCTTTATGTGTCTTCCTCTCTGGGTAGCTGGGACAGTCGTGCGTGTGACATGTGAGAAGGGACGGATGTAGCATATCAGTACTTTGAGCCTAGAGTGTCTCGGGGTAGCTCAGTGCTGTTTTTTTTTTCATGTGCTGTTTTCTGGCTGGCACCGTGCAGTATACAGGCACACAAATAAACATTGCTAGGATGAAATTGAGTTTGGTGGGCCCTAGCTAGAGACACAAGAATAGTCAAAAAGTTTTGGTCTTGATGGTCTTAAGAGGTCTCCAAAATAGGACAAGGACCTCCAGATCTCAGAGCCTGAGCCTGCACTACTTGGGTGTGGGGTGGGAAGTCCAGATGCAGCCATCTGTTCTGGATACGTCAGACTTAGTGTGAGGCACATTTGGACTTTGATCAGGAGTCCTGATCCACAAAACCCACCTTCAAGGAGAGTGTTGGCTCAGGTGCAAAGGGATGCTATTCATGGTTCTCAAGTTCTGCAGCTGATGATGCTGGATCTGTGGGGTTTGGGACTGACTGGAAAATGCTTGCTCCTGGAACAGTGAAAAGAGACCTAAAGGATTTAAGTCGTGATGTGCCCTTGTGGAAGGATTTTGAGGATGTGCTGAGATAGAGGCTGGGACTCCCTGAAACCAAGCACTTACAACATGTCCCTGGGTTTGAGAGCTTGTCTGAACTCCAGATAAAAGGATTGTTTCCCTTGACATCAATGCTTTGGTGGGATGAATCCTCGGTCTTGATGAGAGCTCTCAGCTCAATGATCATTCCTCAAAGAGCACATAAATGTCATTTTTTACTGATTGGGTTTCCCTTTGGAATCTGTGCTGGAGAAACTCCTTGACTGAATGTCTCTGAAGATGTGTTCCAAGGGGGGGGGAGGGGGGGGAGGGTCTCTGGTGGCAAAGTCCTCATTTTTTCATTGCCTGGGCATTAGGGGAAGAAGGTCACTTTCCACACAGTATTTTTAAGAATATATTTGCACAGAGCTGCTGTGGGCTGGATTCTGATAGATAGTGCATTAAAGCATTCTATTACTAAAGCCTGCTCTTTCCGAACACAAAGCACAAAAGGACCATTGCTAGGCTCTTGCAAAACAACAAACAAATGCAAAAATCCATCTGGGAACATTAAGGAATTTTTCAGCAAAGTCTCTACGTCCAAGATTAATTTTTCCCCATGAAAAACTACATTTTTTTTCCACTGTACTTTAGAACAATATTTTCTTTTGAGAGGAGCTGTGCAAATTAATCATGTAAATAAATCTGACCTGCCTAGCAGACAGGAAGATATCATGATGTATGTATACACATACACGCCTGTATATGTGCACATAAAAACCCCACAGAAAAGACGCTGGTCAGGAGGTGATGCAGATAAAACTCTACTTTTGCCAGCAAGACTTACTGAAGTATTTTCCTCATTATCTCCTGCTGAGCTGGCTTGAGGACTAAGAAGATGAAATCAGGAATGTGGTTTAACTGCACCATTTTGGCAGCCTTCAGGGGCCTTCTTGGTGTCTTTTCTAAAGTTGTCATAAGGTTTTCTTCCACCTCAGCAAGGAGAGTTCTGCTATGGAGTAAGGGGGTTTGCAAACCAGTTACGTGGTGTGGGCAGAGGAAAGGGAAAGCACAGAATTCCCAATGCACCCAGCTCTCTGCCTGATGCAGAAAATCCGACACAGCCCTAAATAGTCTCTACACGCAGAGCATCTCCAAGCCACCTGAGGTCCATGTTGTAGGACATCCCTAGAAAGAGACAGAAACTGAAGATAACAGAGGTCTGAAAGTGCTGAAACCTGATTCTGAGGCCACACAGGAGGGGAAAATAAAGGTTAAAAAAGGTTGAAAAAAAAGTGAACACTGACAATACCAAAAGACGAAAAATGTTCCTCCTTCCCCTCCCCTTTTAAGCCCCTAAATGATATTATGACCATGCATTTCTGTTGCTGTGTTTGAGATCTCTTTCATATTGCATGGGCAAAGAGGACCTGAAGGTGCTGGAGGAAGGGTGCACTCACACAGGTACCACTGCGAGGGTCCCATTTCCATGGGTAACAAAATAAAAATCTTCATTAACAACAACAAAAAATATCTTCCTGCTCTTACCCCAGACCCTGTAAACTGAGGTTCAGAGCCAGTCCCAATGTGTGTGATGCCTTTGTGGTCTCTGCTGACACCCAGGTGTTCAGGTGCAGTGCTTTGGGAAGAGATTTCACCCTTGGTGCTGGGAAACCTCTTTTCAACGCTGTGATTTCGCCACACTTTTCCTCCCATTCCCGTGCCTTGATCAGCCGATACAAACCTTGTCTGGTGTGCCCTGCCCTGCCATGCTTACCCCACGATGGGACAGCTGCTGGCTCTGTGGGGTTGGCTCGGACCCAAGCGGAGGATCAGAGAGCGGCTGCGGGCTCTCTCGGGACCAGCGGTGCTGCTGTGCCAAGCAAATCTCAGCTCAGCAGAGAGCCTGGCCCACAACACTCTGCTCCTGCCAGCTGAAATGCTGCCACTAAGCTGCTTGCTCCTTGTTTGCCCAACAGCCCCCACGAAGCTGGAGAATGCCATCAGAAAAGCTGAAAAATCGCAATGCTTCATCCTGTAATCGCTGCTGCCGTCAGCCTCTGACTTAAGGCTTTGGCATCTGAGGACAGCTACAAAAAGCTTGGTTTCTGTGGGGCTGGGCAGCAGACACAGGCTCCTTTGTGCTTATTTAGCAGGGAGATCATGGGGTGGAGGTTTTGTCTCTGTCTGATGAGGATGGAGGATTCTGGTGGTGGAGACCCAGCCATCTCACCGCTGTGCAAGGCTGGTGGACACGGGGCAGGAGGACAGGGATGACACATTGCTGCTGCTCACCCTGAGCAGACACCCAGCCTGGGGCCCCAGCACCACATTCCCAGCATGCACATGCTTGCATGTGGTTTAATAGTAAGAAATTGAGTGACTTAAGAAGAAGAAATTATTATTATTGATTTACAATCAAGATAATCTTATTCTTCTTATCACTACTGTTAGTATTGCTACTGGGATTGAGAAGTCATCTACGAACCCCCTACCAATCCTCTACAGAAGGCAGTTCTTCAAGAAATAATTGCCTTATACCAAGATTTTAAGGCAAAAGGTGGGAAAACACAGGGTTATTGTAGCTACAGAGATAGGTATGGGACAGGTTCCCATCCAGAGCTGAGACAGTCTGTGGGATAATGCCCTCAGAGGGACTTTCCCAGCAGGGCTAGGATTTAAATATATGTTGGGACAACGCGTCATTGCATCTATTCCATATTTTTTTCCAGAATCCCAGCCCCCAGGACTGGTTTTCTCCAGCACCCTTTCTCCACTGCTCTCCCCTTGGGGGACAGTGGTGTTTTTTTATGGGGATGGGCTCGGTGGTCCCTTGGCTGTGACACTAGTTGTGGTCTCCCCATCCATTCAAACCTGTGGTCTCCCAGTGAGGATTTAGTTTTCCTTGACTTAAAAGGAGGCAACCTTCACCACTGATATATCTGCTTCCCATGCCCCTCACTGCAGTTTTCATCAGCTCGTGGTACATCTGTATTCCTGGGAAACTAAGCTGTTCTTAACACCTAATTTCTCTCTGCCTCCCGCTCTGCAGGCAGTGATATATCTTTGCCAATTTATTGAGAAATTAGCTGGGGATAAGGATCTGTGTACACTTTATGCTTTACTTCCCAACACCCACCATTAATAATGAGCATGTACTTTATGACCTAAGTCTCGTTTTAAGTGAATGCAAAGTATTGGCTCTTTTCTTGATGATCCATAGCCCTCGCGGACCTGCGTTGTTACCTGGAGCGTTTCCAAGTGTTTTGGAGCAATGCACCAGAATACATCACAAACGAACCAGTTTTGCTTGTCTAAATTTTGTCTCCGGGGATTTGGGAGGGACGGCAGGGGAGGAAAGGGATGAATATTTATTAGCTTTTAATCAAAGGAAGTGCTCTCTGTAACCAGACAGGCTACTGTCTGCATCTGATCGAGGAGACACATCAAGGTCCTTGATTCTTTGCTACGCTGTGTCTCGTGTCGCTGCTTGCTGTGCATAAAGGTTGCAAAACACACTGCAAGAGGTCTGTGTTGGGATTCCCCTCCATCTGGCCTTTCCTGGCCAGGGTTTGCCTGGACTTTGTGAGTTCCTGGAGGAAAAGGTCACCGAATGAGCAGAGATCAACAGCAAAGTGCAAGTGCAGTGACCCTGAGAAACAAAGTGATTTTTGGATAAGTTTGCAGACTTTCAGGAGATCTGTGTATAAGCCTGGATAACCCATCCATCCTGGTGGTGGATATCCTGGTCTGGAGCCCCAGGGAATAAAAGGAACCCTTCTTAAGCAGAAAGGAGAGCAGGGAAGAAACAAAGGCTTGCATCCCGTTGCCCAATGGCATGGGGGCTCCCACCAGACCTGCAAAGTCCTGGGTGACAAAGCGGGTCTCCAATGCCTGGCTCTGGCTCTGGCGTGCTCACCTCGAGTCCTCTTTGTCACAAGAGGGCAACTGTCAATGGGAAGTCTGAAATCACGAAGGCAACATTCATAGCATCTCTCTTACCCAGGCAACAGCCAGGCCTCGTTCACAATGGTCCGTACGGTTAAATTCTCACCACATTTCTTGCCACAGCTTTATCCTCTCTCAGATGGAGCCTGGGGGCTCTTCAAGGGCTGTCATGTGCAGGGACCGGCCCCAGCGTCAGCGTGGCTGAGGCCACCCTGCCCAAGGCTTGGAGGGAAGGAGAAGAGAGCTTGGTTTATGGACCTGTGTCACAGATTCATAGAATAGAGCATCCCGAGTTGGGAGGGACCCACAGGGACCATAAAGTCTGACTCCTGGCTCCACACAGGACCACCCAAAAATCAGCCCATATGTCTGAGAGCATTGTCCAAACACTCCTTGAACTCCAGCAGCTCAGTGCCGTGACCACTGCCTGGTGGAGCCTGTCCCAGTGCCCGACCACCCTCTTGGTGAAGAACTTTTTCCTAACACCCAGCCTGAACGTCTCCTGGTGCAGTCTCATGCCATTCCCTTGGGTCCTTGTGTCGTGACATCTGGCTGCACGACTGCTCTTGGCCTCTTTTATTTACTGGTATGAGCATAACCTCTTTATTCAGCAAAACCCAGCCTATATTCCTCTCTTGACAGTGAAAGCAAGGGAGCCACATATCCCACCCCCTTAGAAATACAGCTCCCTGGCTACAAGAGCATCTGCTAGGAGCCCTGCACTTGGGCTGTGAGAGGCCAAGCAGAAAATACAAAGAAACTATGCTGCAGGGTTAAAAACATCTCAAGCCAAGGGTGCTGGCCTGGCTGCCATAGCACGGCTGCCTGAGCATCCCACAGAGCTCCCCCTGAGGACAGAGAGCAGCACACCGACCTCATTGTGTGACCAGGAGATGTGTACAGGAACACGGCTTTGGCTTTTCAGGCTGCAGCAGATCTGGGCAGAAGCTTCCCTCTGCAGCAGGAGGTCCTGAGGGTGGGAAGGAGTCCCATGCATACTGAATGCAAAGAGACAACTGCTTTTATTGTCTCCCAAAGGATGCTTCTGTTAGCACTGTCCCCTAGGATGTGTTCATGCTGGATTTAGGTCTTCTGGCCAGAATGGATTGAGGATGCTGATACAGCAAAGAATTGCTCAGACTGTAACCAAATTGTGAACATGGATGGAAGAGATGTCTTGAGAATGACCACAAAGCAGCAGTAAAGAAACTTCTAGATCCGTGCTTTGAAAAGAGCACAGGGCAGGATTGTACCCAAACCCATTCTCTGTAACAAGGCAGAGAGAAGTGCTCCTTGGCATTATGAGAGAGGGGAAGTCAAAGCAAATTCATGATTCATGTTGCACAACACAACTCAAAGCCAACCTTTCAGCATCCTCGTCAGGCAGGGATGGAGTGTGGTGATGCTGGTGTTGGGGTAAGGGTTTGGCAGCAGGCAGTGTGGTGGGGCTGTGCTAGGAGATGCTGGAGGAGACATATGGCTTCTCTTCAGACCAGTGGGCATCCCAAATGAGTGATGTGGACTGCAGTCAAGGCCCATCAGCACCTCACAGGACACAAGACTAGAGTCCTAAGGCACCAAGTCCCTTCTCAGTCAGCCCAGCCCCAGAGCCCTGCTGTTTCCCTGACGCGTATCTCCTGTGCAAAGCTATTCCAGACAGTCTGCTACCCCAGAGTCCTGGCATTTCAGCCCAGCCCCAGCCTTCTCCTGCTGCCTTTTCTGACTGCTGCTGCTCCTTAAATCAGCCTGCCTCCACCGTGCCTTTTGCAGAGCCGCACCGCAGCTCATCCATCTCCTGCCAGCACCACCGCCTGACAGCACTGGCTAAACAGCAGCTTCCAGCCTCCTAACAAGGTCAAAAGGAATAACAGAGTTTTGTGGATCATGGAAAAATATTAGAGCCTCCCAGTCCATCCTTTTCTCTGGCCCTTTTTGCTTTTCCAGGAGGATTCAGGCTCTCTTTGCTATGCTGCCAAGACACTGATGCAGCAAAAGAAAAAATTCTGGGTGTTCACATGAACCTGTGCCACATTTTGCAGTTTCCCAACCAAAACATGACCTGAAGTTTCCCAGGGAAGAGTTTCTGCCTTTTATGTTTAGTACCTCTCTCTCCTGGGAAGCTGCAAGGCTGATGGCATCAGCAGGGGATATTTAACCTTGCATCCAGATATTGCAACTTCCCCTGGCATACATGCGTTTTGCTCCAAATCAGGGGATTCCTCCCATTGTGTTGGGATTTCTGGAGCCTGGGGACAGATGGAGATAAAACCATGAGATGGCCATTGTGTAGACCGAACAGATGACCACATATCTTGACCCCAAGTGCATGCTCTGCTTGCTGAGGCTATCAGGAAGGAGACCACGTCTCTGAGATGCACATCTATGTGTGGGTGTCAGTGGGTACAAAAAGGGCTGAGATAGCTTTTCCTTACCAGTGGCACTATGTGCTGGCATCCCCAGTTTGGCAGCAAGCGGCACGTGCCCTGCAGTATCGGTGACACAGTCGTGTCACCTGCAGGATGCCATAGGTGGAGAGATGGCTCTTCTGGGAGCCCGTCCCTTGCAGGCTGGGTCTGCACAGGGGTTTTCATCAAAGCAGGACAATGACCTCTTTGTTTCCTGCTTGAGCAAATTGTTCCTTTAGGAGGCACTGAAATGCTCTTACCTCCAAGGTTACTGGAGGGCTGATGCTCAGGTATGAAATGTCAGATGGGGCAGTAAGTAATTTAAGAAGGTATTGTAAAACAGGCATCTTTTTTGCTGTTACATTTACATTATGAGGTCTCTGATGTGATGTTGGGGCTCAGGGCTGGTGCCCTATTTCCTAAATGCTTAACTACATTCCCCAGGCCGTCTTGATAAGATTATTTTGACTACCAGATTTCCCAGCCAAAACGTTTTATTTAATAACTATAAGCTTTTCTTGGCAGTCCTTTGAGAAAAATATATGTTTTGATACAGTGTTTTGACTTAGTGGGTTTTGTAAGAGAATAATTTGGGCTAGGATGAATGGGTGATGCAAACGCTGCAAAGAGCTTCATGCCTCAGAGAAGGAAAACCCCTCCAGGTGACCCATGGACAGCAGCGCATCCTCTGCATTAGAAATGCGAGTCATCTCTGGACATCAGGGCCTTCATCTCAACAGGGGATTTGCAAACACCTCCCTGTGGTGCGAGGGGCCTGTTTTCCATCCATCACACCTGGGTGCACTAGGTGAAGCATTTTCAAGAAATCTTGTTTTCTCTGCAGGCCCTTTTCCTTGTCCTCCTGGATGGAGGTAAGGGGGATTTCCCAGTGGAAGGGTTTGGTGGTGGTGGGTTTTGGCATGGACATCTCTGCTATTTCCCTGATGTTCTGGAGGAAGGCCTCCTAAGCAAGAAAGTAGCTCATGCATAAAAGATTTGGCTTCCAGTTGTCTACATTCTTAGTTCCCCCATGCCATAAACTTGTCTCTTTGGTGGAAATGTAAATGTAGTCCGGAGCTGTGCTGAGATATCCTATATGGGAGATGGTGTCAGAAAGAAGCATCAGTCTTCAGCTGGAATGGGAATGGTGGAGAGCTCAGAGAAAGAACTGGGCACCACAGACCTTGGCTTTCTTTGGATGCTGAATGTGGTGGGTTGGCTGCATCCATTGGAGGTGAACAAGCCAGAGTCCAAGGGGACCAACTTCTGCAACATCGAAACTACCTGAAGGTGTATAAAGACCTCAGCCACTCAAACACACTTTATTCCAAAAAATTGGGGTGCTATTTCATACCTGTGCATCTATAACCACCTTCCTTCTACAGGCTCTGCACCCCGGTGTTGCTTGGGGTCATTTTGCAGGAGGGAGACCTCGCAGCCTCTGCAGCTTGTAGGTGCTTCTGGATGGACCCCTTGGCTCTGCAGCTTCCCAGATGGATGTTCATGGGGCCAGAAGGACCCTGCACCTGACCAAAATCCCCAGATGCTTTATTCAGCATAGTTCTTGTGGTTGGAACCGAAACACTGCTCCTCACCAGCCCAGACACAGGTGTCCTACCATGATGCTATTGTCTGAGCAGATCTTATGCCATGGGAAATTCCTTGCCTCCCAGGCTGAGCACTGTGCACCTGGGCTGCCAGGCTCCTCACCCAGATGTGGTTGTGCTTTCTTTGCCATCTTGCACTACTTTTGTGGATGGAAAACTAACTGAAAGTTTTTTTTTTTTCCTTTCTTTTTGTTCTGACAAGCAGTTGTACCTTCTGAACTCAGAGGGGCTTTACAGGTGAAGTGAGAATTTCCTTAGAAAATGTCAGCTTTGGCAGAAATGTTTTAGTTCTTTTGAAAACAACAATCTTAAAAACATAGGGTTTTTCCCTTCTCTTTCTTCCCTGCTTTCTTCCAAAAGCAGGTGGGCAGGAGGGGGAGAAGATGGAACATTTTCTGTTCTCATTTTATCAAAAAAAAAAAAAAAAAAAAAAAAAAAAGAA
>CM021766.1:5217794-5365727 GCA_011076525.1 Nettapus auritus
TTTTTTTTTTTTTTTTTTTTTTTTTTTCCATGGAAAAAGACCATCTTTTATAAATCAGCTTCAGTTGCTGGTATTCTATAATTATACCCCAAAGTCTGGGAACTAGGGCAGAGGAGGCAGTGAGCAGAGGGAGCACTGCAGTGTAGGCAATGCATGCGGTGAGTGCGTTGAGGGATTTTGTGGTTGTCCTGTCTCTGCAACGTGGCTTATTCCAGGGTAGCACTAGTCCTTTTCTTTATGCATCTATAGTGTTTTGTGCTATTCTGCTGAAAGACACAAAGAAGAGGGGAAAAAAAATACCAACAAAAAAAACATATAGCTGCCATTAGGATGAACTATCTAATTAGGCTGTGCAAAAACACTTGCCTCCTGAAGGGAGAATGAATTAAATGACCTGCGGCAGAGGGTGATTAATTTCTTCTTTGCTCTCGCGTTTTGCCTCTCATGAATCATTTGGCCACCAGCACGTGCGGGGAGGAGGGCAGAGCTCTCCTAATATCTTTGAGGGCTTACAGTGAAATGGCCAAAATTGTCCTGTGCACTTGGAAGCTCTTGGAGAAGTTAGGACTGACATGCACGCCTGTAGACACTACAGTCACAGAAACCTAATTCCCCCAGGGAACCAGGCTAAAACACCTCCTAAAGATGTAATGAAACCTCCATAGCAGTCTTGGACATAGATTTAAAGCAGGCTTACCCCGACATAATTTCCCCAGGTCACATTGTCACAGTGCCTCCAGTCCATGGTGATAGCACTGGGAGATGAGGGGTGTCTCCTTGCAGCATCCAGCTCTTCTCAGCTGTGAGTATGTGACCAGGAAGGAGAGGTGCTGTGATGTCCAGATCATCCCCAAAATGCAGACAGCTTCCATACCTGTATCTTTTGGCTCAAAGAAAATCCAACCTGCTTCATCCCCGAAGCCAGTACGAGCAGTGACCGCTGTACTCCAGAACATGCATCAGGCAGAATACGTCTGCATCAAACTGGGTGCCCTAACCCAGGTCCCCACATGAAGCACCAGGTATCACGGGGATATTTTCTCTCTCCTCTAAAGGCATCTCCTCATGGCTGAGAGAAATGAATTGTTCGAGCTAGGAAGCTACAGTTCAAATGGGGAGGTCGAGGTCCGTTGTTGTCTGCTAGAGATGGGTCTTGCCTGTTCCATGAAGGTGGTAAGGATGGGTGGGTGAGGAATGGTGGAATGGGTGGAAAAACCTACTAACATGTTTTAGGAAACAACAAAGATCCATGCCTTAGAAATCTTCATCTTTTGCCTCTTTTTCCTGCTATAAGCGCAAAATCATGAGCATGACCATGTTGTCTTTGAAGTCTGGCCCAGCCTTGCCTCAGCTCCTCTCCTTCTGATGAAACATCTCTGCACGTGCTGCTGTTTTGGAGGACCTGTGCTGCTGGCATGCAGTGCCTGCAGCCTGAGCTATCTCATTAAAACTGAGCTGGTTTCCTACCAAGACTCTCCTCACAGCTTCGGCCAGCTGCTTTTATATCAGAAGAAAAGAAAGCAGTACACTTAGGAAAGAAAGGGGGATGCAATTGCTAGCAGAAACACACTGTGGCAGGAGAGAAATTTGAAATATGTCACTGTCAGGGCTGGACAAAAAATGCTGTTTTGTCTTTTGTTGACTTCCCTTTGTAGCTTTTGAAAAATGTCTACGGCAGACATGAAAATGACAAATTTCATAAATATCCAGCTGGCTGTTTCTACATTTCACGATCTAAACCTCTGAATGGACTGACTTCTCATGCGCTGTGGAATCAAAGGCAAAGTTCCCTGTTGTTTAAAGGAATTTGTCTTCTCTCTCATCTCCCAGAACAGCTCCCAGACAGCTGGGAAAAAGAGAGTTGTGTCTCCTCTTTCCTTCTGATGCTGCTCCATGCTGCACGAGAGATGTAAATGTCTATTGCAGCAGGGATGCTGGTGTGGACATCCACGCAGAGGGTGCACAGTGGCTGGGCTGAGAGGTGTTCCCCTATTCCCCTGGGGGCCATGGAAGGGTAAACATTTTGTTCACTATGGCAATGAGCCTGGATGAAAGGATGAGGCTCTGGGGTCACTAACAGCATTTCTCAGACACATCTTCTGAAAGGCTTTTGTGTCTCCATGACCAAATTCTGACATTTCCCTTTCTGCTGCAAAATGAGCGCAAGCTCAGCCCCATGGGGCAAGGACTGAGTGAGGACTTCAGGCTTTGACACACAGGCAATGGTGTGGGCACCAGGTGAGTGATGGGGATGGTGGTCTGGGGGCATTTGGCACAAAATCAGCCCCCCTGTAGCTGCCCACCTCCCACCTGCATGGTGGTGACTAGACAGCAGTGAAGGGTTTCAGATGGGGCCCAGCTATCAGAACGGGGTTAGCTCATCCAGCTTCATCCTGCTCCTTTCTTCTAACTCATCCGACCTTACCAAACACCCATCACTTCCTTTGAACATCAAAGGTCTTCATTAAAACCCGTCATCAGCTGCATGGCAGCGCTTCCCCGGTGGACATCGATGTGATCCAACAAACGCCGGGGGATCCCGAGCCTGCCACAGGGGGCCAGCCTGGTTTTAAGGGGGTACTGTCCATGTCGTGTTGCTTTCAACTGGGGATGTGCTCTTGGAGTCAGCGAGGTGGAAGCGGAGCTCATACCAAGCCTGCGAGATGGTTGCTGCAGCTATAGGACCCCCTGTGCTGGTGAAAGGGAGCTGTCGGATGAAACAGCCCTGATGTGTGGAAAGGCAGCCTTTCCCCCCCAGCCTGGTGCCGTGTCCCCCCAACTGGGAATGTGGTCTCCAGCTTGTGTCAGCTCGACTCAGATCAGTCATGTCTCATTAGGCCCTCTGACGGATGGAAACAGGCATGACCCATCGCAACAGCTCCCTGTCAGCCCGCGGGTTCTTCTGCGGAGATTTCCTTCCAGGAGGGCACATGCTGGGCTCTCTCATGGGCTGAGATGCAGGAGGTTTTTCTTCATCTCAGGGCGGCTCCCTGGATAACGTAGGACATCTCCCAGGTGGCTGATTGCTGCAGCAGCCTGCACACAGCACGGCACGACAGAGCAGATGCAGGGGCTGTCCTTCCATAGGTGCTATGGTGGAGATCATCTCTCTGCATGTGTGTGTGTGCAGGGCAAGAGGTGGCTGAAAATGTCTCCTGGAGCTGCTGGAGATGCTGAAGATCCAGCACAGCACTGGTGGGCAGTGAAAGCCACATCTCCTCAAATCTCCACAGCACTTTTCCCTCTTTCATCTGATGTCTGCAGACAGCCTGTGGCAGGGTGGACCTCTCCAGGTGCCATTCAGAAGGGTGATTCCTGTTGAAGCTCCAATTTCCAGCACTTCCACAGGGGCAGTCAGCTCTGGCTGTGAGCAGGGAGAAGCTCTTGAGCAGTTTGGTCCCTGCACAGGGTGGTAACACTGCTGGGCACCAGGCTCTGATGGCATGGCACAGCCAGATGGCATGTGGCATGGGATCTGCCCAAAAACCAAAGCAAAAGCAGGTTTCCCCATTTGTATGTTAAACCAAGAAGGATGCACTTGTCGTGTGATGTGTCCCCTCTGTGCAAACACTCTCCTTGTAGTAGGTCTGCTGTGCCAAATGCTGATTTAGGGACGTTCAGGAGGATCCTGACCTTAGTGCAGGGCTCTTCTCTCCTTCGCTGGGGAAACACTTCCAGCTGTGAGGCAAGCAATGTACCATGTTACAGCCACAATAATGTTTAACGGTTTTGTCCCGGGGCTGAGGTTAATGACTAGTTAGGGAAGCTTTTACACGGAGGAATATAAAATATAAAATAAAGCTGACAAGGAGCAGGGAAGAGGGTAACGACTATTGCTGGCAGTTGTGGACCCTGACCCTCAGCCCCACAGAGGTGGATGCTGTAAAATCCAACCCAGCAGGACTTTGCAGTGCATGGACTTTGCTGAGTCTCGGGGAGGGTGAAGAAGACCTTGGAGCAGTATGCAGGGAGCCAGCTGCAGATGGGTGAGCATCTGCTCCTGCCGATAGCCCTGGGTCTGTCTGTTTGGTAGCCTGAGCCTTCTGTAGGTCACAGCTGCCTGCCCCTATGCACCTTTTGAGAGGCTCAGGTCTCCTCCGAAAGGACCCCAGGTTTCACTGAAATGGTCTGGGCAGGATGCTCACCTGTGTCTGTGGTCTCTGCTGCTGGCCCCACGAGGAGACTGTCCTTGCTCGGAGCTGGCTCCTGCACAGCTCTGCACTAGGATGCTTTGGAAAGCCTCAGCCTTCTGCAGTGCCCTTTCCCAGTTGAATTCTCAGCATTTTGTAACCAGACTCCATTGGTCTTTCTGTTGGTTGCATGCCTCCCTCCCTTCCCTCCCTTTTTTTTTTTTTTTTCCCTGCAGGTCCAAGCCATGCTGGGCTTGGGAGAAGTTTTATGACCCACAGCAGTCCCTTTAGTTTTTGTTTCTCGGAGATATCAGGATATTCCCCCCAAAATTTCCACTATTGTTGGCTGTCACTAATGGTCAGAGGCAGCTTGTTTTCACTGGGGGTAGATGTTCCCCATCATCAGCATGGCCAGGAGCTGGGGTTTATTCTCAATCCTCAGAGCCAAAGGAGTTTTCTGGCTGATGCTACCAGGGCACACTTGGACTCACTCTGCTTCTGTCCCTGCCCACACACAGGACTTGAGTTTCCAGGCCACAGACTTAAAAATGGGCTTCAAATAAACTCATGAGAAGGGGAAAGGAGCTAAGAGGAGATGAGTGTAAAGCCACAGGGCCTCTCCAGGGCACAAGCTGGCCAACACAGGTGGAGGTCATGCTTGCAGCACCCGCATTAGTGCCTGGATACTGTGCTAAGGCTGTTGGGAAGCCCTGGTGCTGGTTCTGTCCATCTTGTCTCCAGAAGAAGCACTATGGCTATTAGCTTTGGTGGTGATGCCCAGGCACAGCCACTTGATATAACAGTGTCTTCTGAAGGACTGTTTGCATTACCAGAGGATGGGCCATGTGTTCAGGAACTCCATGCTCCTGAAACCAAATATTTCTTCCAGGAAAGAGCTACAGATCACATACGGCTGCAGGTCTTCAGGGCACGTGCAGCCAGACATTCTTCCCCCTGCAGCTGTGATCTGCAGATGTGTTGCTCAAATAGTGCTCAGCAGGAGACATCCCGAGTCTTCAGAGCAGCTTCTCTGGGGGTCCCTGAAGACAAGAGAAGCCTGAAGTGCTTCTGTGTGCTGGTGTTTTATAGGCTGACCTTGTCTGGAGGAAAAGACCTCCTTGCTGCCTGGCCTCTCACTCCAAATCCCCAGTGAGATGGAGAAAGGTGAGGTGGTGGGGCTGGTTGAGACCCACCATTCATGACCCAACCTCTTTGCAGTGCTCCAGAAAGCCTTGCTGAAGGCCAGGATTGACTACAACTCTGTCATGAACACTTGCAGGGCCTGAGGGCAGGCTCTGGGTGCTCCACAGAGAATCATTGCCACCACTGCAGCAGGTGACCAGGTGACTAGCCGTGTAGCTCAGCCCCTCACCAGGCAGCTCCATGCTGTGCCCAGCACCGTGTTCAGTGGTGTCACTGATGCTGTCCCACAAGGACAACCACCCCAAGGCCAGCAAAAGACACAGCACCAGCCCTACACACGTACTGGAAGCATCAGCTTCAGCCTCAGAGTCTCTGCTGAAAGTCACCTGAAAGGTAAATCCCCTTGCTTTGTGGGAAGAGCTGAATGCACCCAGGCTGTGTTCGGGATGCTTTGAATTTTAGTGCACCACTTAGTTCAAGCTAAAATACAAAACCCAGAGCGAAAAAAAAAAAAAAAAAAAAAAAGAAAAAGAAAAAGAAAAAAAAGAGGAAGTGCAAAGCCTGACTTACAGCCTCATCTGCTTTCTGTAAGGCTTTTGTGTGATGAGCCTCAAAGGGAGGAATTAGGGACTAGATAAGGCTGCCTCGCTGGCACTCAGAGAGCAGAGCAGTTTCATTGCTGTTCTCTGCTTGCAGTGGCTTCTTGACCCTCTTTGGGATATATTTATCACTGCCGGTTGTAGCTTGGACGTGCATTGTGTAGTCTGCAGGGTAAAAATAGCTGCAGTGCCTATTTCTGTCGGAGCGGAGCACACCAAACCTTTGTTTACCAGTTGTCTCCGGTTTAAATATAGCAGGAGGCTGAGCACTCGAAAGCAGAGGGGAGCTGCGTGATGTTAATTCCACCCAGTTCATTTTAGACAGCTCTGTGCTCGATGCTGCCAAGGAGGAGGTTGCTTCAGATGCAAAGGTTCACGAAGGTGTCATTTTGGAGGAGGAAGGGGCTGGTCCATTACCAACCCTGTCACCTTTGGCAGCCTTGGCCTGGGCAAAGTAGGTGTCCTGAAGGTGCCATTTGGTTTTAGGGACAACATTCAGACCCCATTATCATACCTGTCCCTTAGGTGGGGTGGTAGGAGTGGGATCTGCACAGCACAGGGGTCCTCGTTTCTTCAGATGGGGTGGCTATTGCCTGAGCTTTCGGGAGTGTTTCTCTTTCTTTTTTAATCCCCAGCTCCTGGAGCCTTGAGATTTTGGAGGATTATCAACTTGCTTGCTCTGCGTAATGTATATTTAAAGAAAATGCACGGCCTTGCTGCCTGTGGGAAAAGCTCGGTAATAGGACTCTGAAGGTTCAGAAATCAGATGCAGATGAAGGAACTGAATACAGATCTCGGTATTTTTTAACTTGCGTTCCCATGAAATGAAACCCCATGTGATCACCACCCCCTGGCCTCTCCCTCAGGGTCCAGTTCGCAGGAGGGGCAGCAGCAGGAGAAATAGCAGTGCCCGGCAGTGGCAGAGAAGAAATGGTTTCCGATGTGCAAACCTGCAAGACATGACGCAGCTGTGCCTCAGTTTCCCCACCTGCAGAGCAGATGGACCATGTCCTTCCCTAGAGAGCTGAGAGGTTTTTAATATGCTCGATGTGCCTAGATGGGAGGGAAGGGGGTCCTGCTTTGTACCTCATGCCCTGACCTCTGTTATTTCTTACTCCACCATCTTTGGTGTTGTTAAGGTTTTGGAGAACTTTCTTCTCCTCCTCTCAATGACAACCGCTTGTTAAAGGCAGCAGCTACTTTCAGCGTTTGCCATGCAGACACAGAAAATATCTTGGAACTGAAATTAAGGCCAGGTGCTCAACACAGGACTGCTTGCTATGTTGGGGAGAGGCTCATTCACACCGCTGGAAGATCTGGCCCGCTTCCTGCTAAGGTTTCTATTTTAGGGGAGCTTTGATGCGCTGGCTGTATATATTCATTTATTCCCAGCGTGACCATATTTACTCGAGTCCAGGATAATCTCAAGGCAGAAATAACTCTGCGTATTCTCAGAGTGGTTTCAGAGAAACAAATAAACTTCTAAAGATGTTTCAATGAATCTATGTGAGTTGATGTGATGTTGGCGTCATGTTCAGTTCCTGTGCAATGCTCTTTGAGCTTCAGAAATCCCTGCTTGGAAAAACCTCATCAGGCTGTTGTTCACCCACAATACAGCAGTCAGGGCTGAGACCGAGCAGGTCTTTAATGTGGATTTTATTTTCTGTTTTCACTCTTGTATCTTCCTTTTTTTTTTTTTTTTTTTTTAAATATTTTTATTTATTATTTATTTTTTAAATCTATCTATCTATCTATCTATCTATCTGTCTATCTATCCATCCATCCATCCATCCATTTCCTCTGGTCTACCCCCAGCCAGCTGAAGCAAAGCAAACAGGGATGCAAATATCTTGAAACCTCAATATCTGAATTTGGTTTTAATGCTTTTATTTAAGGAATGTTTGCACAAAGCATCTCAGTAACAATAATGCATGCACTTGGGAGAAGCTGCTCCCTGTTACGTCCTACATACCACCCACAAACCATGCATCCTCAGAACCCACTGGGTCGCTGTTTGCCGCCCTGAGCCCATCAAAATTTTGCAGGAAACAGGATGCAACCCAAGCAACTTCCCCTTTCCAAGCAAATAGACATCCCTTGCACTTTCAAACCTGGCAGGATGGGGAAAAAGCCTGCCCATCTTTTGGCTACATGCATCTTTCACAGGGCAGCTGGCCGTAATTCATCCCCAAGCACTATCCATCACCTCGGCTGGCTGCTATTAGTGAGGATGTGTACGTGTGGTGGGGGCACAGGCGAGCTGTGTGGGGCCGTGGAGATGCCGTCTGCATGGCAGCTGCCACCCCCCCATGCTGCTGCCCCCCGCCGTGGTGGTCCCCCTCCAGCTCCTCGTGGCACATCTGCTCCACTTCTGACATCTCCCAGTCCCGGATTTCAGCGAGCGCTCAGGCTTTGAGCTGCTTGTTCAAGAAGCGAGGGGGGGGGGGGGGGGGGTTGAGGGATAAGAGTGCCGTGCTGGTGGAATGCAGGCAAGGTGCATAGGAATTAGACAGGGGTCTCTGGACAGGTTGGAGGCATCCTGCATAGTGATGCTAAAGGACTTTGAGAACATACTCGGAGCAGAATAAATCCTGCAGCAGCATATGTTGTTGCACTCGCTCTTGCAAACCACTGAGCATGAGGCAAAGCCGAGGGAAATGTCTCTTCAAGGGCAGATCTGTGCCCTATGGAGCAGCCTGCCCCTGGGAAGCTGCATCTCTGCTCCTGCTGTAAGGACAGCAGGGGGCATGTGGTCATGGGTGGCACCTGGAAGTGAAACGTGATGCTTTTAGCTCTGCTGAGGTGGGTGGGGTGAGAGTTTCTGTACATTTCAAGCGTGGAGGTGAAACTTCTGCCTTTCTTCTTCTTTGGTGCCAGGAACAGGAACCCAAAGGGCACTTTGGGGAGCTGACGATGGGCTGGGGGAAGGTCTCACCCCCGTGGCTTCTATGCAGAAGAAAAGATGAGCTCAAAGGAGTACTGAGCAGCAGGCTGAGTGAGCAGTGGAGCCACACTTCCACTGTCCATGCTGCACCAGTTGAGATCATTTCCCAAACAAAGCCAGATGGTGAGAATGATGAGGAGAAGGGCAGGGACCATGTGTCTCCAGTGTCTCCTGCCCTTCTCATGGGGAGGAAACCCAGGGACAATGGGCTGAGTGAGGAACAAAAGGAGCTTTCCCCTCCCATGTCGAATTTGACGCAATAAAAATAAAGACCAAAGAGAAATATTACAGACAGAACCCAAAGTAGATGATTTCAGAAAGGGTCTAATGAATCTGGCACTCTCTTCCTTTCTACTTCAGTAAGATAAGAGGATTTTAGCTTGTGATGCACCAAGGGTTAACTCAGGAGTTAATGCAGGTTTTTAAACAGAAGCCAGAAGCCTTGTAAATTCAATCCCACACACGGTAGTCCTGCATCATGGCAAGGCAATTTACTGGCAGCTGCATCTTCAGCAAAACCTATATGTTAATGAATCTACCTGGTTCATGGAGAAAACCACCAATGAAGAAAGGGAAATGGAAAACTTTTCTGCCCTCCCTTCCTCCCAGTAAATTCAAACCTATTCTACTGCGTGCCTGGATGAAAGCCAGCAGTAACTGAAGTGGTGTGCTGGATGGGTCATCCCTGTCCCTCCCAACCCTATCTGCTGTCATTCCAAAGAATGCACTGAGCAAAAGCTCTTGCTGTGGGCCAGGCGTGGTGGCCCTGATGGTACCAAGCTGGTGTATCTTTGTGCTTGTGGCATGCAGAACAGGTTTGGGCACATCTGCATGGTGTTGTCCTGAGCCATGTAGGCATCTTGCTGTGGCTGGAGCGATGATGAGCCCTGGAGGGACAACCTAAGGGCTCTGTGGTGCTCACAGGGCATATTGAGCCTGCAGCTGGGCAGTATTTATCCCACCTTTTTATGAGCACTGGTGACAATGCTTCCTTATTCATAAGTCAGCAGATTTGTGTGCCATGAGGTCTCTTGGCTTTGGAAACACAGCCATGTACCTTCAGGCAACTGGAGTTTTCCTGAGGCTTTCCAGGCTACTGTCTTTGGTAGTACAAAGAAATGAAAGAGCCCCCAATGAAAAAAAGCTCTTAAAAAGAAAAATTATATATATATATGTATGTATATATATATACATAAAAGAAGTTAGAGCTCCTGGCAGATAACCCTATGACTTATGATCTCTCAGACAAATGTGAAACAAGACATGCACAAGTTGCACAAGACATGGCCATGGGTGATTGCTGAGAGCTAGCATCTATCTGACCCCTGCAGCCCAGGTATAGGCAAGCCAGAGGGGAAAGATGGTCGCAATCTGTAGGAGCTATTGAGCTGAATTTGGGGAGCCGGTGGACAAGTGCCAATTTTCATTCTCAGGAAATAATAGAAGTTAAATCTGAGCTAGTGAGCACGCTTGTTCTTTGGCAGAACAACCATATCTGTAAATGCCCAGCATCTGTAAATCTACTGCTTTTGATGTCAGAGGGTTTTCATGTGTTTTGCGAAGTAAAATATTGACTAAATTATGACCTATTGGAACCTTCTCTGATGACTGCTGGAGCGTTGGCAGGCGATAAAAAGGGTTGCTGAGCTTTTTTGCTCAAGTTGGATTCCAGCAGATATAAAAGAAGTGATTGAATTAATTGGCTATGGAAGGAGGTTCAGGGGTTGTTTAGAGTGAGTCGTGAGACGAGTTGCTGCGTTAGGGCTTTTTTTATGCAGCCAGCACAGATAAACCTGCAACTCTCCACAGATGTCTGAGTGTTTCCCACACGGGTTGACCATACACTTTGTAGAGGTTCTGGCCTTTAACCTCACTGGTGTGAGACACGGATTTCAATACAGCTTAACTCACTCAGCCAGTGCTTTCTTGTTTTCCCAGCTCTGGCTCTGTCCTTACTCAGTGTCATGTATGCAAGGCTCTTTGAAGAGGCCCTCCCTAACCTCGCTAAATGCAGCTTCTTCTGGGGTGAAGCACACGAGAGAGAAAGCTCTACACATCCATTGACTTGTACCTGCTGCAGAGTATGGGTGCTCCCGATCCAACCTGCAACACTTGGGGAGCAAATGGTTTCATGATGGAAAAGCCCCTGGGCATTCCTGATCTGTCCTGACTGTCTCAGAAAGAAGAGCACCAAAGGTGCTACTGGGTGAGGAAGTTTTATTTGAAGGACAGACTAACCCTTGGCCAGTCCTGGCTTAGATGTGCCCAGTACTACTGGAAGGAGTTTATCGAAGAGGTTTTTATTTACTTATATATATATATATATATATAAAATAGGAAATGACAGTTTTTTGAGGCTGAACCCTTGGCTCACAAGTCTTGGGCAGCAGGGTAGGATTTACAGCTGGAGGAACAGGTTCATCCCCTTCTCTTCCTGGGGTTCAATAAATGGGTCAGTGCTGGAAGCAGCCTCCTCAGCTATAGCTGTGGGGTCAATGCTCTTGCTTTGTCTTCTCAGAGCAGTGACTTGACGATCAGCCTTCACTCACCCCAGGAGAGTTTTCTTTGCTCTGCCTGTAACCATCTGGATGATTCTTGGTTTTGAAAAAATAAATAAATTAATTAATGGGTTCCTTCTAATGCTGAAAATGGGAAAATCACATCTCTAAACTTTACTCAGAAAAGGAAAAAATAAAAATAAAAATAAATAAATTAAAACAACAACAACAACAACAAACACAAAAACCTTCTAAAACATCTGGGACAGAATTTTTATATTATTCTTATTTCAGGCCAAAATAATGTATGGCATTACATTTAATGCTGATTGACCAGAGAAGAAAATCAGTTGCTTAGAGTATAATGTGAAAAAATCCTAACAATGCATGAGAAATCCTGTAATAACAGACCTACTTGAGAATTTGAGTGGCATGAAATGTGAAGTGTACTGTTACTTTAATTGTATTTTTATGCAGACGTACTCAATTCTTATTAGTGGCAGAGTTGTGTTTGCATTTGCCCAGAGGCAAAGAATTACTAGTGGACAGTTTAATCAGGATGAAAGAAGGAAAATAAAATTAATGTAGCATGCACTAGGCTCAGACATTTGTGTTGGAAGAATTTTCACATCTTTATTGTGTGAAGCTCGGTCCTGTTTATTTTTAAAACCTGAAAATGAGGGTTGAATGATTTCAGACTGGAGTTACAGTTGCACAGCCATCCAGTTCAAGGGTTGAGGTTAGTAAATGAATAATTCTAGTTTGCCTTAAAGTCTTTGTTGGTAGTCCGTGGTTAAAAATCAAGAGCTGAAGATGTCGCTGCTTTACTCCTGTGTAAATCCACCCATTCGTTGTTTATATAATTACTGCTTTGAAGCCAAATGCGGATGGGGATCCTGCTGGACTGGATAGACCATAAATACCTTTAGGTATTTAGTAAATGACCTGAAACATTTCATACCTGTGTAGGACAGCAGAAAGTGGGAACAACTTGTCCCTGTCCTGCCAGCGGGTGGCCAGATCCCAACCCAGACGGGGAGCCCCAAAATGGGTCTGGATGGGCCAGGTGATTGCAGCTGAGTGGCTGCAGCTGGGGGCACAGATGGGAACCATGTCCACTGTAGAAGGTGATTCCTCCTGTCCTCTGGCAGACACCTGAGATGGACGTAACACATGAATAGTGATGCCTACTCCTCGGTGAAGAGAGACTAGGAAGATGGTGAAGAGAGGTGGGCTTGAAGAGGCATCAAACTACTTCTAGGTGTTTGAAGCTGGTAGAGATGCATCCCACCATGTCTCCTGACATCTTGGGCAATGGTTGGGTTGTTAAACCAGCTCTGTCTATGATGCTGAGCCACCCAGGCCTCCTGTCGATACCGACTGCAGTGGCATTTGACTGCACTGTGAGTGCAACATTTTCTGCAAGCACTAAGCTGACTGATAGAAAGGGAAAACTGGAGAAAGTTATTCTGGCAAATAGCAGAATTTGTATTTATATTTTTATCAGATCTGGCTTCTGTACAAGAATTCTGCCCTGACGTGATCAATCTGACAGGAGGAATTTTCATTGCTTGCCTCCATTTATTTCACCATTTAATGCTGAGTCTGTTTAGTCAGGAAGGACTTGCTTCCAGACTGTGCTGTCAATGAACGATTCATCTTGTCCAAGAACAAATTAAGCAGAGTGAATAATTAAATAGAAGCACTTGACCAATATTTCTCAGAGCTGTCTTAATTCCCCGCAGTCTCCCAGTACTCTCTCCCATCCTCACTCCCAGATGGCTTCAACCCAATTAATTCAGTGGTTTCATGTCCAGCATGAAGCCCATACCCTGCCAAAGCTGGCCAAAGGTTGTTGCCATCTGGGTGGTCAATGTGAAAGGGTCGGTGGTCTAGACCCTGTTCCTGTGGGAAAATCTTCAGACCACAAACCTCCCACTGCATCCAGCTAATATTAATAAGGCCTCCTCACTGGGAATGGGATCAGGATGAATTGGACAGTGTGAATAAGCCACGGGCTTGCCAGCAGAGACGGTCCTTTGGGGAGAGAGGCAAGCACACAGGTGAGGAAGCTTTCACACTGCTTCCTTGTGGAGATGATGCCCTTCAATGAGCATTTTTTAGATTAAAAAGTCCTTAGTGAAGGGACTTCCAAAGCCAGAGACCCAGCTGAGGTCACCCGAGACCACCTAGATCCTGTGACCACCACCATGGAGGCCCAGAAAGAACATGGTGATATGGGTGAGGAGATTTCTTGAAGGTGTCTTGAGAGGTGAAAGAGACCCTGATAATGGTTGTTAAGAGTTTAATTTAGTTAAAGGAAGATTTTGGAAAGTGGTGACAACAGGTAAAAGGTGAAACAAAGGGGGACATTTTCACTAATAATCCATACATGCAGCCGTTCTGCACTAAATTCTTGTTAGAGTTTTGTGATTTTTGCAGATACATTTTCAGCAGAAAATGCTGATGTGTCAAAAAATAACACTTCATGGGACTGAGCCAGTCTTGAAAATTATTTTAGGGAAAAGAAGGAGGATCCTCAGGTCCACACACCCTTGGTTAGTTACCATTTTCAAAAGGTTGGTGTTTCAGTGGGTGCCCAGGGACGTGGAAAAGCCTTGGTAAACTTACTGTTCGAAATGGACATTTGAATGTAAAATGAGGCAATTCTGGTAGAGAGTTTAAGAGGCAGAACCACATCAGGACAGCCAAACCCGCCTGGTCCATTCATCATTTGGCCTTTGGATGCACCAGCATTAGAGACGTGAGCTTTAGCACAGCAGAAGCACTGTGCCACCACATCTCACTGAGGAATGGGGAACATTTACAAATCACAAAAAGTTTTAATGGGACTCAGAAACCTTTTCCCGCCAAGCTCTAATTTCTACCACATTATAATAAGCACATCTGAGAGGAGAAGGAGGGGAAAATCTTGATTTTCCCATAACACTGTTGCTATCAGGCAATTTTTCACCACCATGGATGCCACTATGACACAATCCCTAAGCTGAAAGAGGCCCAACAGAGTGAACAATAACCCAGTTGGGAAGATAAGGAACTGCAGGATATAACCCAGAGAGATATAAATCGTAGTAATCTGTTTGTTCTCTTGCCCATGGGGTCCTTGTAGTAAACAAGGGGAGTGCTGGGAAGCGGGTAAATTCTGACACATCATTCCTCATTGCTCCCAAGGGATGGTGAGCAATCCTGGTGCTGGCAAGTCAGACAGGCAGTAAATGTTTCCTAGAATACAAACACTGGGAGCCAGTACATAAAGGCTGCAAAATCGCTGTCAAAATGTAATCAGCTGAAAAAAAAAAAAAAAAAAAAAAGTCAAAAACCAAGCCATGGCCTTGCAGCCATGGGCATAATGCTCTAAAGAAGGATGAGGGAGAAATATAACGAGCACCTGTGGGAAAACAAAAATCGCCCCTTAAAGGACATGAGTAACTTGTATTATACGAGCATATGATGTGCATGTAAGGGCAGACAGGAGAGCCTTGCAGAGGACTGTCATCCAGTTTTGTGTCTGATGCAAATCAGAGGTTTAATTCTGCTAATGACTCAGTTTATACCTCGGTGATGCTCTGTGGCCAGTCTTTGTGCCTAGTGCTTCTCTTTGCAGGTGAGGGTCAATCTTCCTGAAGTGCAATTATGATGTGGGGAGGTTAGAGGCACACCATGCTCCCAGGACTGAGATAACCACAGCTAAGCAGGCATAACACCTTGGTGCTAAGTAGACACCCAAGCCAACTTCCCAATGGAGAGCTATGCACCACCTGGGCAGCATGTTGAGTCAAATGCACCCAAAGGTCTCGAATCAAGATGGCTTATTTCCCTCTGTATTTCTCAACACTTGAAATAGACATTGGCTTTAGACAACCTGTCCAAAGATAGCAGGATGCTGGCAAGCACACAGATGGTCCTGGACAACAGCCCTAGCTGGGCTAAAGAGCCAGCAGAGCCCTACCAATTGGATAGAGGCCCACCAGCCTGTGAGGTTCAAGCTGGTAGATGAACCCAGAGATGAAAGTGAGAAGAAAGATGCCACCTGGAGATATGACTTTACACCCACTTGACCCAAGCCCATGCTGTTCAGCTGCTTTGCTGCCTTGTTTCCACTCTCCCGGTCCTGTCACCCTGCCATTCTGCTTCCCTGCCCAAAACACAGCTCTGGAAGGGTGTCTGCCAAGTGCAGCTTGCACCATGCTTGGCTTGGCTGAGCTCAAGATGGGGAAACTTTCCCTCCAGCCTTCTGCTTGACTCTCTGCTTCCCCATGGCAGTCAGTGGCATCGTGATGTTCTGTGACCTTCTGGGGAACGAGCAAGGAAATATCTTCCTGGCTAAATAACGAATCTAAAAATCAATTTGTGGAGAGGGTGGAAAGCAACGAGCATACAAATTAACCAGTGGATGAGTAATACATTTACATCTTGTGGATCCACTTAACTTCAGTGCAGGCAAAATTTATGACCTACTGAACTCCAAGTATGAGGCTTAAAGAAATTACTGAGAGGAGAATTATTGGGTTGGATACTAGACATCATTCCAGCCTTCATTAGCGTTTTCATGCACTCTTTAAAGTTTCTCCCTAGCAGCACCCATTTCCAAGGCTGGGAAAAATCAGCCACTGAGATCACTTGAAAAACACTTTGCCTCCTCCCTCTCGTTTTCTCAAGTTGCTTTTTTTTTATTTTCCACATAAACCTGATGGTCAGGCAAGTTACTTTAAAAATGAGACTCTGATAATAGGAATCATGTTGTAAGGCAAGTGCTGATGATATGCAGATACGACATTAAGGGAAAAATAGCTTTGTGGGTGTGTGTGCATGCATTTAGGTAGATGGCTCCACATATTGGGTAAATTTATGGCATTTTATGACATTTTCTGTACAGCTGTGCAGACGTATAGCCAAGGCAGACCTCTAGATTGGTTCAGCCTGGTTATTGAGCTCCTGATAATGATTCTGTGAATGGTAGGAAATTGTATGAAGCCATCAGAAGATTTCACAGACTGTTGACCAAGCCCTCTGACTCATTTTTAATGTCCTGTCACCTGAGAAGAGACACCTGTGGACACCAGCTCCATGGGTCAGGCAGTTTTCTTGGCCTCCAGGCTACAGGGAAATGGCCAAGCCCAGACAAGAGTAAAACTCCTGGACTCTCCACCTTTCTTTCTCTTGGGGTTGCTCCCTTCCAGACCATGAGTGCAAGATTTTTATTTCCTGCAAGCAACTAAGGGACCATCTGCCTTTCTTAGCACCCCTATGGACCACCCTATTTTTGCACTTCCCCAGGAAGAGGAGGAGATGGGAGAGGACACTTCTGTGTTTGTGTTCATCTGTGCCAAATGAGCTGCTCTCCTGTCAGAGTCTGTACTTTGGCACATGGGGCCCAGACCTGGCCCAACCTTGTGAGGTACCCTGGCACACCATCAGCACACCAGAGCTCTTCTATGCATGACTCCAGAGCTCTTCCTACCCAGGATGCTCTGGAGATGAAGCTGTTGCCATTGTTGCCTGGGCCTGAGGGGTTGCAATGTGTCTGGCATGCCACTAGAATAAGCTCAGACCTGTGCTTGCTTGCTGGGGTTAAGGATGCTTTCCTCCTCTGAGTGCCATATATTCCCTTCTACTTTCCTGTGAGGGGTGCTGTCCTCCACAATGGCATTTTCCTGTGCAGGGGTGGTCCAGGCTGGAGGAGACATTGCACCTCACCAGTGTGGGCTGGGGAAGGAGGCACGAAACCTCCTGCCTCCTTCCAGCATGAGTCTGAGCTGTGGACGAGGTGCACAGCAGGAGCAGGGCACCGGGGAGCAATCCTGGTCTCCTTGGTGTTGCCTCTGATTGCTTCTTGTTTGTCTGTAACAGCAGCATCAAAGGGAGAATAAAAAGGGGTTTGAAAACAAAGCCAAATAAAAATAGGTCCCAAGTTGCAAAATTTGTATCTGAACTTCCTGGAAGCTTTGAGGCTTTGGGTGGGGTTTTGTTGTGCAGTTCCAGTGAAAATGCCATATGTAAATCTCCTGAAACATGAAAGATCACGTTCCCTTGTGATCCAAATAGACAGGGACGTATTACTGGTGACAGTCCAAGCAGCTGCACCAGGGGAAGGATGCTTATTAAAGCATATTGGATCGCTGGATACACATATCCATGCCTGACCAGCCACTTCAATGCCCTTCAGTGACGGGATGTTGCTGCTGTGGGAAAATGCAGATTTGGAAGAAACACAAGAAAAAGAACCCCCAGCTCCAACACAAGCCAAAAAGAGGTAGTTCTGCAAAGGTACTAGACACACAGTTCTTTGGAAATCCTCTTTCCATAGAGCTTTAAATGAACTAAAAGTCAGGGAGTGAAAGCCCAAGCACTTTTTCCTCCTGTGGAAGCTGTCAGTGCTGTGGTCTTACAGCAGAGGCTGACAGGTGGGTCCCAGACTCTTCAAGTGTGGGGTTGTGAGCACATTAGTGTCTGGGCACCTGAGAAGGCTTCCTGTGCTTGCTTTGGGAAAGTGGAGACTGCTTCTCACGATGTCAGGATTTTGCAAAATCCTCTGCTTCCCTCTACAAGCTCAATGACTTTGTGGGCTTGGGATGCTCAAGTCAACGCTCAATGAGCAAGTACATAGCTCATATGTGAACTTACAGATGTGAACCGCCCTTCTGTAAAAAACAATAATCTCCCGCCCTGGAAAATCCCACCATATGTGGCAGAGGTCCTTGGGGACAAGCTGTGAAATCTTTTTGTTAATGCACTTCTGCCATAACATCGTTCCCTCACACCTAGCTGATAGTGAGAGATGGTGGGAACCCATCTGTTCAGGTACAGCTGGTGCTGGGGCAGCAGGCATAGATTTCCCCACGAGCTAACCACCTGATCTTTGTTTCTCATGTGTTGCAAAGAAGTGGATGCGACATCCATCACTTTCATAAGCAGGATTGCCTCATGGAGTGTATTTGTGTGGCCAGATCCTATGCACAGGGTTACAGCTCAGCCAAGGAATTTCTTCCCTGTTGTGTCTCCAGGCATTTAGACTGGGAGGTCTTTGCAGAAAAAAAAAAAAAAAAATGTTCCCATTTGTTTTCCATCCATGTTGTGCCCAGCACAGTGGCATCAAGGCTGTAGGCAAGAGCTCCACATGGTTCCCGGTGCAGATTTCCAGCCTTCTTGCTGTGAACAGCCAGAAGAGCCACCACAGCTGTGCTTGGCTTCCCAAAGGCAGCCCAGCCTGCCTGAGCAAGGTGATGCTGTCAGCCACATTGCAATGCTTTGTATTTTAAACACCAGTGTCTTATTAGGGTGTCTGAATAAGGTAATTTTTTCCCATTCTTCCCTTTTTCACCCCCTGCTTTTATACTTTGCAGCAATCTCCTGTTCCAGTCAGCAAGCAGCACAGGAGAGACTCTCAAGGGCACATCGAGCTCTCGATTCTCAGTCAATAAAAGCCGGAGCCGCATGTACTGGTGACAAGTGTCCCAGGAAGAGGCAGGGGACAGCTGTCTTCTAAATTGTGTTATAGCAGGTGAAAGATGTCACTGCTCTTCACGTTTGTTCATCCATCCCACTTTCAGCCGCATGAGCTCCCTCGCACCAAGCAGAGCCAAAAGCTTTGCCGAAAATGCGCACTGCAAAGCAGCTTAGAAGATGCTCAGCTTCCTGGTGCTGGCAGAGCAGTGGAGGAGAGGGACCGAAGTCCAAGGGATGACAGTTTTCACTGAGCCTGGATGTGTGTAAATGAGTGTCCATCTGCTTGGAGGTGTAGCAGCTGCAGAGGAGCTACTGCTGATGGCTTCTTGGGAAAGCCTTCTTCCCCCCCCCTATTTTGGGTAACAATTTTCTGCCTGTTTTCTGTGGATGTGTTCCACTCCCAGAATGCTGACTTGTCAACATTTAGATGGTTAGAAAAAGCCTTTTTCCACGAATTAAGCTGAGGAGGCATTTTTTTTTTCCCCTCTAAAATAATGGGAAATTTAAAGAACAAATGCCCATTTTCCCACATGAAGCAGGGAAAATGATTCTTGTGAGCTAACTCTACTGAACAGCCTACATTAACTCTCCCAATGTGTGACCTGAAACACTCCTCAGCAGTCCTTTAAGGACTTTAGCTCTAGCTAAAGCTAGAATAAAGCTCATAGCATGTAACAACCTCATTTATGGTGCACCTGCTAGAGGAAAGTAAAACCCCTGGCTGCATCATGGTTGCATTTATCACGTGCTAATGCAGATGCCAGGCTCTGGGTGGCTCAGCATTTTCTACCTGCTCAGCCTTGACCACTGCTGACCACTGCTTGACCAAAGCATCATTCCCAGCCTTGGCAAAAAATCTTGCTTTGTGTGTGCCTGGGCTTCTAATGAGGGCTGCTGAGAACTTGCTCCTCTCCTGCTGGACTCCTGGGAGCTGCACAGGTTTGCAGCATCCTTCGGGACCACCAAAGACCATCTCATGGTGGATTTAGCTCTCAGAGTACAACATAAGGATGCTGGGATGCAGATAAGTGAAGCACAGCACTTGTTTGTGCTTCTCCTCGTAAAGTAGGCAATGTTGGAAGACAGACGTGATACATACATTTTCCTCCCACCATTTGATACTGCTGGGAGAAATGGGCAAATCTATGGGTTTGTGAGACTTTTGGTGATGCTGCCTTCTACCAAGCAATTGAATGAGATTAAATAACCTACACACAGCTCTTGTTTTGTTTGCAGCTCTGGTGAATAATGTACTTGAAGGATCCATTCTTTCCCCAAGGATTTATCATTTAGAGGTTCTGGGAGCACTTGAGATGTATTAAATTTACAAGCCTCCTCTTGAGAAGGTTGTAAAGACCCCCGGATAACAAGGGCAGAGGACCAGCTTTCTCTACAGCTCCATTTTCAATTAGACCCCGCCACAGCCCTTGCATGCTGGAAATGAGGAATGGGAACACTCGCTCCATCACTCTCCTGCTAGATGGCACTTCTGGCACCCAATCTGCTGGCATTTGTTGCTTATGAATGATAGTGTCTCTGGAGTCTTAAATCTTTAAAAATTTTGAAGTTTTCTGAAGCAGTATTTCTTTTCTCCTAATAAAATACTGTATCAGGACTCTTGTCAGAATTCTGAGAGGGTGGGAGGGAGGCTGTGAGGCCCTTCAGGAGGTGGGAGCAGTGCTGGTGGGACCAACCATGTGCGATGTCTCCTCAGTTCTGGCGTGCACAAAATGTGGGAGATTCTCTCAGAAGGTCCCAGGGAGGACCTCCTGATAATACATTTAATACATTTTTAATACATTTTTTTTAAATGTATTATTGCAGCCATGCTTTCTTGCACAGCCCTAATTCAGTGTGTTGCTCTCTTTGTTACAGAAGTGTTGCCTGGGCTGGCAGAAAGCCTCCTGAATGCCCTGCCTTGACCTGGAGGAGATGGGATCAACTGCTCTGAGCTCCAACAGCAGCCAGTCAGGGATGCCTGGAGAAGCTTGCAAACTGTTTAAAACCACTTTGTGCTCTGCTCCTAAGCTTCTGTGTCTGCTGTAAACATGATAACAAGGCAGCGGCTTGGAAAGAATTAGTCACACATCTTTTTCTTTGCAGAAGGACCTGAAATGTACACTGGTGAGCTGTATGCAGGTACAGCAGCCATCAGCTCCTGCACAGTTCCTGCCTGCAGTAGACAGCATGGGTACAAGGTAGGTAATAAATAGGCAGGACAAACAGTGAGCTGGAGTCCTGAGGTGAGGATGGGAGCTAATGGCTAATTAGGAAGGGCCTAATTAGTAGGAATGGTCATGATAAGTGACATTGATAGGTGTAGGGAAGGTGTTGCAGGACTTGGTGCTCAGGGGTGGCTCTGTCCAGAGGGAGAGGTGCCCCATGCCCTGTGCTGAGAGCAGGGAACACCGGAGCAGCAGTGCCCTGTTAGAAGAGCTCATCGGTGCAGCAAGAACTGCATCATAAAAAAATGTCCTCTCCCATTCCTAATAAACTGGTGCAGTTTGCTTCTGTGATAGGTTTTCTGTCTCCCTTTGGTTGCTCATGCTGTTTTCCAGAAGAGCTTTCCAGAGAAGAGCGCTCCAGCAAGCCCACCTGCAGGGGGTCCAGCAGTGCATGCCAGGGGCTTTGGCAGCTGCGGAGTTTAACTTGGCCACAAGAGCCTGGAGGCCACCTCTCTGCTCAGGAGAGCTCGCTTACTATGACGAAGCTTTGTAGCAAGGCAGACATGAGGGCAGCTCACCACTGGGCCCACAGGGGAAGAGCTGAGGTCTTAAGGCATGACTGTTGGAACCACAATACGCTTTTTCATGCTTTAAAAAACCCTACTGTGTTCCCTGGTGGGGATTTCTCTGGTAGATGCCAAAACACAAGAAATTGGGCACAGGGGAGCTCCTCTGACTGCTGTATTTTATTCTGGCAGCTCCAGGCATGTCGGACAGCCAATTTCGTAGGGTCACCATTCTGGGCACCCCAGACCCAGCCAGCATTTGGATAAGTTCTTCATTCACCAGCAGCTGGTCCCTGAAGCCTTCCCAGCCCTATTGTACAATATCTGAGAAGAAAGGACCTGTGGGACTTGGTTCTGGGTGCAGGGTCTGGGGCAGATAGGACAGCCCTGCCCTGCAGAGCAGTTTGGGCAGCTCCTCCTCCACAGCCTGTTGCAGTAATCTTAAAGCAAACAGGGCCACCCTTATGGTCATCCCCGAATAAATATTTGCCCTCTGCCTTAATTCACTCCCACTAAGAAGCTGTTTTGCTCTGAAGGTAGCTATTTTTATCTATCACCCTGTAAGTGCCTGTTCTGACATGAAAGAGATGTCCTGTGGATAAGTGGCATCCAGTGCAATTTAGAAATACGACATGTGATGGAGTTGGTCACACAACAGCAAGCCTCAGTTTCCTGTCCCAGTCATTTCTAGAGACCCTGGATGTGATCTCCTTCCCTTCACTCTTCGGTCCTGCCCTGGGGAACTCCAGCAAGGCCCTTTCCATGCCATGATGCCAGTTGGCTCTTCACTAGGTCAGTGCCTTGAGCACCAGGGACATACTACTCTGGCTCAGTCAGGTTTCTCCTGCCCCCAAAATGCTGCCACTTGTCCCAACATCATCTATGAGTGAAGCAGATTTTTTTTTAAATTATTTTTATTTTATTTTATTTATTTATTTTATTTTATTATTATTATTATTATTTTAAGAGGAACTTCAGCTATTTTTTCTTGCTGCTGAACAGACAGAGCTGCAGAGCCTTTCTGCTCTCAGTATCGTCTGGAGGAGCCGGGCCACCTCTAGTCCAGCCCATCTCCTTGGGAAGTTCCCAAAAAAGCTCCAGGCCTGAGTATCTCCAAGAAGGTGACAAATTTTTGACAGCCTTGGGGGAGCAGAGCCTCCTGCCCCCTGCACGGCCGTGGCTGGGAATCCTGCTGGGGACTCTGCTGCAGGATGGATGGAGAGTGTCGCTCCAGTCTTCAGAGTCTCTCTCCAGCAAAAACCCAGTGACAACAAGCTCCAGAGAGAGCTGCTGCAACAAGGACTTGTATGTGGTGATCGAGGTGTCATGCTGGCTTTGAACATGGGTCTCCTCTTGGAAGGGTTTTTCAGGCACATCTAGAGGTGCTGGATTGTGTGGCAGGATTTGACCACATGTATTCATAAGGTCTGAAGATTTATGTAGAAAACATCTTCCAGTCTCTCATGCATGTTCCTTAGGTACTAAGCTCAACATCACACAGCCAGAAAGCACCGCCACATGGCTTTGCTTGGCTGGTTTTAAAATACACCAGGAGAGTTTTTGTTGGTTGTTGGTTGGTTGATTTTGTTTGTCTGTTTTTCCTGAAAATATGTGTGGACTTTATGCAGCTGGTGTGGTGATAGGAGAGCTGGGCTAGATGCTGCTGCTCTGGGACCTGGGGAGAGGTCCAAAGGCAGATGTTCTGTGATGAGCATTGTCTTGTTGCTAGGTCCTGGAGGAGCTACCACACTGGGACACCTGTAAGGGCACCCACCTCCATTAGTACAAACTGGGGTCCCTGTTAGCAAAAACTGGGGTCCCCAGTGCACCATCAGGAGCTGTTTTCTATCCCTGTCTATCTGCTCTCATGACTGAGACACCAAAAATCTTTGTCTGGGTGCTGTGAGGCAAAGTCCTGTTTTGGGTACCACACTGCACTGGTGCTTTAAATGCCCAGGGGGCACTTAAACACCCAGGGCTCCCCTCCTTTTAAAACCATCCGTCCACCATCTCTCACCCCAGAGACATTCCAGCTGGGATTTCTGCTTCCAGTTAAAAGTTTTGATTTCACTGGTCAATCGGGCACCAACTGGAGGGACCTAGAGGCAGTTCAGAGCCCCCAAGTCTCTCTCCTCTTGCCTTGGGAGCCTGCAGAGCCCACATGGTGGCACTGTGACCAAGCATCCTGGATTGCTCTCTGTGGCGACAGGAGGTAACCAGCAGCTGCTGGGTGCTGGGAGGTACGAATCTGGCAGTGAGCCTGGTGTGGGACAGCTTAGCTCAGTCTCCACAAGCCTTGAGACAAACTTAAGGGCTTAGCTCCACATTTCATCATGGCCCCAGCATCTTCAGAGTTTGGCTTTGTCTCCATCAATGCTGACAGGAAACTAATCACCTCACATGAAGTGAGGCACATGTTGGATTCAGCAGCTGATCAGGATATGCCCAAAGCTCCTTTTGGTGCTGCTACAAGGTGGGGAGTGGTTTAAGGAGGATGAGGGTCCTGCCCCCTCACTTAGCCAAGTGGCCAAGCAATGGGTGTAAAGAGGGTCCATGGGTGACCCTGGTTCTGTCACCGAGAGCAGTTGCCACCAAACAGCTCTGTCCTGCGTCCTAACAAGTGTGGCTAACTCGGAGTCTATGGCCAAACCCTTCAATCATGTGCAGGACCCAATGACCCCGTGAGGCACTGTGACAAAGCAGTGTCTGGCCCTGGCCTTCACCCTCAGCCAGATGTCCTCACACATGACGTATGTGCCACCAGCTGATTTTTCAGATAAAAACAGCAGTGTTTCCCAAAAAATCACAGATTTTGGAAGGAGTCAGCTGCTTCCTGCCCTGGGGTTGACCATAACCAGCCTGCACCCCCTTCTCCGGGGAGATGCCTTCTGGGGCTCCTCTTCCTGCCCTGCTGCCTGCTGAGGAGCACATCCCTTGTCCTCCCCTTGTTCTCAGTCTCTCCAACACATATCCCTGTGCCAGGAAAGCAGCTCTCAGTGCCTGGGCTGCCTTCAGGAGGGGGTGACTAATACATCACCTGCTGCTCGAGCCAGGGACCTTTTGTAACTTCTGAGGCAGATAGGACTACAGATCATTCCAGATGAATGGAGCCCAAAGTAGTTACCATTCACATGAATTAATCAAGCTGTTCTCTTGCCGTGTACATCATTTAAATCACTAAAGCGCTCCTACTGGCATCTCTTGGTGGCAGCCCATTTTCGTGGCGGGGAGTCTGTACATAGAGCATATAGTCCCCCTCCACCCTCCCACCCTAGAGCAGGGTTTAGAGGGATGCTCGTTGAAGATGCTGTGCTGAAGCCTGCTGTAATCCTTCTTCTGCTGCCCCCCTGTGCTTACCCTACAGAGCTGGGAATAAGCTCTCTTGGAAAGCACTCTGTCAGTGCTCTGTTCTGTGAAGCCCAGGGGACACAGCTATATGGAGACCGAGCTGCCTCTGAGAAAAAAAAAAGCCTAAAAAAACCAACCCCCCCTCCCACCCAGTTGTCACAAGATACGTTATTAGGTGGGAGGGAGAATGCAGAGAGAGTGGGCATGTGTGTGTGGGGGAGTTACTTCTGAATGTAACTTGGTGGGAGGAAGCAAACTGGAGGGGAGATTTTCCCCTTACCAACAGCTTCCCGTGAAATTAAGAGAGCCACAGGGATGGTCATGCACAGTGAGCTGGGGCAGCACCACAAGGCAAGCATAAGCAGGACTTATTCTTGTCCAGATCCATTTCCAGTCCCATCCTCTTCCCCATGTTAAGTCAGCGCTGCTCCTACAGGGGATGCTGTCTCTGCCAAGAGTAGATCTAGATCCCTCCCCAAACCAGTCCTGACCATCTCCTCAAGCCCAGGTGAGCCAGCAGATTCCCTGAGGCCAACTTTACAGGTCAGCTGTCCCACGAGGCTTAAGCTCTAATTCACCAAGTAAAACAAAGAGGAGGAACTCATGCATCTGTCCTCCCTTCCCGGGCAGGGAGAATCCAGCTGCATTTCTTCTTATTTGCCTAGGGCGGACCCAGGCAAAAGTCACCCAGTGAGGGTAACCCAGGAGATGCTGCTAAAGATGCACATGGGAGGCAGTCCAGGTCTCAGGTGTGGGCAGCAGTGCCCTTCAGCAGGGGGTGTAACAAGCTGCTGAAGAAGTGAGGCCACCCTAATGCCCGCCAGCTACACGGGTAAAAAAATATTTGAGTCTGCCTGATCTACCTCGCTTCTGAGATCTAAGTCCTTGAGAAGAGCGCTGCTTTAATATGGGTGAATTGTTCCTTGTCCCCGAGATATTTCTGGTGTCTTTGCTCAGCTCTGCACTGTGCAGAATAAAAATGTCTTTAAGATGCCAATGTGGGAGGCACTTCATAATCCCCCTGAGAAAGATCTTATCCTGCAACCTAATGGTAGGATCAGAAGTGTTCTCAAGCATTAGCCCCTTGATCCTGCAGTGGAAGTTGCACAAGATGCATCTATATGCAAGACCCAAGGTGTCCTTCAGGGTGACGTGCTGTGCCACAAAAAGGCTTTAAATCTTTAATGGGCAAGTGCACTTTGTTCCTCTCTATGTACACAGTAAAAGGCTTTAAATAATAGTTGTTCATGTGGCCCTGAAAAAGGTTGCCATGTGGCTGAACTCTATAAATCTGGACATTTGCTGAATTGATTTTGCCAAGAAACATACTACAGCTGAAAAATGAGCTGGAGGGATAAGACAGTGGTTACTCACAGATGCAGCTGCTGCTGCTCTGCAGAGAGCTTTGTTCCTCATTTAAAAACCGTATCAAAGCCCACCGTAGTAGTGGGAAGCTTTTGGGTGGCTTGAAGAATAGCTGGATGAAGCCAATTCCACTCTGACTGTGCAGGAATGGGATGAGCTTTAACCCAGTGACTGAGAGAGGAGAAGGACTGAATTAGGATCACACAGAACTGCTGTGATTCATTCCCTCTTGCTGGTTGGTCTGGGAGAAGAGAGAGGCTGCTGTCTATTGCTTCCAAAGCTGATGAAAATGGCATTTATTTATTTTTTCCCTAGTACACTGGTGTAATGAAAAAGGTCTTGGTTTGCCAGTAGCATTCCCTTATGCAGCACTGGTTATACCGGTATAGATTTATTCAGGAATAAACAAAACACGAACACAAGATGATATTTATTTATTTATTTATTTATTTATGAGGATATTTATGCACAGAAGGAATCAAGTTATCAACTGGAAGATTTTAAGTTCATGTTCTCCCTTTTACAGATATAATTTCTGAAGCAAATTAGTGCTAGAAGCCTTCGAGTGCATTGGCTTTGCTTGCAGTTCAACACTGAGCTTCCCCATTAACTTCTGGAGCCAGAAGTCTGTGACCCTGCATGTGTACATGTGGACAATCATATTGAGAGCATAGGTGTCCATGCCTGGTGAGTTGCACAGCTTCAAGGTTTCACTCACATTATTAACTAGATCTGCATTTATTACATTGCCAATCTGTCTTGCAGCTGGACACCTATGGGTGGGCATCCAAATGTAACTGTTTCAACAGGGAAGTTGAACCTTTCCATGGTGCCTCCCATCAGTGCTTTGGGGTAGGAGTTCTGTCCTTCTCAATTCCTTCCTTATCCTCAGATGATGCTAGAGATGTAACCCAGGCACATATTCTGGAGATGATTCCCTTTGTACTAAACACTCCAGAATCACCTGGACCCTAAGTTTCCATCACTGTCAACCCTGCCACAAAAGGATGGATTTGAGAAAGAAACCAAAAGATCTTCACAATTATGTCTATCTTATGAAAGCAAATGTACATAGTGAAGCCAACTAGTATGAAAGAGCTCATGCTTGTTTTTAAAAATCTGTCAGCATTCAAAGGAAGGGAGTTGCAAACTGCACATTGGAAATGGGGCTTTCCCAGGAATGGTTTGGGATGGTGCTTGTTGGTATAAGCCTAAACCATCCAGGGACTGTGCTAATGATCTAAAAGTACGGCTCATCAAGCTCCACTAGCAGGGAACATTTCCTGACACTGCTTAATTTACTAGCACAGATGTAGCCAGAAATAGCAAGAGCCCTATATTTTCCTCCTTTCCTTCTCAGTTGGTAGGAGAGGCATGTCCTCCATTTCATATCGGTGAAGGAGCTACTCATGTTCTGGTTCACTTGCTTAATGTCTCTCACCTGAAGTGAAATAATATTCATTTTTTCATTTTCTTATATCTTTGTTTCTGGGTATAGCTCCTGAACGCAAGCTGTATATCTGTATATAGGTAAAGAGAAACTTTCCTGATAGAAAGCTTTGGGAACCTACCTTAGAAGAACCTGACAACCAAAGCATGTAACCAGAGCAGAAAAAAAAAAAAAAAAAAAAGACGGTCACAGCTAGGTATCTTAATGGCTTGCTCTGCCTTGCTCAGTGCCACTTGAACAAATTGGCATGAGGGAAAAGGAAAGTGACATCTTCAAGTTTTTATCTAGCTTTCAGGCCATGATACACTAGCCCTCTCTGATGTCTCCATCCCTTGCCGACTGAAAGGTATAGTCTGGAAACAAGCAGTGATGGAGCAGGAAACTGAGCAAAGGTGGGAGAGGACCAGCTGTTTCTCTTGAGCGTGCTGTAAGAAAGAGACCCCCTAATGTGGAAAAAAACCCTTCCATCTTCTAGTGTTTCAGGCCATTGAGGACTTGTTTCCAAGTTGTCCTGTCTAATGATAGATTCACAGCATGTGATCATTTTTTTAAATGCTTTGTGGATGATTTTAGCAGCCAAAATGTGTCTAGGGTTCCAGTAAAATAACCTTCTTCATTTCCAGCCAGAGCTTTTTATTTCTCTATAAATAGTGACAGGAAGGGTGACTCAAAAGATAACTGTATCCAGGACTATACACCGCAGTATTATTGCTTTGGATTCCACTGTGGTCACTCCCTACCATCATGTTGTTGTTATGTTTGCAACAAAAAAATGTGGTGAGCCAAGTGCATTTCTTATATGTTATCATATTATCTGTAAACCAGGAGTTGACACTACAGGAAAGGGTCCTCTGATTTCACTTTATCTGAATATGTTGGTTTCTTGACCTCAGAAAAATACAAATGAACTTGAAAGAAAAGGACAAGTTTTGTTATTAAAACCGGACTGAGTGTAAGCAACTCTCTTCTCCTTCCCACACAGCATGTGGCAAATCCCAGTCGCATCTCCAGTGGGCATTGGCCCACCTGCAAAGTGAAGCAGTTGCAACAGGAGATCCTGAAGGGCTGCTTGTAGGACAAGCTATGCTGGGAGAAGTGACATTTTGTTCATAATCTTCCTTGAAAGTCTGAGCTGCAATTAATTTCCAAATGAAGAGTTACCGTCCAGGTGCAGTGTGGATGTGATAGCTGCAGCAGGGCCACTTCTGAGATGATAAAAGAACTCTGTGCATGGACCATGTCTGCACAATGCAACTTAGTGGGATGGAGACGTTTTCAGTCGACATGGCCACCACCTTCCCCTGTGGTTTTGAAGGAGAGTTTAAATAGATTATTTTTCAAGAGAAGGCTGTTTGCTACAGTACTATACACCTCTTTGTCCTCCCCCCTTCCCACTGACATATTTCGCTCTAATTCTTCAGGTTTTGATAGGTGACAGTTGTGTTTTGTGGCCAAACAACTTCCCTCTTTCATATGAGACAGCTTTGAAAACAAAGCACAACAGGAAGAAGTTGGCTAAAACAAATACTCTTTTCATGGTGATTTTTCCAAGACCATTGCTTCTGACAACAGGACACACAAAAAACTATACCTCTTGCAAAGACCCAAGCCATAGTTAACAGAGTAATCTTTCTTGCTTGTCTTCAATATCATTTTTATTTTTATTTTTTATTTTTTGGCTTAGGAAATGAAAATGAGTGTGTGAGTGGCTGAAAATACTAATTTTGAGTGGCATTGTGCAAGAGGTATTTGAATACCAAACATGATGTCCTGCAGATCTTAAACTGACAAAATATTCAATAGCCCTCTGGGATTTTAATTCAAAATCTTTTTAAGGCTGGAAAAGATATTATTATCAAACCCCTACACAGCACTGAGCAGAGGCCTCTGGTCCAGGAACCTTTGCGTCAGTTGTTTAACATCTGGTTGCACTACAGCATTTTGTGTCAGAATATGCTCAGTCTTCATTTAAAGCCCTTGGGGATGGTGAATCCACCACATATATAGATATGTTATTGCAATGGTCCATTACCTTTGCTATCAGATGTGTACATCCTTTCTAGCCTGAACTGGTTGTATTAATTTTACCTAAATTTAGGAGCTAACAGTGTAGCTTGGCTAATTGCCCAGGAGTCCTTCAGTTTTAAAGGAGGGAAAAAGGCACATGGTGGTGGAATCCACCTGCCCTGTTTTAGCTGTAGGATGAAAGGAATCTCACCTTACAGTCCATTGACTCTGTTGGCTGGACATCTGTTGGCAATATAAGGGCCTGGAGTAACTCAACTGAGTTGCAGCCCAGCCTCAAGTCTTGTTTTACTGTCTTGGGTAAATTGAAGGGATTGAGCTTGCAAAGTCTTTTCCAGACCTGTTATCACTGGAGCTTTTCCCTGAGCTCTTAACAATTTAGAAAAAAAAAAAAAAAAAAACTGTGAAGAAGAGATTCCTGGACCTGTCCTGCTAGTGTACAAGTAGGGCAATGCTCACTATTGTACAGCCTACTGCATCTTTTCACCTGTTTACACATCCAGAGTTAAACCTTGCCTTCTAAGCATTGCACCACACCGGAAATTCATACTGCTTCCATATCATTTGGGGAAGTTATCCCAACTAGAGATCCCTTTCAGAAAGAAATCCCTGATCTGTCAGTGCAGTATGTACCAACACTGCACTGAGCTGGGTTGTTCATGTAAGCCACAGTTTGCCACTCAGTCTTCATTGCTGTGTGTAATTATTTGTTGCCCTAGCCTTTTCCACATATTTCTTTAATGTTGTCAACACATGATACTGGGATTGATTTGTTTTAAACATTTTTCTTACATTCTTGCTAAAGTCACAAAGAGCATAGACCCAAGGACAAGTCTCATCTTCCAGAAGTACTCCCAAGGGATAACGATTCTCCAATTCAAATAAATTATTGTGACATATCATAATAGCTAGTTTACTAGTTTAAAATGCTGACTGCATGAACTTGGGTGTTATCAAGTGCAACTAAGCCATTCAGCTCCTGGAATCTGCACATTTTATGGCAACAGCTACTTACACCTTCCAGTTTTGTGATTTCACTCCTGAGCTGGCAGATGACACTTTCAGGATTCTTTTAATCCCACACCTTGATGTCATTTATGCCCCCATCTTTTGCCTCCTTCCTGGGTGCTCTGAACACTGCTACTTCCCTGATGCTCTCTGGGATCAGTGTCAGGTTGACCATGTGTAGGTGCTGCAGAGACTATTTGCCAGACTCCCTCACATCGTTTGTTTTGCACAAATGCACAACCCTTGGAGTCAAAGAAAAATTACCATATGTGCTCTATTCAGCAAAGTGCATAAGCCAAAGAAACCAAGATTCTTCAGGGGAGTTCATTGAGTGCAGGACTGAGGACTCATCTCACATCTTTAGACGTCTCCAGCGTAGATGTCTATGGTCATCTGGACTCTTCAATGGACAGAAAATAAATACTTTTATATGTATATTCAAGTGTATTTTCAGAGCAGCTGGAAAGTAAATGTGAATGACAGTCAGCTAACAAACATTAACGTTGTTTTTGAGAAAAGGACACAGCAGCAATTTCAGGTCCATGTAGTCCTGTGTCTCTGGCAGTGGCCAGAGGTACAATACTAATGAAGTAGGTAAAATTGGAGGGATCATGAACTTTTCCAGTCTCTTGCACTCCTGTAAAGGTGTAGTATCCACAGTGTCCTGTGACAAAGAGATCTGCAACCCCACTGCACAGGGTGAAGAACTTCCTCCTGCATGTTTTGAGCCTTCCTCTTTCATTCATTTGATGCCCCCTAATTCTTGTATTGGAAAAACAAACAGACAAACATTTCCTACTCTTCTCCCTTTCATTACAATGTACTGCCTCTGAACAAGGTGTGAAAGCCAGACTGAGGAGAAAGGGCTTGATGGTTAAATAGATTTGATATGTACACACCTTCTTCTAGCCTTGGAGGCCTCAGAGAGGTGACTACCAAAGGAAGGATTATTTAAACCCTCCCTTGCTCCCCACAACTTGTTCCCTTGTGAAGGCATTTACCACATACTGGGCCTAATATCTAAGCACACTTCCAGCAGGCCAGGTTTTTTTGACAGAAATAATCATATGAAACTGGCAGCAAAACCCATGCAGCGAGAAGACAAAAAGACCAAAAAAAAAAAAAAAAAAAAAAAAAATGCATTTCATGGTCCCCATACTGAGAATCTGCTGTGCAACACACACGCTCAACCACAGATCTTATCAAGCTGGACTGTTTCCACTGAGAGGTGTCTTGCTGTTCTCCTCTATCAGCAATGCACAGGCAACAGTTGTGGAGATTATAGACTGCTATTTTGGTAAGTAATCTCCAGATCTCTGCACAGCAAAAGGTCACGTAGTCTTGACTTCTTAATAAGAAACTAGGCTTCAAAAGTGGAGATGAAAATGCTGGTGGCTTTGGCACGCTGCTCCAAACAGGGGAGCTGCAATGAGACCAGCTCTGAACCATGGATGTCCTGGTGGCATTCAAGGTTGTTTCTTCTCCAAGGACAGGTCATGCAGACCAATTGGGAGAAATCCATCTGCTCAGACATTGATGTCTACAAGGGCTTGTGACTTTCTGCACACCAGAGTCACTCCAAATGCCTGGTTTGGTGACTGCAGAGGAATAGGTACTGTAGTTGGATTTAAGTGTGAGGAGTCTCCTCCATCTGTAGGCATTCCTGTGTAGTCAAAAAAAACAAACAAACAAACAAACAAAAAAAAACAGAGATGTGGCACAAATTTGTGCCTCAATTTTGTTCTCAGAAATGGCCTAAATGTCAAAGTCTGCCTCCACTCTGTGTGGCTGGTTTGTTACAGCAAGGCCTAGCTGAGACGAGAGCAGGGCATATTTATAAAACATCCTTCCTTCTGCTTTCTGATGTCCCCAGTCCATGTCATCTCTACTTGCCAGATCCAGATGAAAGGCAACGAGAGGAAGAACCAGCAGCTGGTTCTTCAAGGGGTGGATAGGCAGGAGGCTTCCTGTTGACAACTTAGCAGTTTGGGAAAGGTCTAGAGATCCCATGAAAGCACTTTGGGTAATTCTGTTGGTGAGGAGTTGTAGGACACCTATGGATCATCTGTCGTTCAACTCGCCTTATTAGTACCCCTGAAGAGAAGGAAAGCAAGGAGGTTGTTAAATGGCACATGTATTCTGGTGGAACAGAGCCTGCCTTATCCCATGGCTGTTTTGCCAAAGCTGCCTGGGTGCTGAGGACACAGTCTCCTGGCACAAAGCGCTCTTCCTGCCCTGGAAGAGTTGCAGTTAGCTATGGGATCAGGATTGGACCCTTGGATCTGTTGTAAAGCATGCCATTTAATGCCTGGTATTTTTCAAGAGCATTTGCTGTTGAAGGCTCTTTGACTTTCTTTTGTAATGATAAAGGATTTACAGGCTTCGCCTCCATGTGTTCAAGTGGCAGCTGAAGATCAGTGCAAGTCAAGACACAGATTCAGCTTCTGTAGTATTTTGACGTTATGGAACATGTTTTCTTCCTAAATTGGAATGAAAACAGGTATTTTGTCATTATGTGATTAGACAGGAGTAAATTTATCACAGGATATTTTTCCTTTGGAATTTAGACAGTTTTAGTTCAGTTCTGGAAATTTGTTTTCATTATAGTCTGCTATCTATATATATTTATTATTTATTTTTATATCAATTTATAACATTATTTTATTGCGTTTCAAGCTTAATAGCATTGGGCTCTTTAACTGAAACATGATCAGATTTTTTATTTTTATTTTTATTTTTTTTGTAATTAAAAAAAAAAGAAGCTATGTTTCATTTGTTATAATGTAACCTATTATTTGCTGGGGCTTTGTAACCTATTCTTTTGCAACGGGCTTTGCATTGTTCAAACTGTTCCTCCTTGGACAGACATTTGTCCATGCCTGTGTACCTTTGCTGGGTATCTGTCACATATATGCTCAGGTGGCCTGCAGATCTGCCACAGATTTTAGTTTTCACATGGATTTGTGTTAGAACTTAACTTTAGCCCTGGGCTGGGAGTTCTCATGTATTCACTTTACACCACCATGCATTTTTCCACCAGATAGCCATGGTGCCAGTGGAGAAGAATTATTGTGGCAAATACTGAGGACATGCAGCAGCTTTCAACAGACAGTGGTCATCTTATTCTTGTAAAACACACCAGGCTGCAGACAAGTCAGAAAGGGGGATTTGAGGTGCCAGATGCCCTGTTTCATCCATGCACACTGACTGTATGGCCTTGGGTGGATTACCCAGTTTCTTGTGCTTTGGTTGATGACATTACTTCAACATTGCTCCCTATGCCCATGGAGGAAAAGAGATGGGGATGTAAGCATACCTGAGCACAGCTCCAGTGTCAGGCAGGCAGTCCCATGTGTCCTAGTTGGAAGGACCAAACCAGTGTGTACTGTAGGTCTTTTGTGAGTCTAGAACTCATCAGGAAATGAAACAGAAAAAGAACCATCTAAACAGCCTTTTTTTTAAAGCAAGGCAAAATGACGATCCCTTGTCCTGATTGATGCTGGCTTCCCAGCGACTGCTCCCTGCCCCCTCCACTGTACTTCCCCCTGCAGGCTGTCAGATCAGACTAGATGATGCTCACAAGCAGGAGGGAAGAAAAGAAAATCAAAGAAGGAATTTAAACGGGCAGCTTATGATGTCCTTGTGCAAGTGTTGGGGGTTGGCGTCAGACACAGTGCCATTTCCAGAAAACACGGGCCCAGATAGGCACAATCCTTTGGCAGTGGTACAAGCTCATCGCCTGTGAGTTTTTATTTGAATTAGAACATGAGTGGGGAGCTGGAAGAGAGGGGGGGGAGCAAGGAGTGGTAGATAATTTATGGGTAAGATCTTCAAAGAAGCTCTGTTCCCATTCAGGACAATGGGAGCTACTGGGGACTTCACATACTCTTGCCAATCTGGTCACGTAAGCACAAACTCCCTGATTTGGTTTATGAAGAATACCCTTCAGTCTGACACTGACCTCTAAAACAAATAGAGTATTACGGCGCGCTGATGCCCCATTCATCACCGGGTGACAATGGGAGCCAGGGCCTGCCAGCGAACAGCATTTCATTCAGGGGAGGACTGAATTGCTCCAAAATCCTCACTGCAGCTCTGCTGGTACCAGTTCCCTGTGGGCACACTTCTACACCCATCTGTGAGGCAGGGTCTGAAAGCTCCTAGGAGGCCTCGGGATGCCATGGCTCTTGGGGGAATCCTATATTACAATCCTATATCACAGTGTGTGGTGAGGCTGTGGGTCAGCCAGAGCCACCTGGAGAGAGGCAGTGTGGGAGTGAAGAGGAGGTCCCCGCCACCTGCTCTCCCAGAAGTCTCCCACTTTCCAAATGGTGTCTCCTCACCATGGGCTGAGCCATGGGGCAGCAGTCTCCTGGAGGGAAAATGACCTAGGACAGCAGTTTTTGGATATCCAGGGTCTCTGAATCAGTCTCCCTCTGGGCACGTATAGAGGACAGTAAAAACTAGGAGCAGGGAAAGAACCACTCAATGTGAGCACAACGTAGCTATAGTGAAGGGTGATGGGGATGAAGGGAGACAAGGGTGAGCAGTGATGGGGAGATGAACATGAAGCCTAGAATCCATGCTGTGCTGGAAGAGAGGTAAGCATCTGCAAACAGATCACAACAGGGATCCAGTACCAATGTAACCAAGTTTAGTGGCTTTGACACACTCATCTTCTCCAAGATGAGTTTCCTCCAGACATTTCTGCTTCCCACAGCTGTCTCTGTTGCTGTTCCTGCACACGAAGATGGTGGAGAGGGCTGGTGGCAGAAGAAAAACACCACTTCAGATGCTTCAGAGGAAGGTGCAGGGGCCAACTGACGGCCCTCTATAGAGAACCAGGCAAGAGGAAATCCTTCTACTTCCCTATGCCAGTCTGGGCTGAGTGCTAAAGCATGAGGATGTATGTTCTCGCATAGAATTATTTCATTCACATTCTCCATCAGTGTTTAATTCCTCCTGAATGGGCCTCGGACTATCTGGTGATTGCATTTTCTGGTCACGTACCTAGATCACAAAAGCAATCACTGTTCTACATATGTTCCTCATAAGGACCTCCGCAAATGACCACAGTGAATATGCAACGAGTCATTCCCATGTGCAGATATTAGCATGAAGTGTGCAATTACAACGATTCCTTGAGCAAATTGACTGTATATGGACAGATGTGTGCGTTCACACTTTTAACTAGCCTGGTCTTTTCTAGGCACGATGCGGGCCTGGGAGAAAAGCTCCCACACATTTTCGGAGGGTGTTGTTTCGGGGACTAATTCTGCCAGGGACTTGCCTCTCTGAGAAAACGGTCTTGAGCTGGTGCCTGAGAGATTGTAATGTGCAACATTATCTTTCAACAGACATCTGTGTTAACAACAGAAATGAAATGATGGCACATTAAAAACTTTACAGCGCTGTTGCAAAACACTTGCCAAAAAAACAACCCTGAGCTGCTGCTGTAAGATACTCTGAATTACGCCTGAAAATAGCATATTCAATGTTACTTGGAAGCAGACACACGGTCGCTAGCAGATCTAATTATCTCCTGGAAAATAAAACACCAGTGCCTGTATGAGAGGCTCAGAGGTGAACGTAGGCATTGTCCCAGCATTCAAGGGAATAATATGTGGATTTGTGATTTCAGTAGGTCGTGAAATCACAGTGCCCTTGCCAAGTGTTCAGTTGTCTGATCATGTGAAGATCACCTACCTAATGCTGGCATGGCCTGCAAGGGATCTCAAATAAAGCAAGCAAGGGCAACATTGTGAGAATTAATGTCTTGAGCTCACTGCTCAGAGAGGAACAGTGTTACAAGTGAGAAATGACTCAAAGCTAGGCTTGTCCTCACCTAACACCAGTCACCTGCTCAATCCTGGTTGTTTCAGCACCTTTGCTGTTCTTGGCAGGTGAAACCTGCATCTTTCTTCTCCTTTGAGTTGTCCCTGGGAGGTGTCTGTCTGTCCTGGAGAGGGCAGAGGGAGGCTGTCTGTCTGGCTCAGCTGGCTGCAGGGTGGGAAATGGGGCTGTAGGACACCTGGGGACGTCCTGCTGGGTCAGCTGCATGGATGGAGCAGCATCATTGTTGCTGCTCAGATGGCACAGCAAAGCCATGGCGTTGAGCAGTAAGTTGAAGACCAAAGGCTTGGCCTCTCTTCTTGAAACCTCTCTGATTTCATGCAGAGGGGAAGGAGCAGGTGAGTGCTGCCGTCTGGCCAGTCTGCTGGTCAACATGACCTAGAGAAAGGGGGCTTGAGTCTCTGCAAAGACTTTGTAGTCTCCATGCAAGCAAAGATAACAGTTTCTGCTTTAAAATATGCTGTAAGAACAAGAAGCAGTCAGGGAGAGCCCAGTGGCTTACTAGCAGGGATGAAAAGATATTACACTGTATATCTGGACTGCCTTACTGGTATCACTGTTGTGAGAGCCTTCGCCCAGGGCTCAGCAGCAGGGGATTCTAACAGGCATGCAAAAATAACGTGATGAAAATATGGCTCTTTGATAGTGAGAGCATAAGAACATCCATGCTGAGTCAGACAATGCCCCACATCCTCTCCCCGACTGTGGCCATGAGTAGTTTGCCTAGTGAAGGGTATAAAACAAGATAAACACATGTATTTCTCAGAGAGCTCTCCAAAGCCCCAGCCACTTCTCCGAGAGGACTGTTGTTTCTCTATATTTATTAACTTTCATGGGATTTCTATGAATTTGTCTAGTGTCTCTTGGATCTAACTGTATTTTCAGGCACATTCGTAGCATCTACCCCTTCCTGTGGCAAGGAGTACCACAGGAGGAATACCCATTGCAGGAAGACCCACCTCTGGTTTGTCCTGAACCTGGATTCTCCTGCACTGATCTCCCTAAAGCTGCATGGCGCCCCTAAAGCTGCATGGCTGCCCCAAGGATCTGTGTGGAGATGGAAGTGTGCCTGGTGAGCTTGGGCAAATGTGACCCTACTTGAAAGGATCAGTGATTAATCACACACCAGGTAGACCTACAAGATTTCCAGAAGAGCTTCCAGCTAAGACTTGCATTGCCTTGTGGGGCTGGCTGTTGACTCAAGCAGGAACATCGGGTGATTCTTATCTCCATAGGCCAGGCGCACAAATTTATGTGGGAGGACCCAGGCCTTCATGTTGAGATGCACCTGTTGATTTAGAGAACCTCATCTGTGAATGAATCCTCAGACCTATGGATATTTATACTGTGATGTGTCATCGTATAATAAATGTATGCAAAAAATGCAAAGATTTGCACCAATTCCTGTTTCAACAGTTATGTGTAGGTCAACTTTAAGGAAGCTGGAAGGAGACTGGCTGGACATAGGCCACTGCCAAAATGAATGTGAGGTGGATGTGAGGTATCCAGCACATTGTGGGCTCTTTGAACTGATCAGCCTGCAGGGCTGAAGGTAATCCTGGAAACTGTACAGAAAATAGTGGGAAAAAAATGTCTAAAAATAAATACCTTGTGCCACTTGGAAAGCTTTAGAGTATGGGAACATCACAAGGAAAACCACAAGGGATGGGAGAAGGATACTGAGAATTTACAGAAGACCTGTGACATTTTGGCAGCAGCTGGAGAACAGAGAAGACATGCAGAGCACCTGAAAGGAAACTGCCTGCCTGCACATGGGCAACTGGATCTGGCCACAGCTGTTACTGATGACACGAGTGGAAATCAGTTCAGAAATTATAAAGTCTGCATTAAGATGCCTGCATGAAGACATCTGCATGCATGTGGAGAACTAGGGTAGAAATTTCTAGTGTCTGTCATTTGAAATGCCTGATGGCATCCCACCTGGGCTGAAGGTCCCTCAAGGAGAGATGGTGTCCTGTGGCCCGGTGTCATATCTGCCAGGCCTCTCTGATGCATTTAGTGTCATGTCTGAAATGCCATGGGATTCCTGTGGGGGGTCCTGAATCTCAGTGTGTGTCACAGGAGTCCAGAGATGGCTCACCTACCCTGGGGGACCTGAAATGCTTTCTGGCATCTCAGCTATATTAACTGGCTCTTCTATTACAAGGAGAATTTAAGTGCCACACCAGGTGTAGATACTTAGTTGTAGGTGCCTAAACTTCATCTATGATTGTCTTAATCTCAGGGAATTGCTGTTGGTCTAAGCAGTGTGAAGGATGAGATAGACCTGCAGAGGTGGAAACAACATGCAGAGCTTGCAGCTGGGGCAGTACTGCACCAGGGAGGACATGCTACCTCTGGGAAGGGGTTTTCATACTAGAGCTAGTGGACAGTATGTGCTGAACAGCTCACCCCCTTTGCAGATATATCCCCAAAAGCTACAAATACAAACCACAGAGAAAGTCCCTTACTTGCTTCGTCTTTTCAAAATCTCCTGTGAAAACCACACGTTGTCCAACACTAGCCAAAATTTTATTTCACAGGGTTATTTGTTCTCAGGATGTTTTTTTTGTTGTTGTTTTTGTTTTTGTTTTGTTTTGTTTTGTTTTGTTTTTTCAAGATTATTTCTTGAGGACTTTGTGATAAACTGTGCTAAGAAGATCCCTCGTGGAGAAGATGTGGTTTGGCTGAGAGAATAGGCAGCCCTTCGAAGCTTTGCTATCAACATTTGGAGAAGCAAGATTTTTTCCTCTGAGCGCTTAATGTGTGACAAACCCCCAGCTGGTAAGCATGGCTTGGTAATGTGGTGGAGGGCAATATCATCTCTGTGGGGAATATTCAGTATTTTGTGCTTCTGTTGCAAAATTCAAATTATTTTCAGAGGCTCTTGTGTGTAGAAGTTGCTGCAATGAGCTATAGGCTGCGAGACTGCGAGTGCTGTGCCTGTTTGCTCTGTGCCATGGGTACATTCTCTGCTCATTCTTAAGTGGACAACATGTCCAGACCATCTCCTGGCCCCTGGTCTGTTCTACATCAGCAGAACCATGGTTTCAGACTTAATCCCTTGACCACATTTCTTGAGTCCTACTATTTTTTTGGCTTGTGCACCAAAGGCTCGGTTTAACCTTTTGCAATAACGAAACACTCCCTGGGATAATGCCTGAAGTCTCTGCCTGGTTAGCAATTATTTAAATACTCTGTTATGAATAGGATCAAAGCCCTCTCTTATTGAAACACTTCATTCCTGATGCCAGAAGTTGTCACCGCATGACAAATGGGTTGCCTGTTCTCTTCTCACAAGTGTGTTCTAACCAGCCAAGGCTGGGCAGCCTGTGGGACGGGGAGTTTAATTAATAACAATATTTAATTTCTACAATTAAGAACTCAGAGGAGAAGGAATATTGCAGCAGCCACCATGGCACACCACCTCCAGCTGCAAGCTGAAAGCAGCTCAGTGAAGAAGGGCTCCATCAGCAAAAAGCATGGCCGTGCGCACCACGTCGCACCCAAGCACGCATCTCTGAGAGCTGCCTGAGATGTTTCAGTCGGGTCAATTTTTCTCAGCTACTTAGCAGCGTTAAGTGTCATAGTTCCTCCAGCTGATAGTAGCCATGGAAACCGTGACATCACCACCGACATAGCGATACATAAAAATTCAAATGGCTGGGGACCGGTTGCTAGGAGAGCTCCGCTCGGGAAAGTCATTGGGCAGGCAGCCAAGGGACTGGAGTCTGCTGAACATGTTGTACTTCACCCTGGTGATTTTACCCTCCTCCCCCTATTTTCTCTTTCACATGCAAAGCTTCTTCTTCTTTTTTTTTTTTTTTTTTTTTTTTTTTACACCCTTATATTATTGCAGAAATTTTGACAATGGGCTAATGAGCTGGTGTAGTTGCTGCACGTTACCACAATTTGTGTAAGGTCGTGGAAGAAACCACACACTGTACTTAACGATCAAATAAAAGTCACTGTCAGCCACCTTCTTAGCACTTGGGTTATTATAAATGTGCATTTTGGATCACTTTGGGGCAAGGGCTTTCCACTGAGCTTTATATATACACAAATTCGTGGAAAATCTCTGACCAAAAGTCATCAGAAATGACGATAATCTGAACCAAGGGTAAGGGGTAATCTCTGTAGTGGGTGAAACCTCATATTGCAACGAGTCTGAATTTGGGAAGTGGAGCGTTTTCCAACACTCTGAGTCACACCTGCTTTTTGCAGAGCTGGCACTTCTCAGCTGGTGGTTTTGGACCACTGGTGGTCAAGAGAAACAAGTGAGGCAAGTTCTGTAGGGCAAGGTGTTGGTTTTGATGAGACCAAAATTGTTTTATTAGACCAGAATACTTAGAAAAATCAACCAACTGGGCTTTCAGTCATGCAAATCCTTCCTCGGGCTCTGAGAGGATTTGGTGAAGCAGATGGTTTGTTCCTTCCAGTGTTGTTGGCTGGGCTAATAAGGGATCTTGCACATAAATTTGGTCACTTGCTGCTGCATGCATTTCCACCACAGTGCACCTGTAATAAATCCACAGCTCATATGTCCATGCCTTTATACAACAGGTTCAGGGTTCCAGGCTTAAATATGTGTTTCTATATACATATAAATAGACACACACATATATATGTGTGTATATATATTTATTTATTTTTCTCCCAGACGGAAATGTAACTTGCTGAGGAATTTGTCCAAGCAGATTTCCACGTGACCAGGCTAAGTACTAACAAATGACAAGTTCCTAATAAAGGCAATATTCTTGTTGAATGGTTCTTGTAAATGACCAAAAACTGAAGTGGTGTCAGGGAGCTTTGCCTAGAAATTATGCATTAAAATTATTTGGTAGAGTTTGTTGTTGTGTAAGGTTTGTTGTTCTTTTTTTCTGCCCCCCCCCCCCCTTTTATTTTTTTTTTTTTTCCCAGAATCTCGATGTGTAAAATCCTTAAAGTGAAACAGAAACTGAGAAGGAAACAGAAAAAAAAAAAGTCATTGAGTAACTTATTTATTGTGAAAGTATCTGATTCTTGAGAAATGTGTATACACTAAACACACCCCAACCACCTGATGACAACCCACACACAACCCAAAGGTGCACATGAACATTAAATAAAAGTGAAGTTATTTTCATTTATGTGAAGTGGGTTGTGGCCTATTAAGCAGCTAGTTTGTTCCACCCCAGAGGCAGCTGTGATTTAATCTATTCATGTTTTTTGCACGTACAGGATATGTAATAGGGGCTGAGGTCTTTTTGACAAGAAGTTTGAGTTAAGAAGAGAGATTCTGGTATACAAGGATAGTCACCACAAGTGCTTAATGTGTATTTTACTTTCTTCCTTGGGTTGATAAACCTTCCAAGAAATCTTCCTTGTCCAACCTGCAGCAGACCTTGCTTGTTTTGCCTTGGAGATCCACAGTTCACTGAACTGAACTTTAGAGCTCCACTGACTTGGATACCTCACTCACAACACTCACCTCACCTAAACTCAGCTGTCTTCATTTGCGAAATGCTCCAGGAGCTGCACAGCACCATTACGAAGCTGATTTAGTAACACATTTCTGTCTCAATATATCAACTCTGATGAAGAAAGAATAAGCATACACAGGACCAGACCCCTTAGGTTTGGAGAAAGTCTCATCAAAAGATCCCCATGTGCTCAGTTGCATGAGTTAGCCTGTGCTGCGCAAGCTGGCGGTGCTACCTGGAGAGATTCCCAGCAGTCAAGGCCCTCAAGGGTAGTCCTGGGTCCTGGGCTCAACTCAGACACTGCAACATGTGGATTTATCAGGTGGATCAGGTCCCAGAGCCTCCTTGCCCTGTATACTTATGATATCTCTGCTAGGTTCCCTTACATAGGGAACAGAAGGCATGTGAAGATTGTGTCTCTGTCTCTTGTATAGTGGTGCTGAGGGGCAAGTCAAGGGCTTTATGTGAAAACTGTTGCCGATTCCTGGGTCAGCTGGTGCCACTAGCAAAAGTATTTGAGTTGCAGACACTCTCTTTCATCTGCATACTATGTCACTTGGACTCATTTAATAAAAGCAGATTAGCACAAACACTCCATGAATTTTTCCATTCATTAAAAAGGCATATTTTCATTGGTATTCCAGCTATTTGACTGATTTCCTGTTTACTTTGCATTGTGCTCCCCCCAAAAACGAATAGGATAATTAGTGGTGGATCCAGAAAGAAACAGAAAACCAATGGTTGCCCCTGGGCTTAAATGAACTTATTTCATGTACAAAGAGTTGCAGCAGAGGCACTTGGTTATTTTCCTCCCAAGGGTCCCCTGAAGGACTAAATTTCTCAAAACAAGACAGAAGGTTGTATAGGTGTAAATGTAAGCTTTGGGCTACTTGTTTAGGGTAAGGACAGAACTCAGAGCGCATCCAAGGCAAATGTGAGCAGGCTTACATGTGATGGCTATGAAATAAGAATCTTGGGGTTCTTATGGTCCATGCAGGCTATTCCATCATTGCAATAAGGTGGAAAGATGGTTTAAATTGAGTTCATTAGGGGGAAAACAGTGATGATGAAAAACAGAAGTAGATAGTCATCAGTGTACAGCCAGCAATAGACTTACCATCATCTTCCAGTGGAATAAAGAATAAAATATGAATGCCCTGAGCTAGAGAAGAATTTCCATTGGACTTCACAGACTTCCCTTTTCTCAGTGTGGTACTTGAGCCTGGTCAGTCTTCTGGCCTTCTTTTATTTTTCCCCTTGCTTAATTGGATGATTGCAATGGTAACTCCAGTCTGCCCGAAGATGTGTGGATCTTTATGGGGATCAAACTACTGTTTTCCTAGCTTATCTTCAGGGGATGTGAAATACTTTGAACAAATTGATACCTATTTGACTGTCATTTTAGCATAACGAGCAAAGATAATTCTTTAATACTCTTGTTAGAAAACAAAATAAATTTAACAACAGCTTATTTTAATAAACACAGCCATAGCAGGATTTAGGCTTGCCTCCCCTAAAGTAAGGCAGGCATTTTACTATCCATAAGGATACAGAATCCTTGGCTACCTTCCATGGGAATTCAAAGGTGTTAAATTAGCTGCAGGAGGGTTTCACTATTGTTCCCAAAGTGTAATGGGAGCAGATTTAAATTTACAAGGGGAAAAAGCTAATAATTAAAAATTGAACATAAGGGCTGTAAAGTAAAAAATAAGTTCCCTTGGATTGGCATACAAAACTTCATGAACAGTGGAGCTCCTGCTGTGTTACGCTTTTCTAGAATGAGTAAAAAAAGGTTATCTAAAGGTGACTTTTGTTGCAAATTAATTCCTTGTGGTTTCTATGGATCTTACACCCTATAAAGATGGTCCCACTGTGGTTTCCAGTGGTTATTTAATGGAGGGTTCACCCCCTACGTCACTCCACTCCACCCCCCCTTCTTGTTTCCAAAATTATGTATAAATAAACAGAAGTGTTGGTGAGGATGTTGTGAGTTGTTAATGTCCTGGATCTGTCAGAGCTTAATGTCTTTGGGTAAAAATCACACCTGGCTCTAGTTCCTGCCCTAATTTCGTGCATTTGCCACTTCTCCCTGCAGTGTCCCATAGAAGGCAGGCAGCCACTTGGCCCAGTGTATGCCTTGTTGCCCACTGCACAAGGTCTGTGGGACATCAGAAAGTGGTGCTGCAATCTACCTATATAAGCTCTGCCAGGAAAAACAAACAAACAAACAAAAAGCCTCTGAATTTTAGTATGCTCATTTCAGCTAGCTCCCTTCCCAAAATCACCTGCATCTCACCTCTTTTCAATCTTTGCAGTCTCATTCATCTCCTCATTCCCTTTTTCTGCAAGCCACCAGTTTGTTGTTGTTATTAGTATTTTTAACTTCAGATAACTGCAAAATCCCTTCTACATTTGCTCTGACTCTTGCCATTTTTGTCAAATTAGTAGTAGAATTAGTAGCTTTTTAGTAGTAGTAGTAGTAATAGTATTATTATTAGTAGTAGTAGTCTTTAGGACTGACTTTTTTTATTTTTATTTATTTATTTATTTATTTTTTCATATTTGTATTTATTCAGAGCCTCTCATTGAATCTGTTAATTCCTCTAAACTTTCCTATCCTCAGACTGAATTGCTTCTTACTTTTTCACTTCTAGTCTGTTTTCAGCCAGGCAATATAAACTCTAGGTCTCCTGGGACAGCTAAACCAATGTGAGGAACATCAGACTTGTCTGTTGGTGAGAGGGTTGTGAAGTGCCTATTATAATAAGAGAGTTATTCAGGCAGCCACTGGAAACTTTTTGAAGGAGGTAGTAATTTTAAGCCTCCAAGTGCAAAGTGGGATACAAAGCAAGACTGGGTTACCAAAGGTAAACCCCAGAGCTCCCTTGAATAAGATAAGGATGTTTATAGAAAGGTGGTACATGGGAGCTAATCCCTTTGGGTGGGTTAGCTGATCTGAGGAACATGATACCAGAATTTGTTGGGTCACTCAAGGCCAGTATTGGGCTAGGCCTCCTGTCAAACCCATTGCAAAGAGAGGCTGAAGAAAGAATGGAGAGCTTTTTTTCTCAGCGTATATGAAATTTTTATTCCACTGCTCTGGCAAGGATTGTGTTTTCACCTTGTTTAGAACTCCTCTGCAAATGAGCTGTTTGGGCTTTCCTTCTCCGTTTGGAGAAGGACAACAGGAAGTTGAAAGATCTTAAGTTTCAGCTAAAGTTCCAAGGGGAGCAAAGAAGGAAATGAAATCTGCTATTTACTGTTACATTTTTTGCTATACACCAACATTCATGACTAAATGGCACAATCTGGGCTCAGACTTTCAATATCAAGAATACATCACTTCTGAACACAAGAAAACAAACAGATCTGGGGAAGTTTCAAGCAGACCTCTTGGTCCCTGCCACAAAGTCTTGGTGCTTGCAGAGAGTAAAGATTGTGAAGTCAGTGCCATTCTCAAACAAAACTGCTGGCAGCCTGCAGGGCTTGAGATATGTATTTTGCAATAGCTCCTTTTCTCATTAAAGATCAGCTTCTCCCGTTTGCTCCTGCAGCACATTAATCATTAGCTGAAGATGGGTGGGGGGGGAAGCAATATGTGTTTGGGTTTTAGCAGAACTTTTATGTGTTGAAATTGTTGGTCAGATAAGAGATGACAGGGAATCAGATTAAAGGCTGCATTTGAAACGTTTTCAATGTCATTGCAGTTCAAAAGAGCAATTCAGACTGCCAGCTGGTGCGTGCACCCCTATGTCAGGCAGGGGAGAGAGGTATGGGATTTTCTGGGATCCTCTGATTCACTATTTAGTGACATCTGCTTTTCTCCATTGACTGGGTAAAAAACAAAGATCTGGCAGCCCAGGGTTATAGGAAGTCTCAGTTCCTCATTCACATCTTGAATTCTGGTTGCATACTCTGAGCATTAGTGTCTCAAGCTGATCTTCACCAGGCTTTGGTAGGATAACCAGTTTGATGCAGAGCAAGACGGCTTCAACCTGGAAACTCTGTAGTCCCACGTATCATTCTGGTGTCTCCCAGGGGCTGCCATTTCACCTGTGTCTTCAGTTTCCCCACATGCAGTGAGAAGGTAATGCTCCCCAACCACTTCCCCACATTATGGGGACAAAGGGAAGGAAGTCACCCGACAACCCTTTTGATATCTCCAAGGTGCCATTCATGTCACCAGCAGCTGACAGGTGGAGGCCGTGACTCCATCAGCTTGCATTTGAGTCATCCATCTCCAAACACATTGGCCTTTTCCACATGACTGGTGTAAGAATCCACAAAGGCAGCCATTCTTGGACAGAAAATCTAGGATGATTTCACTTTGCAAAGTGTTTCAGTCAGCAGCCAACCAGACTCATGCTGAGCATTCAGCATTTTATTTTTTTATACAGAAATAAATGGCAAAATTCCCATGATCTTCAAAGGGAGAGTAGAGCCCTGAGTCCGTATGTAATGCATTATTATTAGATAGAAATACTTGCTGGGCTCTGTTATTGGTGAGATTCAGAGCTTTATTTTTAACTGCTGCATTTTATTTTATTTTATTTTGGCTCTGAAGAAAACCTTTTCAGTTTATTCAGGGAAAGAAGTAAAATCTGGTCCAGGACAGTTTAAACTATGGCTCTGCCCACAGTACGAAAATCCAGAGATTTGGATCAAGCTGTATTCCTAAACACAGACTTGGGAAAGGCAGGGTTGTGGTGATCTCAGCTCTGCTTTGCTGTGCTGACCCTGATTTCAGAAATAATCACCTCCAAATGTTGCAGCTTGAGTCTCTGCTAAAACAAAGAGGTGGATTTGCTGGGAAAGAAGCAGGCCAGAGAAAACAGTTGATGTGGTTAGGTGAAGCCATCCTGGGAGGAAGGGGAGTGCAGATGATTGCAGCTCTCTCTGGTGTGACTGCAGGTGATGTGGTAAGGGGTTGGTGGAGTAGCATCTGGAGTCTGTGCCCCATGAAACCACCACTCTGTGACTACCAGGCTGCCTTAAACCCTGACTGTGGGACCCATGGGTGCTTCTGAAGCCAGCAGCTGTATCCATAACTGGCTGCCTTCCCCTAGGACCCTCTTTACTTGTGCACATGCTTTATCCCAAAGACAAGCTGTAGACCACAACCCTCAAAGGGGATGCCAGCAGCTGCGGGCTGATTTATGAGTTGCTGTCAGATATGATGGGATAGAAGGAGGTTTGCAAGCTTTCCAGGGAGACCAGGTGGCTCTGGAGAAACCTCTCTGGGTCAGAGCTGTCAGTGATTAGTGCCCTTGGCTAGTTACAGCTTGGGAAATTTCTGCAGCTGAGCATCTGGAGGAACCCAAGACTGGGAGGAGATGGATGGGCGGTGATTCTTCATGACCCCGTACTATAGACAGGACCTGGATTGCTGGAGGCAAATTATTCACTAATTGAGCATTACAGCATTAGCGCTGTAGCCGACTCAGAAGCCCCAGTTAGAAACCATGGCCATGTTCAACAACATGAAACAAAACCAAGAAAAATCAGGTGCATTTTGAGAGATGGCGATAAATACAGTGAGCAGATGTTAAGAAGACTCTACCAGTCACCCATGAGCACTTCTCAAGGGATCAGTGCCACAATTAGGGTTTCTCAGCATCTCTGCTGAGAAGCTCTGGACCAGCTCTGTAAGCGGGGTGAGCATATCACATCCAGCTGAAGGACTCCATGGCACTATTTGCCATCGTGAAGAACCACCAAGCTAGAAGCAAACTTCTTGGCTCACTGCAGCCAAGATATTGCAGGTGGCAAGGCCATATGCTAAAGCTACACTGAGACAGCTGTGAGAACTCTATTTATATGACATGGCTTATAAGCTTCTCCATTTGTCACTCCACATGTGTGTGTCTCATGCCAAATTTCAAGTCTTCAGTACATCTCTCTGGTTGCCCGAGAAGATCAAGATCCATCTTGGCCCAGATTCTCTCTCCTGGGTTTGATCATATTTTCTATTTGGGTTTTGGTAGGAATCCAGCTTTCACTCAACATTTTACAACATTGCTTTTTTGTTGCTCTCCCTCTCTGCCCCTTTCTTCACCTTGTAATTCAAACCTAGATCTTCTGCACACTGATCCTGGCATTGATTTGGATCCAGATGTTCTCACCGGCATCTGAGTTACAGTTGGCACACACCTACCCCAGGGCACACAGAAATGTTCCCTGAGCAGAAACCCTGGGAAAAGGCAGTCTGCACTCTTTGCCCAGAAGTGGGAGGACAGGGGTACTCTGGCTTCTACAAAAGAAGAGACCTTGTGCCTCAAAATGCATCCTTGTGTCTGTGTCTGTGCAGAAGTGGCAGCTGCCCTAAAAATAAAATATTCTCCAAAAATACAATATTCTGCAAAAATCCACCCCAGCCATCTTTGCCAACTTGTACTGCCCAGAGTAAAGACCACAAGAAGGGGAATGGGACATGGCTACATCCTGATGCATTCACGCTGAAGGACCCCAGCCCTGTCACCATAAGATGCTGCTCCACCATACTGCCTGAGTGAGATGGGCTGGTTTTCAGTGATGGATGCTGACACCTTCCCCTGCTGCAGCCCTTGGTGGGAGCAAAGGGAATTCATCAGGCTGAGCCCTTCCTGGGCTCACAAAGAGCAAGGTGTGGCTGTGGTGCATCCCTGTTGCTGACTGCCACCATCTCACCGCTAATAGGATCAGGGTTTGGGGAGGGAGCCGGGGTGTCTGCTTATGCCTTGGCCCCGTGTTTCTGCACCTCATTGCAGGGCATGTGAGAGACAGAAAAAGCTGAGCTGACATGGAGTGGGGCTGGATGCAGTGCAGTAGGATAGGGCAAGCAGCCAGGCCTCCTCCTGCCATGTCCTTGCCACCAGAGGCTGGCCTCCCGAGCTGCTGTGACATGGAGGCACCTCCTCCTTGGCCTCATGCCCACTGCTGCGTTAGGGCCATGAGTCAGGGAGCTGCGAGAGGAAGCCAGGGGATGTGGTCATGCTACGGGGGAGGTTTATGTGTCAAAGCCTTCCTCGTGCGTGGAGGTGGTTTCTCTAGGTGGAAATGCCCCACTGAACATTGCTGGTGGGCCCTTCCTTCCGTACTAGAATGGTGAAGGTCCCCCAAACCTCACACAGCTCCCTGGCTGCAAACTTCCCCCATTGTTCCTCCTGCCTCTGCCTTGAAGGACACAGAGGGCTGCTGCAGAAAACCTTCCTCCTTGTTGTCCCAGAGAGGACCCTATGTTGCCAAGTGGTCCTACCAAGGGGATGCAGGGGCCTGCTTGAGCTGCCAAGGCCTTGGCTGACCTCAGAGACCATGCTCTGGCTTTGGAAAGGAGTAAGGGCATTTCACATCAAAGGAGTAGGGGCATTTCAAGCTGCTTACACGTTTCCCTGGACATAGTTGTTAAAACCACCTGCTCAACGTGGGATCAGTTGGAGCCCCTGAGTGAAGCTGGGAATGGGGGCCTTGTAGCAGGTGCCTACCCGTGCCCTTACCCCTGGGACAGTTAGGTAATGGGGAAAGGACTAGTTAGCCATGTGTGGGACACCTTTTCCAGAGATAATTAAGCACATCTGGGCCTGCTTTGTGCAACCATGGCAGAGTGGTGGCCAAAAGGTGAGACCCACCAACAGCTAATGTAGAACTGGTCCCAGGGTGAGCAGGGAGCCTGTTCTGCAGCAGCTTTAGGAAGAATCACATACCAGCAGGACTTGTCAGCAAGTAAAAAATCAAACCCATCTATGTGAGGCATGGAGCTGTTCTAAAATGCACCTGCTTCACCTTGCTTAAGAAAATCCAAACTGGGACACCCTACAGTCCCTATTGCCTCCATGATGCCTCCTTTTTGTTTAGAGAGAATACTGCATCCCTCTCCTGAAATCACATACAGCCCAGTAACCAGGTATGCTGGCATCAGCTTGGATAATTTGGCTGACTGAGCATGACTTTGATTCATTTATTTTTTGAGAGGGAAATATTTGGCTCAACTAAGAGGGAGACTAATTCCCTCCCTCTTCTGATATTGTCTTTAATAGCTAAATCTCAGCTTGTTTGCTTGCTCTCATACCTCTGGAAACAATTGAATCAATTCCTTGTTTATAGAATGTCTGCGCTTGTATGCAATTGACAAATATATATATGCATATATATATATATATCCTGCCTTCTATTGTCCTGATAGATCTCAACAGCATTAGTCTTTAGGGAAAAGCTTCACTAGATTTTATGTGTTTCTTGCTCTCTGGCTGCAGGAAAGGTGCACCTTTAGAGAAATGGGATATAAAGTCCAGGGCAATACACACTGCTCACATTAAGGAATTCAGGTCCTGACCTAAATCCATTTTTTCATCCAGTTCTTAATCCAAATATACCTGATTTTCAGAAGCTGGACTTGAAATACACAACACAGACATGTCCATCATTGATCTCTATCTTAGATAAAGTGCCTAAAGCTCTGCCTTACTAGCTTTTTTTTTCAGGTATCTGCTGGCTCCCCACATCCCTTTAGCCATCTGATGGGTGGAGAACCTGCACTTTTTCAGGATGATAGGCAGGGTGACATGAAGCAATCCATACTCGTAGGAAGAATTCCTCTGACCAATTTTGCATGGTTACTTTTGGGTGAGACAAATCACCCCAGGACCTCACCTTTAAGAGGATCTGGGGGTGACTTGCTCTCCTGACAGTATCCACTTTTGGTCTAAAAATCCCATGCCTCGGTGCTGGGAAAGGACTGCAGAGCTACATCTGATAGCAGCATGCAGAAGCAGGGCAGCCAGGACTCCCTGTGGACAGGGTGTATGAGGAGGCCTGAGATACTCCCTGTGATGGACCTGGAAGTTGTGCCTCTGTGCAGCATCTCACATGAGCCTCTTTGCTCCAGAGAGCTTCAGGCTTAAACAGAGGCCAAGGAATGAGAAGAGTACTTATATTTTCCCAGAATAAAAATAACACCAGTGCAAATACACCATGTGGCTTAATCAGTTAATTTCCATGTTCTAACTTTTGTGTCAGGCTGGCAAAACCTCCCAGCTCCTCCTGGAGCCAGGACAGTCACCCTGGGCAAACACAGCTCAGTGTGAGCATGGGGTTTGGCTCTCCCCATCAGCCTTTGGCTCTCAACCTTGTCATGCCTTGCTGCTGCCAGCAATGTTCCCAGGGTTCAGGGTAAGCCACAGCCTGTGCTTCACATGCGGGTCCCCGAGGCTTTGCTGATACCAGCGACCCATCTGGCACAGCTGTCCTGTCCTAGTCACTCCTGGAAAGAAGCAGGGGTTTTGAAAAGAAAAACGAGTGCTTATGCAGAACTACTCTGGCTCATCCACAATGCCTTTAATTCCCATCCTCCATTTGTTTGAAACAACATCTTCGTGTAGACAAGCTGTAAATTCAGTTCTGCCAAAAAATCAAGTTAGTCTTTGCATTTCTTAATGCTCATTAGACAGGCTGTGCTCCTGGCTTTTTGGCTCTGGGAAGGAGCCTCTACTGGGTTTTCCATACCTTGAGTTAGCTGCTGGCCAGTCACGTCAGGGTACTTGCTCTGTGAAAGTAAATTTGGACACTTCCCATGCCAGGATAGGCTGCAGAGTGCAGTCTAGGTCAGTTTTTGCTAACCTGTGGGTTTTAACTACCCAGAGAGATCATGAAACACATCTAACTGGTGATCATGGAGAAGAAACAACATTAGCCAGCAGCAAAACCTTTCCTCCTGCATGAGAAAAGAAGGACCTCAATTGCTAGTTGCAAGAGGTCACCCTATCCAGGGCTGCTGACTGCCTGTAATTGCTGGCCACGGGTGTGTGCTTTATCCTTGCAGCCGGTAAACACTAGCACATCTCGCTCCCTGCCCGGAGCTGCTGCTGTAGGGACTAGCTGCAAACTAGTCCTAGCATGAGGAAGTTCCAAAAGTGCCAATATGTTTGGGAAAAAAAAAATGCAGAGAAGAAAAGCCTTATCTTCAGGCTGATACTATGTATAGCTATTTTTACTTTGGCATATCTAATTTTCATGTGTAATCTAAGATAAACACACCATGGAGGCAAGGTAGTGCAGTTCTAAGTCAGCAGTAAACTTCTCAAAGCCAGCTCCAAGGAGGAGATAATCTTTCCCTTGTCTAGTTTGTTTGGAAAGAAAATTAAGCTGGCTGGTTCTCATTGTGTGTTTACCCATTGTATGCACATTGGTTCTCAGTGTTACAAAGTACAGCTTTTTCTGCAGCACAAATCAGCCGACGAACGCTGTTTCTGCTGCTTTCTTGATTCTAAGTGATTTTAACGAATATATAATACAAAGCTTTGCCAAAAGAGCATTTTCTGCTGAGTTTTGCTGTAAATAAAATTAGAAGTTGAGGTCTGTGTTACCATGAAAAATAGAAGGGTCTTTATGTACACTTCTTGTGAACAACCTATTCATGCTACAACCTATTTTGTGCAGAAGCAGGAATATTTTCTGCTATATCTCAAGCCAGGAACTATGTGGTTTGTGTTGCAATGAGCACAACTGCACAAGCCCCCCTTCCTCCTAGTTTGCAGGGGGAGATGTTGTTTCTACCAGGCAGGTGGACAAATTAATAATGTTCAGGAATCAGCCAGCCTTGTAACTGTAAAACCCATTGCTTAAAGGTGCTTCTGGTCTGGAGACAAGCAGTAAAAGAGAAAAACCAAGCACATTTATAAATAATTCATTGTTTTGATACAGGGTAAAGTGATGTTGTAGACACAAGTATAATCTCTAACAGATGGTTAAAACCATATCAGTGGGAACACTTAGAGGTGGCACTATCTATTGACTGACTAACCATTTATGAAAACACATACTAATAACTTCATAGTCCTTTAGCAGCTCTTAAAACACCTGTGGTGTGAACTGTTCCTGGAAAATGCATCTCACTTTTCATTAAAGAATAAGATGATTGATTTTTTATTTTTATTTTTTCATTTTTTCCTTTCTAAGGCAGTCTGGAAGATGTAGAGCACAATGATGGAGGGGAGAAGACACACATAAATTCTGTACAAGTATGGGCTGGTAGGACCCAAGTGACACAGTCTTCCTTTTACCTGCCTCTTTGTCTCTCACCCTCACAAAACTTAACAGAAAGGAAGGCAGTGAGATTTTGGGGTCCACCCTCAGCAACCACTTAGTCATGGTTTCTGAGCCAAACCCAAGAGATGTGATCTCAGAAGGGTGTGGGGTGACGTGAAAAGCCTGGTGAGGAGAACCCTCCTGACACCTTAGAAGCATCTCCGTGGAGCTATTGTAGGTAGGAAAAACTCAGCAGAGCTGACTTCACTGTGTGAACATGCTTTCTTGTGGGATTTGCAGGGGCTCTAGACCTAGATGACACCACCACAAGGCTATTTCTTCTTATAGTGTTTTGTCTTTTCCTGACTGGAAGACATCACGGGAAAGGGGGGGGGGGGGGGGGGAGGAGGAGGGGGGGGGAAAAAAAAAAAAAAAAAGCCATAGGCAAATATTTCCTTCTTAAACACTAAGTCCACATAGTCCACATATGTAGGGCACTATGGAACTGTGGGGGTGGAATATGTTTTCCCCCCTTGGTTTTTCCTCATCCCCAGTCTCCTGGTCCTCTCCAACGTTTCCTTTCTCTCCATGGTTACTCCACACAAACAATTTCCCTGCTGACTTGGTCAATGCAAAACTGCCATAAATATGCACTGCAGATGCACCGTATTACTCACCCGTGGGGTGACTCATCCTGGAGCAAGTTGGTAAAGAGCCATACTGGGGTTTGTGAGTCAGCAAGGCTGATTTGCTTTTGAACTCACACCTACAGGGAGTGGAAGCATATCTCAGAGCCTTCCGTGCAAACCCAGGGAGCCCTGCATGGGTGGCCCTGATGGCTCATTCAGGAGATTACTGGAAATTAAGAGAGGAAAAGGCTTCAGTCGATTTTATTGCTGTCACTGGCAGAGGGAGAGGGTTTGTGTAATGGGAAGGTGGCCACTGTAATCACATGTTGGACTCAAGCCTGAGTCTTCCCATGATGAGAGCCCAAACCTCAGTCACTGGAAACCAAGTAGGTGTTAGCACGTGATGGAGGGCAGGCACATCAGACTGCATGAAAGAGAAGGAAAGCCATGCAGGTGATGCTTCTTTTTTAGGGCAGAAAGCAAGCTTCATGTCATGAGTCCACATACAATGAATTTTCTTGTGTCGCTGACTCTAACTCAGCCACAGCCCCACTGCATCCCTAGTCTGTATGGTCTCAGTATCCCTGGGATGCTCAGAATTGTCCTCTATTTACTGTGGATGGTTGAGTCACACCAATGAGATCACTGTTCACATGTATTCAGGGAAGCTGTCCCGAAGTGATTAGGTTTTCACAGTGACAGATTAAAATAAATTTTTGTTAACAATAAAATCATTCAATACAGAGGGCAAACAAAGAATAAAACAAGGAGGATACGGCATGGGAAAGTTATGTGTAACACTGATAGGAACTGTATGAAGACATGAACAGAGAATAGAAATAAAGCCACATGTTAAATGAGGAAACAGAGATACTTGCAATAAAAAGAGGTGTTTTTCTTTCAATTTTGGTTTTCTGTTTTCTGTTTTTTGTTTGTTTTCTATTTTAAAGGCTAATAGGGAAATAGCCTATTAAGCCAGAAATTTTGCATAACTGTGGTGACTAAATTTCATGCCAAGTTAGGGCATCTGTAAGTGGAGGACATTGTATGAATGCCAGCTTGGGGACAGGAATGTATTAGGGGCGTTGGATACCTCTTTATTTTGTTAAGAAATAACAAAAAATATACACATCTAGCTGAAGTAGATGGCCACAATCACACCATTTTATCTTAGTCCTAATAAAGTAAAAATTATGTATACTGGTTACATGATACTCAAGCTGTTCCTTGTAGCCTTTTGCCTCAGAAAAGACCCAGATGCTTCAGACTCCTGACATTCTCATTTTCTTTAGCTACTGCCTAGCCTAACTCAATGAATCCTAGAATGGCTTGGGTTGGAAGGGGCCTTAAAGATCACTCCGACCCCCCTGCCATAGGCAGGGATGCCACCTGCTAGATTAGGTTGGCCAAGGATCCATCCAGCCTGGCCTTGAACACCTCCAGGGATGGGGCATCCACAACTTCTCTGGTCAACTTGTTCCAGTGCCTCACTACCCTTACAGTGAAGAATCTCCTCCTAATGCCGAGTGTAAATCTATCCTCTTTTAGTTTCAGACCATTCCCTCTCACCCTGAACTTCCCAAGGCTGTCCATAAAAGTTCAGAACTGCAAATCCTGCATTATCTTCAGTGGTTACCATACATTGTTTCATAGATGATAGTGTTCTATGTGCTATATTGAGGCCTGCTGAAAAAGTTAGGCTTAAATGTGGTGTCTAAATGGTGTAAAGCCCTTCTGGGTAATCATCTGTAGAATGGCCTGGTCATGCCAGTTCCAACTTGTGCTCAGTCCACTCTGTTGGCTGAGCTAAGCTTGGCCAGTTCTGTGATGCCCAGCACACTTGGGTTTGCTCATGTTCAGACTGCCCTGGAGTTCACGTTTACCTTCAGCCAGATTTCTCCTGCCAAAGTAGTCAGTTTGCAACCTGACCTAAAGACCCAAGATTAACTGGGGGCATAGCCCCATCCCCAGAGGCTGCCTCATCCGAGGGAGAATTCAGCACCCTGTGGTTAAGAGGACAAGAGGTACCTCTGGGTTGGGGTGCCTCAGTGTCTCATACTCCTGGCCAAAGCACTGCTGCCGCCTTGCCAGTGAAGAACCATTTCCAAATCTACATCGTCAGGCTCCAGGAAGGGCAGGATCACAGCCTGCTGTACAGTGGATATAAAGTTAGATGAGCCCTTATGCTCCATGAAATGCTCCATGAAACTTTGTAGGGGATAGAATATGAACATCCTTTAAATAGACTCCCTGTGACTGCCTGGGGGCTGCATTTCTCATTTAGATTTTTTTTTTTTTTTCTTTTTAAATGAGCTAGAGATTCTTGGAGAGTGCCTCTCCTCTTTTGTCTTCCACTTAAATCCCCCTTTCATTTCTCCACTGCATAGTTTCTTGGCTGTTGTGGTGAGGCCTTTGTGGGGCTCTTGCTAACCACCATGTTCATTTGGTTGTCAGACCGACTGCACCTTGCTGGGTTTCCCCTTCCAGTGCCCGGGCTCCTCTCCAAGTGGTGGTGACTTCACAAGAGCCCTCTCCAAGCTGGAGAAACATCTCGCTGGATTTGGAGGCAGAAGCATGAAGCCGCTCGTCAGACTTCTTGCAGTGGAGAGGAAAATAACCATCAGCTGCTGCCAAAGACAATATAGTGCAGAAGAGCATGGATTTGTGTTTTTTGGTGCTTTTCTGGGGGCAATTAGGAGTCTGAGGAAATGTTAAATGAACTTGGTTGGAAAGGGAAGGTCTGATGCAGAGAGAAAAAGTGCTCCAGGTGGACGTGGGAAGGGTGCAGGCATCCTTCAGATCATTTATCAGCCTCGGCACCCCAGACTGCTTCCAAGAGGTCCACGAGTAGTAGCTAAGAAATGCACATTCACAGCCTTTATTTTGCTTTGTGGGAGTATGTTGCACAGCTGGAAAATGTAATTAGGTCCTTGTGCTGTAAAATGGGCTGCACACATGCTGCTTCAGGCTGAGATTACAAGGGAAATCTGGGAATAGATTAGGCACAAACTATCCTGGAGTGGAAATGTGCTTGACATAAATCTGGGAGGACAAGATTTGTCCCAGAAACCACTTTATTTTGACCTCAGCCATTTATCTGGGGTATCCAAGGCAGTCAGAAATATTTGTCATAAACCTGGAAAATTAATCTATACCACTCCCTTTGGGTGGAGTGTTCAACCATTTCCACAGCCTGAACACTGATTTTACAGGATTAATTAGCGGACCTGATGACACAGCAGGCTTGAAGGAAGACAGAGAGAATCCCAAGCAATAGCACCATCTTTACAGGAGATGTTCTCCTCTGCTATGGAGGTGAGGAACAGAGCTGGAAGAGGACAGTGTGTGTACAAGGTACATCTCTTCCTAGTTGGTGAACTGTTGAAGAGAGACACCAGGTTTGAGTTTCCTGTGCATGCTGTGTGGCTTGTTGCTTCTGCTGGTGAATGCTCCTCCTCAGAGCCAGGTGAAGGATCTGCAAACTTCCATATTTGGCATTATTCCTCTATCTAGCAAGTAAACAGAGCACACAGTGTATTGTCCTCTGGTGTTGCCTCCAAAGGCTAATAATCTCCTGCTACTATTGTCAGTCATTCCTTCAAGTTGTAAAGATATGCATCTTTATCTGTAGATTCAAATTTTTCTCTAGACTAAAGCAGGACTAGTCAGTACATTTCCATGTGAAAGGGCTTTTGTTCTTACATTACTCTCTGTGTGTTTCTTTTTTGTTGTTTGTGTGTGTGTGTGTGTGTTGTTTTTTTTTTTTTTCAAACCTGGAGGAAGTCCAACGAAGAACAATAGTTAAGACTCCAAAAGTTTCAAAGTTAAGCACCCTGGTGCTAGAAGCTGCCAGAAGTCAGGCTGTTCACATGAGTTGAGTTTGATTTCCTATTTTGATTTCTTTTAACAAGATTCTGCATATTTCAGCAGAGGGCCCTAAGCTCATACAGTGCGTCGGTTGGACAGTGAACAATGCAGTGCACCATAAAGCAAATACTTTCTCTAGTCATTAAGGCACAGCATGGATATCCCGGAGAGGTAAATTATATTCTTGGCTTTGCTACCACCTTTTGTTTGATGTTGAGTTGGGTGAGATAGTATCGCAATGGCAGTGTACAAGGTGGCTGAATTATGGCGGCGGCTTGGCAGCATGAGTTATGGCCTCCTCCACTGTAGTTTTTTTGGGCTATACTTTGCAACCTTTTTGTTCTTGCAGTTGAGCTTTTTATTTTTTTTATTTTATTTTTTTTTTCATAGTACAGATTGTCCTGTACGACTGGTAGATACCTGTGTTTTGTGTGTGTGTGTGTGTGTGTGTGTGTGTTCTCGAAAACAGCATGCTGGTGATCACTGGCTTGTGCAGCTCACTGTGATAGTGCCTTTGTCCACTTGAGGGCGATGTGACCTGATTCAGTACACGCAACTGGCTATTCAGTGTGAAATTAAGACAACATTTTGGCATTAAACGTTGGGCGTCCTAGTGGGATCTAAGCATCTGAGTTCCCACTATAGCTGGTGGAAATTCAGTCAATACAGCCCTTGGAGCATGGAGAGAAATTAATCTTTCTCTAAAGTAGACCACCATCACCTGATAGTGTGAATCCTACATTCGTGTGACTGTACTGTGTGGGGTCAGGACTCTCTTCCCACCCTAGTACCTTGTGTCTCTTAGATGTCCTTGAGTGTCCTGTATGGGCTCCAGCTGCTGCCCCAGAAGAGTCTCCCTAAGGTCCTTGATTGCATCTGCCAGCTCCGACAGTTTGGCTATCCTGAGAACATGTCAAGTGGTACCAGATACCTCCAGAAAAGCCACATTGAGGCCCAGATCTCCACTGACTATTATGGAAGCTTGGGCACTTAGCTTACATGTAGACACAGGCACTCAATGACTACATTTTTAGGGTCTTGTTTTCAAGCTATATTCTTCACAGAGTTGCTGATAACATTGAAGAAAGAAAGATCTGCAAGTGGGGATGGAAATGTGGGACATCTTTTCTAAAGGCGACTGCGTGTCCACCTCTCAGATTGTAAGGATTCTGTGGGTCAAGATAGACCAACAAGAAGCCAGTGAATTTGACTTAAAATGCACGAGTCTGCACTGTCAGGTTGCAGTCAGTTTTTGCTACAAAATGTGTGGCAGTAGGGATTTTTGAAGGAATAAAGCTTTGCTTTGTAGAGACCCATGATGCTCTTGTGGCAAGACATATGCTCCAAGTTTTGCCTATCAAGCAATACACTTTCTTTTTATAATTCAAGAAAGCTACTTTGTTCTCCAGGAATATGGGATAAGCAGTGAATGTCTGATAAATGTTAGTTAATCAAAATAATCTAACTTAGTTAGGTTTGGTTTATCTGTCAGGCTGATCAGTATTTATTTTTGTTGTTTGCAGAAGGAATAGAAGAGAAATAATAAAGACAGAAACATTTCAGTCTGCTATAAATTACGTGAAACCAGATTAGTCCTATAGTGGCAACTGGAACAGATATTGCTAATTAACAACAGCTTAAAATAGCCAGAAAGCAATGGTCTGTAATGAAATAAATAGAATTTCATTATTCCTAGAAGTAGGGGAACTGTTGTAGGGCACCAGATATCCACAGCAAAAGCCCGTGCTTCTTCCTGGAGCTTGCCTTCCATGACTATGTTCAGAGTATTCACGTGTTCAGTACATTTCCTAAAAGCAATTTTCACATGTGACACTTGAACTTTTTAAGTAGAAAGGTATATATTCATCTTCACTGGGTGTAAGTATTGTGTTGGTGTGCTAAGAGCTGTACAGAAAGACCTTTATTTTTGTGTCAGTAGAGTTAAGAAAAGATCAAATCTCAGGGCTTGGAGCAGAGCATGGACCTACCTGTGCTTATTCCTTGAAACCAGCTAAAGTTTAGACCTCTACAAAGCAGTTGGGTCCAGAATAACTCTGTGGATATCCCAAAATACAGCTCTATCCAGTACCTTGGGTCTGGTGACCTTGTGATAATCCAATCACACTGTGATGGTGTTATTGCCCATGCATGGAGAGGACTTGGTTTGTTTTGGAAAAAAAGAAACAATAGTGTTTACCTCATAATTCATGTATGTCTTAGTGGGTTAATAGAATGGAAAATGCTTCTTGGGTCATATGATTTGTGTGTGCCTTTGATTCTTTTCTGAGATAGACAAAATTCTCCTGGCCTTTGATATAAGACAGAAATAACAGCAGGAGGGAGTTAATGAAAGAAAAACATAACCCAGTGGGAAAATTTCACACTGGCCTGTGTACCTCACACCCACAGGAACATACATTGAACAGGAATCATGACAATTAGAAAGTGCCTGTTCATGCCTAGGTAACTGCACTTGGTCTGACAGTAGCAAACCCTTTCAAAGGCTCTCTGACCTTGGCTCTGGTCTTGCATTTTCTCCCCAGACATGTAGCAATATTTTTTCCTACCTGTTTCCCAGCAAAACCATCCAGCAAGCCCTGGCACTGTGAGGGCTGACCCTCCAACCATCTGCCGGTAACAGCAGGAGCCTGCTGGCTGCCTTGTTGTGTGAAGCACATGGTGACATTCTTGTAAGAGGGACTTCTGCTTAGCAGTTGCCCTGCAGAAGACTGAATTTACTGGCTACGTCTTAAAAGCTTCCACTCTAATGCTGAGAGTAATGGGGATATACACTCCTGCTGGCCTGCTTGCTGCTGATTTGACGTCATGCCACATGGGGGAGGTGGTGGAAATAGGCAAATAGTAGAAAATTAAAAATAAAAAGAACTTAAGAATCACTCTGAGCTGAAAGGGAGGATAGCCAGAAAGGGAAATACCTCAGGCAGAGAAATAGGCTACTTCTGTATCAAAGCCAACAGCTCCTTCCTTTAATATTTAGACCCAGGAGAGCTGAGGGAAGGGATGCTGAGAACAGGTGAGATTTTTCAAAGTCACCCAACTTCCAATGATTTTCCTTGGGTGCATTTTTCTAGCGAATACTGAGTTTGATGAGAAATGTGACTTTTGGTCATTGAGGAGAACATTTACACATTCAACTCCAAATTGCTGAAAAGCTTCAGCTGGAAAACAAAGTGTGGAGAGAAGCTACAAAGGGAGGTGACACCAACCCATATAGCCAAAAGCCAGCTTTCATTATTGATGCTTTTCTTACCAGAACCCAAAATAAAGTGTTTCACTCTGAGTCAAAGGGATTGTTCAAGGTGTATGGAGAAGAGAAAGGGAAGCAATTTATGTTATGTTTACCTAAAAGCATTATTGTGAAGAGTTGCACAAGAAAAGAAGTGGCAGTGAGCATAAGTTGCAGCAGGGAAAATTCCTTTTGGATGTAAGGAAAAAGTTCTTTCTCATGAGAGCACTGAAGCACTAGAAGAAGAGCCCACAAAATGAAATCTTAGACCTTGGAGATAACAAATACTCAGTGAAGCTGGGACCTAACAACCAGGTCTGACCTTGAACCTAGACCTGCTTTCATCAGAGCATTGAGCTGCAGCCCTCCAGAGGTCCCTGCCAACCCAAATTATTCTCTACTTCTGTGAAGCTGAGACAGATTGAATGAGATTGAATAAAACGAAGGAAAAATGTCGTGTGTAAAGTCCTCGTCCCCCCCCCCCCCCTTTTTTTTTTTTTTCTTCACAGCTGGAAACTGGTGTTCTGGTGCTTTGCCATGCCTTTTTGCTTTTAGTATCTCTGACCCATGCAGGTACTAATAACCATTTCAGTCACTTTGCTTAATCAATTAAGCTAGTTTGAAGTTGTTTCACTCCCCAGTTATGCTGTCTGCACCAGTGACAGTGAAATCAATTCCACTGCAATGAGAAGCACTCTTACTGCACTGCCAGTATGTATAGGGATGTCTTTTAATGCTAATGGGACTGGGAAACAAGGAAGACAGAGGCCAGACAAGGCACGAGGTAGGTCTAGAAGCTCACCAGAGGAAAAACAAGAAGTTAGCTGACATTTATGGGAAGCTTGAAGCTGGTTATTGAGGTGGCATGGTATATGCACATGGATCTGTTCCCTCAACCCATCTTTTTGGTAGGAATGGTGTATCCTGAGGCCCCAAGCCTGGACCAAGCTATAGGAGGCCTGGTCCCGTTATACAAGTGAGAAGCATGATAGTCCACCAGCATCTGGTAAGGAGCTGTGTCCAGGTCTTCTTCTCAGAAAGGAACAATATATTTTTTGCCTGTTTGGGGATGGTGTGTGGGAATCCAGGAGTCATGGTTTGATTTTGGGGTGGGGAGCAATTTGGCACCACAGGCATGGAAGTGAGCAGTCCTTTGCACCAAGTACTAACAAGGTGTTAATATATGTTAATATATTAATATATAATAATGCTTGTCACATATTGGATACTGTGGTATTTTGGGCCTGATCCAACTCACTGACTGCAGTGGGAAAGTCCATGGATTGACTTTGTTTGGTGCCAGGTCACCTCACAACCCTGTAAGTAACTGGAGGGTTTGGAAAGGGCCAGGACGCAGAGCTAAGTGAAACACTTGCCGCTGTGTGTGTCTTTGTCTGCACTAGCAAAGGCCCTGTTTGAGTGGATCCAGAAGGCTTTTGTCCCAAATATTTACAATTTGTTGCTAAAAGGAGCTGCTGAGTGTGACTTGGGGGCCTTCTCCCCACCTTTTTGCCTGAGGGAGGTGCAAAACAATACAAGGGAGCTGCACTTCCTGCCAGGCGGGTCTTGGCCTGGGGAAGGGATGAAAGAAAACCAACCACAGACAGCAGATGTCCGTTATTTAACTTAATACAGCCCACCACGGGGGGCAGAAGAAGAACCTGTAGCAGACGGACCAGCTGAAAGCTCTGCTTGGGAACAGCCTTCCTACAGCTCTTGGAAAAGGCCGGGACGTGGAGCAGCCAGACCCTCAGCCACGTGCTGGGCTGCTGCAGCGAGCTCAAGTCCTCGCTCGCTGTGGGTCACCGCATCTGCTTTGACTTTGCTGCAGCCAGTGAAAAGAGCGGGGAGCTGGTCCTTTGTCATTTATTAGAGGACGGTTATGTCTCCTCTGGAGTTTTGGAACCCTCCAGTGAATCACAGAGAAAGCTCTGTTCCTGCCCAGCGCTGCTCTTCTGTGGTTTCAAAAGAAACTCTGCAAAAATGTTCATTCTTTCATTTGTAGAGTCTGTCCCTATAGGACTTTATTGGTGTCTCTCATCTTGAATTCAGTCTTTTTCCTGGCTTAAAGATAGCTGGTAATTGACTTACAGCTTCCTCTCTGCAGGAAATTACAGTACCATATTGCCTTTTATGCTGGTGTGTCATGGAAACATTCCTGTGGATTTGGGAGAAAAGGAAGAATGAAAAGGTGAGAGAATGATAGAAATCTGCCTCTGGTCTTGAGTCTGCTGTGGCTTGCCCTGATGAGAGGGGCTCAGATTTTGTCCTGATGAGGATGGTTGCTAAGAAAAACTGCACGGTGTTCATGGTCATAACAGCCCACGCAGGGACTTTCACTTCGGTCTAGGTAACTAGTGTTCCTTAAGTTTTCTTGAAAGGTCACTCTTGCTTTCTCAGATGATAGTTGTTTCTCCTTGTTTGTTCCTAGAGAATTATTAGAGAGGGAAAAAGGTCCTTGTGTTCAGTCCTGGCTATATTCCTATTCCAGCTCAGAGTGTTACAAGAATGTCTTGATCACCTTGAGTGCCCATGTAGAAAGGCATGTCTGCATCTTCTTGTGGACTGTGGATTTATCAGCCACTGAACAGTGAAGGAGAAGGCTCAAAAATCATACTTTCAGTGCAGGAAGCACGCTAACAAACCTACAGGAGAAGGAAGCCAATGCTAACCATATTAGCTAAAATTACAAGGTCTTGCAAAGTTTATTCATCAGGGCAAAACTGATCTCTGGGGATGGCTAGGAAGGCTGTTTCCCCCGTGGAAGTGGATTATACAAGCAGGTGCACAAAGCAGGTTTTATGATGGTGCGCAGTAACAGCTGGAGGCCCCAGCACGGGATCAGGTTTCCTGGCTTGGACCAAGATTTTACTTTACCACAGGGATTGCCAGAGATGTGCAATCTGGTTCAGATCAGATAAGAACATCTGCCTTCTCCCGCTGCCCTCCGTGGATGGGCTGGCTCCTGGCGTGATTCTGTGGAGCCGAGCTCCATTCACCTTGGCAGGTAATTTGGTCTGGCCTGTTGCAAAGCATCAGAGCCATGGGAGCTTGAACTGTTGTGGCCACAGCTGCTCGTGGTGGAGCTGGTGAAGGAGGCACCTTTGCTATTCATTGCGTGATCCAGCTTCCCCCTTTGTGGCCTCATCAAGATGAGCAGCTACTACCCAGCTATAAAAGGCTTTTTCCTGGTTGTGTGCAGATGGAGACTTGCTGTGGTACAGGCAAGTATGGACCACATACCTATGGCTGCATCACGTTACTTGAGCATCTCCAGGTTGGTAGGTTGCCGTTCCCCTGTTATCCAGCTCTCCTGCACCTATTTCTTCTAATATATTGATTGTGGGGAAGGTTGGTCTGATACATTTTCTTGATAGGAATCTACCAAAACATCCATGCACAGGAAAGGCTTTTCTCTCATGTAATTGTAAGTAGGACGACTGGTGATCTGCAGAAGGAGCCTTTGCATGATACCAGGTAAGCTTGGCCCATAATCCACAAGTCCCTGTGGAATATTGTCAGCCAGCACCTTCAAGGTAACAGGTCAACTCTGCCAAAGGTTGCTATGATCCAATTATGAAACAGCACAAAGAGTCCTCCAGCACTTTACAAAATAGCACAGAGGTCCAAGACCTGACACAGGAGATGGCAGTGAGCAGTGCTGTGCTGGGATTTGAGGAACCCTGGATGTGACATAGCCAACAGTACAATGCTCTCATCTGAACATGCTGATCCAGCTTGATAAGGCGCTGTGGGAAGAATAAACAGCAAATCCCTAGGGAAGTCTCACACCCGCAAACCCCAATGAAGAGGAGAGGCAAATTCTAAGTAGCTGGAGTCCTTTGAGATTTCTGGTCAAAGTGTCAAGGCTGTTCAGTGAAGAGCCTTGAGAATAAAAGACTATAACCATAACAAAGCAGTATAATTTAGGACTGTAACTCCTGGGGCTGTTGCTGAGCCATCAGGCAGGGGCTGCTGGAGAGCTGTGATATGAGATGGGCTGACCTGGAGGGCAGCTCAGCGGGGGGAGACACGTGGTGATGGCCTGGCAGGGTGGGTAAAAGCTTGGGGAGCTGCTGGGGTTTGCTGTAGTTTTATCTCCTCCGAGATGCCTTGGCTGTACGCACAGGACGTGGCGTGCTGCCATACTCAGGGATGTCTCTGCCAGGGGGGATCAGAGCTACAGAGGCTTTGGCACGTGTGTTGGAGCAGGGCTAGGTTGGCCTCTCAGGAGCTGCTGGAAACATGTGTGCTACCAGGCTGGGAGGAGAAATTTGGGTTTGAGAGCAGCCAGAGGGTACGTGCACCACCTCAGCTCAATGGTGTAATATAAAGGTCCCCCCCAGCAGCACAAGTACTGTTAGGCACAGATGAGCTGGCATTTCCCAGGTGATGCCCATGCACAGTGTGGGAGTTGTCACAGGGACATGATCACACGTCTGTTTTGAAGGACAAGACATCTGTGGCATAGATGACATAAGTGGCATAGACGCAAGCGGTGCTCCTGTACCACACGTCCTCAGGACTGGAAAAGGGACTCGTGCCCACCCTGCTGGCTTCTGCAGCCGGGATCGTGCCCTGAATCAGGACTGGAAGTCAGGGAAGACCTTGCTGTCCATCATGTGCACAAACCACCTCACAAAATGGCCTCCTAGAGGGCTGTCTGTTCATTTATAGCCACCTCTGAACTCTCCCCGGCTTCTGCCAGGTTAACACACAGACTCCTCAGCCCTGCAGCTGCTCAAAAAGAAAAAAATTAGGTGGGATCTGGGCTGCAAAATAGCAGCTGAGTGCTCTGCATTACTACACTTATCTCCTGCAATGTGAGCCTTTATTCTGGTACTTGAAGTTTGCCCTGATTTAAATATCCTGACAGTGGTGCATCCCCGTGGCTCTCAAGAGCTGCCATCGTTTGAACAGCACTTTGCAAAAATACAAGCTGTGAAATTTCCTGGTTGCTTGGGAAAAAGCAGCAAGGAACTGCTGCTGGCTGCTGTCTTACAGCACAACGGAGCCGCACGCAGGTCGGCTTTTTGGTGTTAAAAGTTGATGAATAATAGGGCTAACAATATAACAGAAGGTTCTTCCTTGCACTGCCCGGGGAACAGGAAATTCTGCACGGGCGAGCGTGCGGAGGTGAACAAAGCGTTAAACCCTGGCAGAGCAGCTGCTGCTGACCTTCTGGTCCCAGCACCGCTAAACAAAGCTCCTGTTACAGCTGAACTTTAGTACCAACTTCTGCTGCTCCAGGGATCCTCGCAAAAGTACACAGTGAGCTGCAGCTAGCACGGCGTGCTTCACTGGGTTGGCTGTGAAGCCAGCAGAGGCCACCACGTCCTGTCCCCAAAGCCCTCCTTTGCTGTTGCCAGCAGTTTAGGACTCACGAAGATAGAGATCAGTAGCTGCTAATTGATATATCCCCTCCCTAAATATTTGAATTTCTGCTGAGACTTTTGGCCATCTTGCAGCAATGATTTCCATGGGTGAATTCTGTGCACTTGGGAAAACATTTCATATTGTGTCTAAAATGTGCTTAATTGCAAATTTTCTGAGTGGTCCTGGGTATAATTGTTTAATATTCATATTTCCCTCCCTACTCATGGTTTTACAGGCTCTAATACCATATTCTCACAGAAATCTTTCATTTCAGAGGAAGAACCCAAATCTTTTTAGTCTGTTCTCACATGGGAGCCTCCCATAGACTACATTTAACACCGGACACCCTTGTTGCCTCCTGCATCACTTCTGCAGAAAATGGGATTTGAGGCAATTCCCAGCAGAGGACTTAGTTATGGTCCAGGCCCTTAGCGTGACATGATACATGAGAAAATTGTGGCAGTTCTCATCCTCCAAGGGGGCTGATACTGGAATACCCCACAGGAAAAATATATATATATATATTTCTGTGTGAGGCCCTGTTGTCTCCTTGATATTATTCAGGCCCCCAGACCATGAATAAGGAAACACTGTAAGAAATATCCTGCTGGCTCACCTCTTTAAAGAGATATCAAGGTCGTTTTGGGAAAATCAGCTCAAGGAGTGGTTTCTAAGAGTCTTCTGATATAGCAAAGTCCCTCCGAGACCCTGCCCTTTCCTCCACATAGTCTGCTGGTCCAAAAACTGTGATTTTGTCCTATGAAATAATAAGAACCAGCAGACTTTGATGGGGGTGAGGCACAGATTTCTTCTGTCCAAGATTTACTTTTTGCTGCTCAGATCAAGAGCTCTCACGTTCCTTGGCTTTACTGCTCCCAACCTGTTGACATTCCGCTGACAGAAGGGAGAGAGAAATGGGATCCGTGTGGATGCTGAAAGTGGACATTGCTCCCCAGATGTGCAAGCATCTGGGGGATGTATCTTGGGAGACAGGTGGGACAGCCATCAAAGGATTACCTGATATTCAACAGTGAAATGTTTGAGGTCACCCATAAGATCAGCTCATTATTTCTAATATTGTTTCCTGGGCGCCTGGAAGGACGAGAACTGAGGAGCTGGGAGACACTTTGGGTTTTCTTGTTCCCAGCCCTATGGTAAGAAGTATCCCAAAAGGGGTAAGCTCTCAGATGCATGGCTCACAGGCTGCTGTGAACAAAAGGCCATGAGAATTACCACGTTGGATCCCCTCTGGGCATGTAACACCCTATTGTGGCATGGCTGGTAACTTCAAGAAGGCTATGAGAAGCAGGGAATGTATGCAAGACCTAGATTTTGGGAGTCTGGTACCCAGCTCCTCAGCATCCAGCCAGGGGAGACAGGGAGCAATGACTTTGCCATCCTTTTGTTAAAACTTGCATGTCTCGGTTTGGACCAAACTGCCTACTGTGAAACTTGGCTTCATCAGACATCCTCTGACCTCCTCAGAGCAGCATTTATTACTCAGGATGAATCTTCACTTTTAAAAGAGAGTCCAAACTCAGTTCCAAGCTGATCTGTGCCTTAATATGTCCCTGCAATTGAGCAGGACCATGGCTTGAAAATCTCTTTGGCTGTACCACAGGTGAGTGCTGCAATTTCCACGTTGGAGCAAGTATTTGCGGTTGAAGCCATGAAGTCTGGTGCAAGGAGGTGAGCGCCTTGCAGAGATCACTTTGGGCTCTCTGAGCCTGTGTGGCTGCTCTTCTCCCACCAGGATGGGAGGCAGAGCTGCGCCACGCTGCCAGGGCTCCTTCATGAGTCACGCCATCCCTGGGGGTTTTGCCCCCGTTCCTGGTTTTCTGTGAATTCTCACCTTCCCTTTTGAAAATCTGTGATCCTGATGGTTGCTAGGAAAGATCTGAAAGCAGAGTGTATTGCAAGGCTTAACACCTCAAAATTTACACTAAAATCTGATACTTCTTGGTTTCAGAAGCCTGCTGTGGGTGGGTGTGGAGGCATAAGCAGTGGCACTGGTGCTTTTAGTGGTAACATTGGCAGCATTAATATTAACAGAGCCACCGTGGTCCAGGATTTTGTTTGTGTTTGCTGTGTGATAACAACTCAGCCTGGAGAATTATCTCCTGTAGGCACTGCAGAAGGGATGCATGAGACCACGCTGTCCCAAGGAGCTCCTTATCCAGGCACGAGGACTTTGACTCACAGTAGCTGCCCTTTTCTCCCCAGCCACCTGCATCTCTCCCTGGAGTTGCAGGTCCTCAGCCCCTGCCCGAGACCACCTGCGACATCCAAGTTAATCAATATTGGGGTTTGCTCATGTGGCTCTGATGGGATTAGCTCAGCACCTCCCAGAGACCTTGGGAGCAGTGTGGTGGTGGTACCCACTCCTGTTCCTTCAGGAATCATTGGCTTTTGAGAAACTATGCTGGGAGGGGAGGTAGAGAAGGTATTTAGAGAGGTGCTTGGAGCAGGTTGAGACTTTTCTCCATGCGTGCCTGTCAGGAGGAATCACTGCAGCTGGCTGGGAGGTTGCTTGCTTCCCCCTGCCAGATCTCTGTGTAACTGGTGTCAGACTGGTGCACCGGGTTCACAGCTACCCAGGATGTGGTGGGAGTCTTCCTGGCACCTTTGGAGCTCCCATACATCAGCCTGGGTCAGGAGGATTCACAGGCATGGTTGTGCCCCTGCCAGTATTTGTCAGGAGCTGAGATCTGCGTGTCGCTGGCAAGGGTGGCCAAGTTTCCAATCTGGATGATGCTGTGTGAAGCTGCCAAGAGTGAGCCCTCACCCAGGACCTCTGGGAAGGTGCCTGGGGCATGGCTCATCCCTCTTGCACACCACCCACGGGCCACCCGTCCATCCTTGCAGCTTCATGGGCACACCACTTGTTTCACAAGCGCTGGGGTCTTGGGTGTCCCTGCCAATGGGTGTCCACCTGTAAAGGCACGAGGAACACTTGGCAGCTGCTCAGCACCATCGCCACAAACTGAAGAATGTGTTTGGAGGCTGCCTGATGTCCCTGTAGTCACCTTCAGAGGTGTCCCTTTTATCTCCTAAACCCACAGCCTGGTGCCCTGTGCGATGTGAACTTGACAAAAGGTGTAGGGAAGAAAACGTACCCAAAAGCCAAACCTCCACCTTCCGTGGTTGCTTTGGACACCATGAATTGCCAGAAGATGCAAGACTAGCAGGAGAGGGGATGGGGTGAGCAGAGGTCCATTAGTGATTCCCTACCCCCAGCATATGGCTAATTAAAATTTCTAATTAAGGCACTGTGGGGGTGAAGAAAGGAAGCTCTTGGCCGAAAGTCCCCCCTCCTTTTTCTGTATTTCCTTCGATAGCTTTATAAATTTCCCCCCTAAATTAACTAATTAATATCACCTAATCAGTTAATAGAATTAGCTAATTAGATTGCTTAATGGAATTTCTGAAGAGCAGATTTAGAAGCTCTTAAGGAGACTTTAATCACTTTTTATCTGGGAAGCGGGGCACCAGTGTCTGCGTTCGTTCAGCAACTCGGAGCAATCACTGTTATCAGCAGAACATTTCTGAAAATCACTATTCGGGCTTCATCCTGCTGTAGAGTCACAGCTGCAATTACCCAGGCTTGAAAGGTCAGGTTGAGCCTTGCTGGCTTGTCCCTCCGAGTTGCCTGCACACAATCACATCAAAAATCTACTGCTCTCGAGCGCTCGGTGCAAATATTTTAATAAAATCAGCTCTAGGGCACAGCGCTGCAGAAGTCGCCAACCTCCCTGCAGGATCTGGAGTGGTTTGTTAGCCCCGTGGCATTTTCTCAGCTTGTTTGCTGATGGTGTGCTTAAGTGGTGGTAAGTGATAGCAAATCGCTCCTGCAGCCACTGCGGGCAGGGGGCAAAGTTTGCTCCCAATTCCCTGTGCATGGGCGTGCATAACCACACAGACACACGTAGCCCTGCACACCCTGCCGACTGCTCCCGATCACAAGAGAGCAGTGAAGGAAAAAATATAATATGTGCTGGGAAAAATGTAGCACTGGGTGAAGTGCAAACTCTGCATGCAGTGGATGTGCAGCCAGCACCAAATATAAGGCACATAGGGAACACAAGACAGCTCCAGTGAGCAGTTATTGCTCAGGGTTTGTTGGTGGAGAGGGGTGAGGGTAGGACCTGGGTTTGCAGTGGTTTCCAGCCACATGTGGGCTGCTCTTGCTGGGGCATCTGGAGCTATTCTGGCTTTGGACGCTGGCCCTTACTGCTTTTCAGCAGTGTGAAGTGGGAGTGAAGTCTGGAGAGCCTGTCCCTGCTCTTTGAGGAGACTGTATGAGACCAGGAGATCCTTGGGATCCATTGTGAGACCAGCTCACCAAGCCCAGCAGGAGGAATTGGGGGAAAACAGGCTGGTCTCAAAGAGGCCATTGCATTCTTGCTTGCACAGAAGGGATCAGATCCTGAGTGATATGCAAAGTTCCTTGGGCTTGCTGGACTTGCAGAATCACAGAATACCCTGAGGTTGAAGTGACCTACAAGGATCACCGAGTCCAACTGCTGGCCCCACACAGCTGGGTTGATGCTCCCCAGCCCACTGTCTGGCCATGTACAGTGATGGGAAAGGAGGCACAGACCTCACACAGCCTCACTAAGGTAGCTTTGAAACAATTCCCAAGCTGCGTGCAGCTTCCAGCCCCCACATTAACTGGCTTGTTATCAGAGAGGCTGTCAACAGCCAGAGATGAATGTGGACACGCAGTCCCATTTGGGGTCCAGGAGTCCGGTGTCTGTTCCGGGCAGAGGTTCAACCTGGTGTTTGGGACTCATTCAGTTCTGCTTGCCCTGGGCAAGATGTGTCTGCCCTGCAAGTGAAAGTCAGATTGGCACAGCCTGACCTGCAAACTGATGGCAATTTGATCCAGCCCTGGGTTTTGGCACCTCAACCTGAGATGGGCACAGCAATCAAAGGCTGTGCTGTTTGTAGCAGCTGCTCTATCAGTGGTGTGACCTGCTGCTCTTGCTCTGAGTTGTGTGGAGGAGCAGGAGAATGTCTTGGTGTCAGCTCTCACCATGCTCTACCTCTCTGTCCGCTGTGCCCACAGGAGCCAATTAAACACTTACAATACAATAAGCTCTTTGTACAGTGACATGCTCTAGGAACCCCTAAGAGGTCAGTATTTGGTCAATATGGTCATTGAAGTGGGCTCCTTCTCCATGACTGTCCCCACTGCATTTATCCAGCAGCTAGCATGGCTGCCTTGCTGCAGCTCCCATGGGTGGCAAGGAGCTGACAGATATCAGCTGGACCTGCGCAAAGATAATTGGGTTAATTCATCCCAATTCATCTTTCTGTAGGGGCTCCTGGAGAGAGGTCAGCCTCTGCATGGGGGAAAAAGCTGGGCTGACACTGGACCAGGACAGTACACAACCTTCAGCCTTTCCAGACTTATTCTCCTCCTTCATGGGAACAAAAGCAAGGCTTTTAAAATATTTCCCTGTGACATGGCATTTTCTAGAGCTGCAAGTACTCAAGTCTGGGCCCTGCCTGAAGGTTCAGAGGACAGTTTTATCTCAGACTGCACCAGAACAGGACTCAAACCATAAGCCTGGCAAGTCTGAAGGTCTCAGGGACGTGAAGAGTAGCTCAGGTAGGTCAGCAGCAAAGAGAAAAGCTTTCCAGAGCCTTGTTCAGGCTCCTGCTGTGAGTCATAGCCAGGAAGAGCCTGTCCACATGTTCTGGCTGTCCAGGACCAGAGATCTTTGCCTCCTAGTCAAGCTACCTAATGCAGACACCCGAATCTTCCTTCTCTGCCCCTCTGGCACCAACAGAGTCATTCTGATGAAGTTTCCATCAAAACCAACCCTTCTGAAAGAGCACACTCTGCTGGGACTTAAGTCTTAAGCCTTAATAAAAAAGTCTAGGCTATTATCCATGGAATTTGACCCCCCTGTTTTCCCTTCTTGCTTGTGGATTTCCTGTGAACAAGCCGAGACCTCTAGATTTCCTCAGTGTCTGGAATTTCTCTGCTGTTCACCTTCACAAGCCATTCTAGGCCGGGATTGCCTGCAAGCCAAAATTAGGACTCTTTCCTGTGGATATCTCCATCTGAAATTAATGTTGTTTTCAGTGGAGAAAACCAGGCATTTTAAATAGGGTGATTTGCCTCTTCCTTGGAAGACATGGAGAGAAGTTAATGAACTGAACCATGCAAAGATCTTTAAGAGTCAGCACAGACTTACACAGAGGTATCAGAGTGATATAAATATTTTGGTGCTTCATCTTTGAGCATTTCTTTGCTCACAAACTTGCCTTGAAAATTGTGAGGAACACAATATCTGAGAGACTGCAGTCCCTGAGACCTGGGGCTTGGAGGGACAACCCAAGATGAGGGTTGAACCAACCTTCTCCATCCAACCAGCTGCAATGTTCAAAAGCAGCAGTGCTCAAATCAATGCACCTTACTGAATTGCCAGCACTTTACAGACATGTTAGTAGTCACTAAGAATTACTGGGGTTTTGGGACAAGGACACCAGTTCACATTATCAGGCATGAATCAGTTAACATAAAGGTTTTGCAGTGTTAATAAAACAGTTTCCATCCCCTCCAAGGCTCCACAACCCATGGATATCACAAGGCCCATGACACAACAAGGAGAAGCTGCAGGTTTTTTTGGCTCTAATGTTAGCCTGAAGAGTTAAGATCATCTTCTGGTGATGGCACTGATTCCCCTAGCATGGAAGCAGTGTGATTATTGAACAGCATCTGATGGGCAGATAGGACTGGTCATAATCCATGATTTAGATTTTGCAGCACTCTGGATATAGGTAAAAAATTGTCCATATTTTACAGGCTGGTGAAGCCAAGCAGACAGAATATTTCACTACATATCACATTGCAAGTGGGTTTCAGTGACTTAAACATGGGTGTCTGATGCCTTTTTTGATGCTTCAGGTTATTTGGGACATCCTCACAGAGATGACCAGGACCTACCTAGAGGACATCCATACCCTTCTGGAGCAAGAGTTGGAGGCCAGGACACAGAACAAATGGCAAGAAACTTTATCTATGGGCAGCCAAATCCTATCCTGGGTGTTTCTGGAGAGATGTAAGGTATCAGGGAGTCACTGCCAGCATTGTGCTCAAGTCCTGCGAGTCTCCCTTCCTCTTGGTGCTCCTGGGATGAAGGTGGGCAGGTGTGTGCTGTGTGCCAGCATGGACTGTCTCCGTGGCATTTGACTGCTTGCATGGCTCACAGACCTGCTGCTGAAACCCTGTCCTTCCATTGCTACTGTTGTAGCCGAGGGCCTTAAGAGGAAATGTTTGGGTTTTGTACTTGGGTGCTTACAGCAGTGCAGCTCCGCTTGCGGGTGTCTGCTGCCCTAACAGTACCTCTGCCGGCAGCTGCCTTGGTAACAGCGTGGTGATGAGGACCATATGGCACAAAAGCAGCACTGCTGCTCTAGGAACATCTCTTAACCCTTTGGAGGGCATCTTCTGCCAGGACTGGTAACGTGGTGGGTTTAAATGGCAGTACAGGGGCTAAGCAGTGCAGCCTCTCAGATTTGGTAGTGGTGCCCTGCTGATGCACAAGAAACAAAGGAGAAATGAAGGAAATCCGAAGTGGTGCTTTCATTTCTCTACTGCCCCACGTGCTGGGAAATAGCAGATGAGTGGCTTCCTGATCCACAGGGTTGTGTCCACAGATTTGTGTTTCAGGTCCCTTGGTAGACTTTGAGGAACCTGTCGAGTTTATAAAATTTCTCCATCGTGTACAGCTGCTTGTACTCTGACATGAGCTCATGAAAGCAACAGCAATATTGTTCCGTCTAGCTAGTCATGTAGATTTCTTAGCCTGCCAGTTGGATTCCTGTTGTCATGTCTTGGCAATGGCAAAATTAAGTTCACTAGGAATACCAAAATATTGCTAGAAAATTAAATTGAAAACAGTAAAATAGGCTGAAAATGCTAAAGATCTGCTGGATTAGCCTATCTGTAGCAGTGACTAGATGCATGGAGAAAAGCAGAAAAACAGGAAAAGGATATATAATATTTCCACCGGACAGGACACTTCAGTGCTTCACAGTATGTCATATGGAGCCTTTCCGACCCAGGGTGTTGTTAGCTTTAATAAGCCCTGATGGATTTTTTTTTTTTTTTTTTTTTTTTTTCCCAGGAACTTGCCTAATTCCTTTATGAGCCCTTCTACATTTCTAGCATCAACAACATCCTGCAGCAAGGAGCTCCACAGCTCAACTGCACGTTGGGTAATGAACCACATCCTTTTGTTTGTTTAAGCCATCTGCCTGCTAGTTTTACTTGTTGGTTTCTTATTCCTGTACTGGTGGAGACCACGGACACCTGGTCCTTGTTTATCTTCTTTGAGCCACTAATGAGTTTTTAGACATCACAATCCTACCCTCTCCCCAATGACTTTCAAAGACAGACAAGTCCTAGCTTATTTGATCATCGTACAGCGTGTTATACAAAGGCCATTCCATACCGTGCTATATTTGTCCATTCCAGATGTTTCATATTCAGCAAAGTGTTTGTGATTGCAGACTTCATGTAAACTTCTGAAAAGCGTGGTCGTATGTAATCATTTTGGAGAGACGTGGAGATGGACAGTGATGTGAATGTACAATTACAGTGCAAGCAGTAGGAACATGGAAAGATTTTGACAAAAATGCTCATCTCTAAATAGTGTCTCCCATTTTTTTTTTATTTTTTATTTTTTATTATTATTTTTTTTTTCTTATTCACAACACCCATGAAATTGAGTACCCAAAGCAGGGTCTAGTTTGTTGTTGAAGTCTTACTCAGGGATTGTATTCTGACCCAGCATAAATGAGTAACATTGAAAAGATAAAATATCACTCCACTGGACTTTCCTTCAGTGTGCCTATTTTCACAGGCTCTGATTCCTGCACTCCTCGAACATGTGAACATTTTTCTCTTTTCCAAAACGGCAAGCTTATGTTAATTTTCCCTTAGTCAGATCACTAGCAAAGCTGTGTAAACAAATGACCTGTAGCCATAATCTTCATCAGTTCCCCCTATTGATTTCACTCTGCTATTTTTCTGCCAAATATTAGCAAATCTTCCTTCAGGAAATTTTGAATGCTGCTTAGATGGGGCGAGTCTGGGGAGACTGAAAGCAGCCTGCTCATATCTTTCTCATGATCATAGGTGGGGGTTGAGGAAGACACCCACGTTGATATGGTTTATAAAACCTAATCAAAGAACATCACCCATGAGAGCATGACATTATGATTCTGAAAGCATGTGTTTTTGCAGTGCCAACAGGACGACAATTCAGTGGACCAGTTTGCTGCTGCATATTTAAAGCCATTCATGCCATAACTCCAATGAGTAGAGCTGTTCTGAAGTGGCTTCCCCAGCGACTGGTCTTCCTCCGACACTGTTTAAGGTTTTGTATAAGTTATTTGGCAGTGATATAGAACATATAGGGGTAAGGAACCATTTATGGCATAACAGATGACACAGAAATTTGCAGACTGGCAAATCAGGAAGATATGGGTTACTCACACTGAGAGATATGGATTGTGTACTTAACTGGCTGTGGCTCAGCAGGATGCTTTTAGTCCAGCCTAATAGGAGGGAATCCCTCTGGGATTGAAGAATGCAAGGCTGTGCTTACAGAAAAGCAAGCTCCATGTCTGAAAGCAGTGTCTTGAGGAACTACTACAGGGTCATCTGCAATAACCCCTCAGGGTGAGTTCTCATTGCAGTTTCACAGAGGGGAAAGCTAATCTTTGGATTTATTTAAAAGGTAGGTAATGTCAGCTGGCACAGGGAAAAGACAGCCCTAGGGGGAGTGCCCTGCTGTGTCCAGGTGTGTTCAAAGAACAAGCATGAAGAAGAGTCCAGAGAGAGACCCAGAACTGGACAGCAGTACCTGGAAATCAAAAAATACAACCTAAGACTAAATATCACCTCCCTAAGGCTGGAGGCAACCAAACACCTGTCCAGACAGGGGTGATGGACCAGACCCTCCCTAAAGAGGCTGCTTAGCATCCTGGCTTATGCTTCAGCTCATCTTTGAGGAAATACTGTTTATGGGTCTAGCTGGAGGAGTGGTGGCCTCCTGGGCCTGTGAGGTTCTGGATGTGATCCTCCTTTCACCCTTCATAGTCTCAGGTCTGATGGCCTTGGTAAGAGAAAGCTGATCTGCTTCAGGCTGCCATGAAGGACTCATGTGAAGGAATCTTTGGGTTTTGTAAGGAGAAACTTGTCCATTTCTTGCTTGAGGCCATGTAGATGAGCCAATGCTCCCTTACACCAGCGATCCTTGTTGCACACCAGTACACAGCATCATGTGCACTCATGTGCAAGCTACACACCTATGGGATGGTTAGCCCCACTGATGACATCCAGGGCAGCACCATGACCTCTCTGCTCACTCAGTTCCCTCTGTTCATATGCCCTTCAAATTCTTCAAAGCACAGAATTTACACAAACAGGAGCTGGTTGCTTTTTTTGCTTCCCCTGCAAAACAAAAGAAGAGAGAGAAAGGCTTGTATACATGAAGAAAAAGCTCCAGAAGAACAACCTGACAGCTGACAGCTCAGACAGGGTCTCCCCCAGGGAAGGGAATGCATTATATTAACCGTGGTACACCAAGAAGCCTCACGCATACATCACTTTCCAAAATGTTTTTAAAAGTTCATTAACTTCCAGTGGAAAGTTGTGGCTGCATCAGTTGCCTTGGAGCCATTTTCGCCGACTCTTGGCCCTGGCTCGGGAATACTTTGTTGATTTAGACGGGTCTATTAGAAAGTGTAAGTCTGCTGGGATATATAAAAGGCAAAGCTTCACTCTCCTGAACATTTCCTTAGTGCAGCACTTTAAAAAATTGCACGGGAAGGAGGCTTTGAATGCCTTGCTGCTTTTTAACTGCTGGACTTTCAGCTTGAATGTTTCAACTTGGTTAGTAACCTGTAAATGACACCAATAAAAGGGATTCTGAATGGGGAGGGAGGAGAGAAAGAAAAAGATGCGATTAATCCAGCACTTCTGCTGCTTCTGGGAATTTGTTTCTCACCAGCAAGAAAAACACCTGGCACCCAGCAAGGACCATGTGCTGGAAAACTGGATGTGACCCCCATTTATTCAAGGGAAGTTTTTTTTTATTTTATTTTTTTATTTATTTTTATTTTTATTTTTTCAGGATTGGGGGAGTGATGCTTGTGAAGGGAGCATGTCTCTATAATATCACAGCATGGAAAACCGCGGGGTGAAATATTTTCAGTGTTGTTTCTACCACTTTTTGAGGTGCTCTCTACCAATCCCAGGGGTTCAGATGGGGGTGAAGAATCACAGCCTCCTCCTCCTCTTCCTCACAAGGTTGGGAGTGGTGCTGCCCACGGGGATACCCTGGGATACCCACGGATACCCTGGGGATGCACCCACAGCACAGCACCAGCTGGATGCTCAGGACCTGCCGTCCTACACCTCAGGCTCTGGCCCTGCCACCATCCCCGTGGCTTTTGCCAATGCTATTCCTGGAGTGGATGGAGGGGAAATGGAGGAAAAAATGCTGGGCAATCAGTGAAGGCCTGTCCTAAGCACGTGTCCTTGTGAAACTGTAACTGTTGTAGCTATGGGGGACATAAAAATTGACCCCTCTTCTTCCCTCCCTCCCCCACAAAATAATTATATTTTTATTTTTTTCTGTTTCTTTCATGATCCTAACCACCAAAATATCCTCAGACACTGTATTTTTCCTTCCTTTTTATTCTCTCTTCCTCCAGTTTGACAGTTGAAACATTAGAAGAAGGGGATTAAAAAAAGGAAGGAGATAGTCAAGCTGTCATCTTCACTTGAAAGTAAGAACAATGCAAAGTGTTTGCTAAATGTATTTATCTTTTTTTTTTTTTTTTTTTTTTTCCTTCTTCTCAATCATATCAAGTATTACATGGCGGCCAAAGAGAAATTGCTTTGTTTTTCTGGCCCTGACATACGCTGTATGCTGTTATGCCTAATATATATTTATTTAACATATTAATGCGGATGACTGAGCACTGCCTGGCTGATAAGCATGTTCATCGGAGACTTTCTGTGCACGTTGTCTTCTCTTTCTCTCAGAGCCTCACTCAGGGGCCTTGTTGGAAGGAGAAATATACTGGAGAGTAAAGGTTTGCTTCCTACCCTATAGGAATTTTTTTAATTACCATTTTGACAGGGAACAAGTTTAACTGGCTCTTCAGCCACAGACTATAAGGTCATTGCTATCACAGGCCATAAAGAAGATACAAAAATGAGGTAATAAAGTATATGGGCTGTGTATGTCTGGTAATTTAACATTATTCTTGTAACCCTCTGAGTCACCTGTGACTAATTTAAAAATGCTGATGCACTTAGATGAAAGCCACAGTAAACCACCTAAATCAGAGTCTGAGAGCTGTAAACACTGGGGGTGGGGAGGAGGACAGAGATGAGGAGTGGATCTGAGCTTTTATCTGAAAAGATGCAATCAAGATGTGCCTTCAGCCAGTGCTGCACAGATCCCCAGAAGTTGCCTGCTTCACACAAGCATCCTAATGCACTCTTCACCCTCTGCCTGCTTGGGACTTGGAGTATTGCTCTTTTTCCCCCTCTCCTTGGCCAGCAGCTGTTTGTTTGTTTTTCAGCAGTCGGTATCAGAGGGTTGGAGGATGATTTTCGTGTGCGTAGGCAGTATTTCCAGGTGGGATACCCAAACAACAAGGGCTGCCGTGCAAAGCTGCTGGCTGCAAGGGGACCCGGGGTTCCTCTGTGCCCCTTTTTCCATGGGGACTGATCCTCAGCCAGCTTACAGAGTCATTTTGCCCTGGTGAAACTGATGCAAATCAGCTCAGCCCCCCAAACCCTGTTTGTTTCCGTCCCCCTGCAGCTGTGCTTTCGCACTCCGTGCCTGGCAGGGAGCAAGGCACAGCTCACCCCGCGTGAGCTGGTTCGGGGAACTCAACCAGCAGGAAATTATTGGCTTGTCTGGGAGGGTTTCTGCTGGCTTAGCTCTCCAGCTCTCTGAGCCAGCTGCCTGCAGGGGGAGGGCAGGTGCCCCTGGGGAGGGTGGGATCCCAGACCCAGTGGGTTAAAGTTTATGGGGGCATCCCACATCTCTGACACCTGCAGAGACCCCTTCCTTCACCATCCTCCCTTCCCCCTGCAGGGATGCAACAAAAGTTTTTTGCACACCAGGGCTGAGTGTAATGCTTCCATGCAGAACAGGAACCAGAAAGACATTTTTGGCTGCAATACCTATTATTTTCTACCCACAAAGCCAAAATTTCCAGAGTAGCTCTAATCCAAAGGCAAACATTTCCCATAATATTGTTTTGGCTTGTGACTTGGGACCAGCACTAAGAAACCCCGTTCTGGAGCTCTCTTTGGAGGAGAACGAGGTGAATTCCTGCTGTGGGAAGCAGGCCAAGAAAGGAGGGCAGATATATAACCACGGGGGCTGGGGACACTTGAAGGAAATAGAGATGGTCGATAGATATTGATCCTCTTCTCCAGTGTGCTCAGCTGCCGCAACCTGGAGACGAAAAGCCTGTTGTTCCTCCTGGGAAGGTGCAGGAGGTGTGCTGTGCTCAGCAGTCCCAGGAGCAGATGGCCCAGAGCTGATTTCTGTGCACAGATGAGGCTGACCCACAGCAGGAGGGGGGGATGCTTCCACTCTGCACGGGCACTGAATCATGCTTTCTGCTGAAATCCAGCAGAATAAACCAAAACAGCATTACCCAGTGAGGTACCCACAACTTTTGGATCTTCCTGCAGGACCCACATCCTTGGGGATTTATTGCAGATCCCACAAGCTTGGAGGTTTCCTGCAGAAAACAGGTGGAAATAGAGAGAGGTATGATGGAGTGGGTGATGTAGACGAGGAGGCTCGCCTTGCTGGAGGAGGAGCCCTCAGGTCTTATCCAAAAGACCCTTCAGAGCAGGTAGGAGGGGACTGGGCCTCTGTTAGAGGCCATTTTGGTCCCCTGGGTCTCAGGACACAAGGTGACTGCCTGAGCAAAACATCCTCAGTTATTCACTCCTGCCTTGACGTGGCTGTCGTGCCATCTCCGGACTGGGAATCTGGAAATGCCGGTTCCCCTGCCGGCTCTGACCTGGCCTGTGGTGCACTCCAGGTGAGTCACTTCACCTCTCCCTGCCTCCTGTTTCCCTCGCTGCTTTCTCTTGGCTGAGCCCCTGAGCTCTTCACTGCTGGTTCTGCCTTCTGTGTTTGTTCTACAAGCAGCACAATGGGCCACCAAAACCACTGTGACCCCCAGCATCCAATTTGAGATGCAAATAATGAATATTTGTCTCAGGTAGTCTTCACCAGAAAGGCCTTCCTATCAAACACCCAAGATTCTTAGTTTCCTGTAAATGTAATTTCTGCCCCCCAAAACATTGCAGCATCTCAATACTTGGCATCTTCCTAGCACATTGTGAAAAACCTGACTCAGGAACAAGCATACCTGAGTGTCTTCACCAAATAACAAAGTCTGACAAAAGGTGACAGGTCTCAGGAAAAGATTTCAACATTTTTTGACATAAATAATAACGTTTGGAGCTAAAACCTAAAAATTTACAAACAGTGACTTGAAAGTTGGGGCAGGGAAAGAGCAGGCTGTTTGCTTAGACTTGGTGAAAAATGGGAGAATGTCATTGAAAGTCATGGTTTTGAACAAAAGTTGTGTTCTGACAGAATTCCGTATTTCATTAAGAAATATCTCTTGGTTGCAAGACATCGGTTGACCAGCTCCATCCCTCCCTGAATCCTAACAAGATGCTTAGTTCTGTGTGAAAGCAGAGAGAGAAACCGAGCCTGTTGCAAGCAATTTCCAACCTTGCAGCCCATCTTATCTCTAACATTTGATTTCTTTGCTCTGAAACATATATTTTGAGAAATGGAGGCAAAGCCTGGAAGCAAAATTGCCCAATGTGTGACTTTCTGACATATAATCAATTGTCTGCTCACTGACTACAGACAAGCTGTGTTAATATGTCCGTGAAGTCCTTCTATTTATCAGGCAGTAAAGTCTCTGAACCCAGAGCTGGCTGGCAATAATAGAGGAGAACAAAGTAACCAAATACAGCCACTCTTCCCCAAAGTAACTTATCGTTTGGTCCATAGTCATGGATTAGGCTCTGCTGTGTTTTTCAGCCTCTGGCTACCTTGCGAACTGTGTGCTGGTTTTTAATGAAGATGTGCAAAGAAGAGAGTTTGGTTGGGAAAGGGTTAAGCAGTGTGTGATGATGAGGTGAGACTAAACAATATATTTAGGTGGAAATTTTGGAAGAATGACCCAGTAGAACCTAATGGCTCAAGTCTTTTTCTTTTTGGGAGATGGATGGGTAACTGAATCCTCCAAAAACCTTTATCTATTTTATCCTGTGGGTAGCTGTGGCACAGGCATCACCCAGCTTTAAAGGAGGAGCATGTGGGAATCCTCTTTCACATCTGGAGTGCTGTCACAGACTTGTCAGGAAAATCCTTCCTGAGGCACCAATGTGGATCTGACCGAGCCTTGGAGATTTCCAATATTTGTTCAATGACATTCTGCACCATACAGGAGGCAAGTGGGAAGGCTGGAGCAGGCTGAGATGCCACTTGGCCATGGTTAGAGGACAGCAGCAGTTGAGGTGCACCAAGACACAGACTTCAGTGTCTTTTCGTCCTCCTTCTGAACCTGCAGCAGTCCACAGGAATGAGGAGTTTGCCCCTTACAAGCAGCCAAACTTCCCCCTGGTTCTGCACGTTTGGGACCAGGAGCATAAAGCCTCAGGGATTGTGGAGGAGCAATCCCAGGCTGGCAGGGAAGCTGCACTGACCTAGCCCTTTGGTTCCTCTGATATTGCTCTGATGAGTATTTCTGGAAGCTCCTTCAGATGTGACCCTCATCTTGCTCAGCTCACTGTGTTATCCATCATCTTTTGGCAGTACAGCAAGTACAACAGGTTTTATCTCTTGTGCCCTGAGTTCATATCACTTGTTTTTTCACAACACCCTTCATCTTGATAGAAAACATTTTTCAAGAGCACTGACATAGCTCCGATCCTAAATGCCATCTGGCAGCAGAATTTGGGAGCCCGCATTTCAGATAGAATTCAGAGGGAAGTGTTTACATCAGGGCCCTGCTCAGAAAGGCTGAACATCCCTTCCATCCTGTGGCTGCTCTAGACCTTCACAAGGGATGAAGCAATGGGAGGCAGTACCACCATTTGTGGTTTAGGACCTATGAGGGGAAGAAAGTTATTTATTCCCATCATTTTTTCTGCACTTAGAGAATCTTTTTGCCCAAGGTACTGGAGAGTCAGTTCCTAATGTACATCGCAGAAGTATCCCCCCCGAAGTCAAAAAGAAATAAAGTGCCAGACCATTTTGATATGTTTTCCATTCGTAGTTTCTTCTAACTGGACAGTGAAAAAAATAGTTTTCAAGAGTATAAAATTATATCTTTTTAATGGCCTCTACTAAATATATATGAACTTACATGTCTGCTGGTTTTAACCAAATTTGACAGGAGGAAAGGTGTCCCACAGTTTCCTTCTAAGTGTTTGGAGAAAAAGAAATGCTGTAAAATGACTTCCTACCTGGATGATGCTAAGGAATCCACATGGGTGAGACTCCTAATACAATCCCCAAAGTGGAAACAATATTCACCTTTTCAAACTCACATCTTTCAAGCTTCCCTCCTTCTCCTGCACCAAAATCATGGGACACAGGCACACAGGAAGCCAGGATTCATCCATTTCTTCTTCCTGCCAAACTTGCAGGGAGTATCTCACTAACACTTGGGATTTTGGAAACTAAAAGTGAGCTGAAGGCTCAAAGCCCTGTTGCACATCAAAATGCCAGAGCGCTTTGGTGCTGTTCAGTCCTTCTCATTGCACTGGTTAACTTGAATTAGCTTGTTCGAGAATGATGCCTTTTATCTGGTTGTCACATGCATGCCCAACGTGAACAACAACAAAAAGAATAGCAGAAGAATAAAGGCCTTTGATGGGGATTTATGAAGGTCACATGTCTTAATTTCGCAGGGGTGGGATTCAGAGGACCTACCAGTGTAGTGTGCTGGGCAGGCGCAGAGACCTGGAGGAAACAGAGCAAGTAAGGGGAGAAGAGGCACCTCCTTGGGGGAGACAAGAAGGGGCTGGGTGCACCATCACTAAATGATCTTTCCCCTTCAGAACCACAATCTAAAGGTCTCTCATTTAGATCCATGATCCAAAGGTCTCTCCTTAAAGCATCGAACTGGCTGTGAGTTGGAGAGGGCATGGATGAGCGTTTGGTCTATTTGTCACTACCAAGGTTTGGTGTCACAGGTTACTTTGATGAGGCATTGTGGGTGCTCCATCACTGGCTGGTAACTGTGTGCTGTGTTAGCAGAGAGCTTTGGGATGCACAGACATGGGGCATCCATTCCCCCTACCACAAGAGTTTTCAAACACAAACTAGATGAGCATTTCCTCTCACAACTCAGTCCTGTGGGTTCTGTTCAGTGGAGATGGTGCAACAGTGAAAACCCCAGAGCCCCCAGAGAGAAGCAGCTCTCAGACCCCACTGCTAAATAAATCGAGTATCTCATCCTAGGTGGTGGCACAGGAGGTGGGACAGCCAACACTTCTGCCTGGCCTGGAAACACGGTGGCCTAAGTGCAGCTTGGGATCTGGCCATGGCTGCTGCTTTAAGGAAAGATGCATAACAGTCTGATTCCTGCTGATAATATGCTGCTGCAGATGCCAAACTCCTTTGTTTCAAAGCAGGGAGCTACTTGCTGGCTCCAGGAGCTCCCCTGCACCAGCTGATGTGTAAGGAGGCCCCCTCTTCTTCCTCTCCATCTCCCTCCCTTTGGTCCTGCTCCTTGCTGCTTACCTTGTGGAGGTCACAGGCAGAAAGATTTCCTCCAGGACAGTCTCCCATCGGACCCTTGCCAGGTCTGAACAAGCTCTAATAAATACCAGCTTCTTCTGATGAAGGAGGAAAGTGCCAGCAGTAAGTGATGGCAAATGCACTTGAACAACATTGGGGCAGACAACAGACAGCAGAGGGATTTGGGGACTTTGTTCTCAGACATCCTCCTTCCCATCCCTCTGTCTTGTTCCCCTTGTTTCCACGGCAAGCTGCACTCCTTCCCAGCAGTGCAGGAGGCTCAAAGCAAAGCTGTGATTTTCCTATTCTCTCCCAAATGAAGGACTGCGGTGCACACACACATCCTTAGAGCAAAGAGTGTCCTATTGAAGGCTGCTTGGCACCAGCCTTAAAGCAATTTAGCAATCTGCCATCTTAAACCATCTAATGACAACTCTTCAAGCAATTGGAAAATTGTGGCCTTCAGTAGACTCTCCAGCTGAGCAGGAGCCGGTGTGTGTCTCCTCTGCTTTCAGCAGGGCTTGGCACTCGCGATCAAAGTCAGGCTGCTCTCTGTGCGCTTGGCATGGCATTAATGCAGAAGCAGGATGCAAAGGGTGGGTTGAAGAAGTTCCAAGGCTGTGTCTATACTATTAAATAAAATGGGTCAGGGCTTGCTCCCTGGCACAGGCAGAAGCTGGCAGAGCTCGCATGCCAACACATAACCTTCCTCTTCTTCAGGACGGGGCAGCTGCATCCAAACCACGCACCGGGGTCATGTTCTTGGCCTGGACATCAGGCTGTGGCTGGGGCCTGGAGCAAGCTCAATGTCCAGAGTTTGGCCAGAGACAGTGCTCCCAGTGCCTGGCTGATTACAGAACATTTTGGGCACATTCCCCAGTTTATTGATGACTTTTAGGTGTCCCCATGCTGGCTACCATGTCTGTAGCTTGGGTCCCCACTGCTCTGCTGAAGGAGTGGGCAAAGCAATGTATGGTGGGTTAGCACCTACTAACATCTGCTGTACAGCATTTTTAGTCTCCACTTGGGGTGATGGGGACACACAAATGCATAGGAAGGCTTCATCCAGCCCCATCACTGGAATAAAAAGCTCTGATGTTCTCCTTGATACTGGTGGGGAAATGGGACCTGGAGGGACCCAGTACCTCCTGGGGGAGCTGGAGGAAGGTAACCATAAGGAGCTGCACACTTCTGCTCTGCTAAACTCTGTCTGGGGAGAGACGGGGTGGGCGAGGCTGGGCTTATCTCACCTCTAATGAAGCTGTCAATGAAGCAGCAATCAGACTACACACACTTCCCAAAAGCAGACTAAATCTGGCTGAAGAGATTATGTTTTTTGACACATTCAAACCTGACTGGGAAGCTGACAGCATTCTTGCCTGAGGGAAGAAAAAAATGGATAAAAGACACAGTCTATCATGTATAAGGCCAGGGCAGCATGTAGGGGATGGGAAGAGACAAGCAGTGTGGGGGCGAGGCTGCACCCCATGGTCCTGAGGAATGCTTGGGCAGACCCCTGCGGACCCCTTCCTGCATCGCCTCGGTCATGCATGAATCCTTCTCACAGTGGCACTGGAAGCAAATCGTCAAGGCTTCATGTGTGACCTGTCCTTCCTGCAGTCATCCAGGGCTGGAAAGGGTGGAAATCTCTCACCAGGGCAGACCTGGGTGCAGAGCTGAAATGTGGGCAGAGCTCACCCTTGGGTGGCGCGAGCTGGGTGTCGCGTGTCAACATTGGCAGCAGGCTTGGCAGGGGACAGAGGTGATAAACTCAGCAGAGATCCATGCAGGAGAGAGGAAAGAGCAGCCGGGATGTTGACTGCTGATGGCATGGTATACTTGAAAAGTACAGCAAAACCACTTACCTTTTGTGTGTGTCAAGATTTTTTGTTTGTTTTGTATATAGGACACCCAGATGCAGGCTGCAGACACACTGGGCAGCATCAAAGCTACCCTAAGGGAAGAGAAAACTCAGAGCCCCATGTTCACATCTGGTTCTCCCATCACACCATACCATATCCCTGATACAAGTGTTGGGACTTTTGTCTGACCACAGCACATGAGAGCAGCCTCCCCTGTATCTCAGGGCTGTGATGGCAAGGGGGATGGGAGGTGAAGCCACCTCATGGGGCAATGTGCCAGCATCCACGCAGCCAAAGGATGCTGTGCCAGAGGATGAGACAGTGCCATTTCCATGGGACAGATGTTCTCAGACAGCTGTGGGACTCTGCTAGGGGATGCAGCATCACTTGCTGCCACCTCACCACCTCCCTGCATGGAGCTGAGCAGCCAGCATTGAACCCAGGGAGCCCTTTGGCTCCAGCTCCGTCTGCTGTGGCTTGGACTATGTGAGGAAAACCACCGAATACCCAACCTGATGCTGGAGCCAAACGATCCTGCAATTTGGGAAGCAGTTTGATTGCATGGCCTCAGTTGAGCGTTATCACCCCAGCCAGCTCCAGGGGTGAGCTGAAACTGGAGCTGAGCCCAGGCCAGTGAGTCCAGTGTGGGCTGAACGTGCATCTCTGCAACACTCATGGCTCGGGCTTTTATCTGTGTTCCTTTATAGCTTATCGTGTTTGCACTAGGGCTCCACAGATAACAATCTATTAACAGTAAAGTGAATTAGATCACTGCCTGGTTATTTCACTCAGCCGAGGCCAAACTACTCTTGTCCATTCAGGAAATTTGTGCTCCTTTATTCTCTCTATGCACGAAGGCATGTCACTCTAATTACCTCCCGTCTCATTCAGCCCGAGCAACTCCGAAACGTTTGCAAGGCAGGAGGGGAGCTCTAACCTCATTAGAGCATGTTATCGTAAGAGATCAGACACTGGCAGGGGTTTGTTGTGATGAGCTGCTCGCAGATGTTTTCTTTTGAAACTACAAAAGGGGAAGAGGGCTCCAAAGCCAGTGTTGCACAGCCTGGAAATAACCCTATCCAGTAGCAGGGATGGGGAGCAAGTGCACAGGGTCACATCCTGCCCTTTGCTTGGTTTGCAAGGGATGGGACAAGGGCAGTAGGGAGAGTTTAGGGACACAGTACCCTTCAAATGGTCCATTCCCTGCTAAACCTCAACACCAGGAGAATGTTTTTTGAACGCACAGGTGAATATGTGTCATTGAGAATATGAGGGCTGCAGGTACAGTGGGTTTGGGGTGATGGAGCCCGGCACAATCCCTTTCCATGATTCATCTGGGGTCTCTAATCCAGAGGTGCTTAACAACTTTTTTATTGTTCCCCACACTCCGTCATTATTATTTTTGACGGACCTTCCCATCTGACCAAGCAAAGTCAAAAGTCAAGCAAACCCACATGTTGTTGTGAGCCATTAGCCACATTAATGAAAAACAACCTATTTTTCGTTGCACATGGACATTTTTATTTATTTATTTATTTATTTTTCAGGGTACAGAGGGGCAGTTTGCAGAGGCTATACAGCAAATCCACCTGCAGCAGGGTGGACTATGTGTGGGAACCACATGAGCTGGCTGTGATGGAAAGCGCTGTCCCCGAAACCCGTGCCCAGACCTCTGAGAAGGTGTCAGGTCAGGGCTGGCCATGCTGATGGAGCTTTGGGACCAGCTGCTCACAGGAATCGAGTGCACCTCTGCCACAACACCCCCGTGCCTGTACATCTTCTTGCTGGCAGACAAGTCCTAAGCATTTAAGAAACACCACAGAGCGGCTTCCCGGTAAATCTAAATCTCTTCATTTGTGTCAGAATAAACTTTGACGATCCCTTTTATTATTAGCTCTTGGAGAGAAGCTGAAGCATTAATGTTTAATAAAGCCAGTGCCCATAAGCAGCTCACTGCTGCTTGTGTGTGCCAGGCCATCTGGCAAAGTCACAGATCCTACCCTGCCAAGAGCGCACAGGCAGATTCTGGCAATTTATTGATGAAAGCAATTTAATGGGAGGTTAATTTAAGTCACTAGCACAGAAATGTGCCCAAGCAAGATAGCTTCCAAGCAAAGGGGTTAATGCAGAGCCACTTTGAGCAGGGTCTTCCTCTCCATCCTAGCCCTGCAGTTTTGTCTCACATTATTGGAGAGACCCCTTTCCCAGTTTTGCTCCCAGGAGATGTATTTATTACGGATGTGGGGATGGCAGCATGGAGACATGAGATACACATCCCATGGATACATATCTCCATGCTTGAAGACTTTTTTCTTGGCAGGACCACGCCAGCCAGAGCTCCTGCAAAGGGAAATCTTACCTTCTTGCTGCCTCATCATCTTTTTATCTTAATGTTCATTTTGACCCCTGCTCTGTGGGCACGTGGCTGCACCTAAGGCAATCAAAGCCAGGATACCAAACACATCACTCACACCCTTCCCCGTGCCTGTCCAGGGTTGTGGGATGTGGTTTCACCCTCAGTGAACACCGATGTGAAACAATGAAGGTCATGATCCAAAGCCCTCTGGAATCAAAGGGAGGTTTGATGTTTGGTGTTATTTTTTTTCCTTCCTTTGACTTCTGCTGCCTTGGATTACACCAATATGCAGCAATTTCCAGCAGGTGAGAGCTGATCAGCGTTGGGCAGTAGCCAGACAGCCGAGACCAGCATCTACATGCAGGCATGCTTTAGTGATGCCTTCCAACAGATTTGGCCTCAAACCAAAGGTCCTACTCATCTCCTGACCGTGGTCCAAACTGAGGTCTTGGCTCTAACCAGCTCCAAAAGATAATAATAAGAATAATAAAAAAAAAAGGTAATAAAGCATAGACCAGGATAAACCCACCCAGCAGCTGCTGCGCTTCTGTGCACAAACTTTCCTGTTCTCCAGATGTCTGCAGGAGACATCGATGTAAAATCATGGGCAACCTTCTACCTGAACTGGGTCCTTACTGGTGAAGGCCCTGTCCTCTCCCACCTCCAGCTCTCTCTCTTGGAGCCCCCTGGGCCAACTCCCAACTTTCAATTGCTGCAGCTGTAATTCATAGCCAGTAAAGAGACTTGTTTAATAATCAGGCAATAGTCTCAAATATGGCTTGAGGAGTTTCATAGCATGTTGGAGGCAAAGAGGCCTAGCTTTCAGCTCTCCCATGAGGCCATGAGGGCCAGAAAAGCAGAGATCTGGCTTTTCTTTTTCCTCTTTCCTCTGTTTCCTTCATTTTAGTTTCAGACTTTTCCAATGGATACTTTTCTTAGCCTAAGTAAAATCTCAGATGCTGGGAAGACAGCTTCTGGTACCACAGGCCCAGCTGCCCCAGAGACAGCCCTAGGCTGAAGGGTGGTGGGACTTGAGCTGGGCCAAGCACACAACCATTGACTCCTAATCCCAGGCAGGAATCATCCAAATGCTGTGGTGTGTGGAAAACTGATAGGCTTGTTGTCCTCCAGGACAGCTCTGTGACACTGAGCCTCCAGGACAGCTGACACTTTGGCACTGACAGCTAGCACCAGCCCAGGGGAACCCTGTGCATCCCTGGCCTCTTCAGCAGAGCAGAGTTTGGGGAAAAAGGGAAAAGGTTGCACACATAGACATGCATGCAGACACTGACTGTGAGAGGAGAGGGACTTTGAGATGGGAAAAGGGAAAAGTCTGCTCTGATGGACACATCAAAGTCCACAAATGGACGAGGAAGCATCCCCAGTGGCAAGACAAAAGGTGACTTGTGCAGCAGTGGAGTCGCTCAGTCTGTCCTGTTGCCCTCAGCCGCCGCTCTGGCTGGCGAAGATGTTGCAAAACCATCTTCCCGTCTGAGGCTCTGGCTTTGCATCAGCCCAGCACATGTCCAGGACAGCTTCCAGAACACAGAGCCAAGCAACGCCTGTGAACACAGAGCCTGGAAGGAGCTGATCCACTCCCAAACCTTTCGATGGCAGAGCAGGCAGAAGCCTGCTTAGCCCGGGGGAGCCAAGCAAAACCCGGGGGCATTGAAGGCATGTACCTCATACAGTTGTGGAGTGATTTATTGAAAGCTTAATGAAGGAATTGCCAGGCTTGCTTTGTTTCCATGGTACCATAAAAAATGGATGGGAAGTGACTGGGCTGTCTTGTAGTTTGAATGTTTCATTGGCATGTCACGGAAACCTCCGGAGGATGCCTGGAGGGCATGAGAACTGGCTGATGGAATGTGCTAGTTTGTTAATTTAATAGGATACAACGTTTTCCCTTAACACCGCACATGCAAATCAGGTCAGCACACCTCCCTCTTGCTTGCAGTGGAGGGATCCCAGTCTTGTGGGGTGTCCCAGAGGATGCTGAGGTGCCCTGGTCCCCATCCCAGCACCCGGCAGCATCAGGCTGCAGGATGGATTCTGGACTCCAAAGTATTTAGTGGGAAACGAGCAGCAGTGTTTTTGTGGTGTGAAAGCCAGCCTGAACAACACAGCAGTATGCAAGGCAGTACCAGCTCTGCTGAGTGGAAGAGATCAATATACACATTGATAGGAGTATAAAAAAGTGCAGGTTGTATGTGGTTCATCGGGGACTTTATCAGTGAATCCTGCCAGACCATTAAGGAAAAAGCTTATCAGATTTATCTGGGATTAGTAAACTTACTGTAGTATTTTTAAAACCAAACTACAGGACATGAGTCTCCTAAGGACCACAGGGTGTTTTTACAAATCCCAAAGAGAGGATCTAAGCCTTTGATAACTGTATATATGATTTTAATGTCCTGCTTACTAATCTTTATTCTTTTGATTACCACTAAATTCCCTCAATGTTTCCAACAGGAGACTGATAAATCTCACATAAATATCGTGTGAATTCATGTACACATGTGTGCCTGCATATATATGTGCATACATGCAACCTAAAGCCCAATACCTTGGCCCCATCCATCACTAGAGATGAGTCCAATCCTTTCACCAAGCAGAATGAGTCAAGTCCCATGTTGGGAAGGATTCAGCCTTGCAACAGACACAGGCTCTTTAGAGGATAGACATAATCCAAAATTAATTGAACTCAGTGGAACTCTGCTCATTTAAACCAGCCAAAGACATTTGAACCAGCTGAATTGCCCCATCCCGTGTCCTTGCTGCAGCCAGAAAGGGATCCCAGCTGTAGCTTTGCTCTGAAATACCCACAACATCTGGACCCTGTGTCCTCCAGAAGGTAACATTCCTTACGTTCTGAGACTTATTCAGCTATCCTGCAAAGCTGCAGCGTGACCCAGGCCTGGGCTTCATGTCAGCAGCACTAATATTTGATGGGATCCCCAATGCCCACAATGATGTGCTTCGGCTGCTGTGTGGGGAAAGGATCTAGTGGATCCAACCCAGGCACATCATTCACCTTGCTCTGTTCTCCACCACATGCAAAGCCCTCTTGTATGTGGGTGGCTGGGCTGGCCCAGCTCCAGCTACGATGCACAGCCAGCCGGTTTAATTTTCTTGTGCCTGATGGCTTCATGCTCGGCTTCCTCCCTCCCTATCTTGTGCTTTCCTGGAGCACGCAGCTTGGTTTCAGGCTCTCTGCCCTACACAAGAGCTCTGCTGCTTCACCAGCCAAGGAAACAGTGAGGAATTTCCATCAAGCTGTAGAGCCGAGATCTTACGGAGTGTTTTTGTTTGTTTGTTTGTTTGTTTTAATATATATATATGTAACTTGCTGCTGTGTTCAACTCCCCTTGAAATCATGAAATCAGAGTTTTGTTCTCAACCACACTATGGGGCAGGCCTTGAGGATCCTAGAAGAGAAGATTTGTGCTCTGAGGATCTCAGAAAAAAAGTTTTGTGCTTTGAGAGGAGCTCCACCAACCTTCCCTGTGTCACCCCAGCTGCTCCAAGTGTGAGCCGGGAAGACAAACATGAAGCAAGAACCTTTTATAGAAAAAATAAAAACAAAAAAAAAGTGAACAACTGCCACAAAAATCTGACTGAAGCTCATTCCCAAACAATTCGGTGCCAGCTGCTCAGCAGGAAGGCAGATCCAAATGGACAGTTGCAGCAGCCGCGTCTGATCTCTTGCGCAGAGGCGGCCAGAGGCTGATCAGTGCCAAGTCCTGCATTGCTACCAATAGCCCGCAGCTAAATGGGACTCCACTCCTGGAAGGCCAACTGATCTCAATTTAATGACTAGGTGATGAAGAGCATACCACGCCTCTTTCTAATCAGTGATTAAGTCCTTTTGGTGCTGATTTACTTCGTCTGACTTCCATCACACGTTTCCCTGTGGCTACATCTATATTATGGCAGATAGCTGTGGGCTTGAGTCTGCAGAGCTGAGTGGCTCTGTCATTTCTGGGGCATTTCCAAGCCGGCTAAAACCAGGATATGTAAAAACCCAGGCTGAACTGCAAGTGCACATACAGACTGCACAGCACCCACTCAGACATGAACCAAGTGGAGTTCTTCTAACACTTGCCCTGTTTGGGGATGGTGTTTTAAATAAGAGAGGCTATGTGACAGCCTGCCTCGGGAAGCGAGTTTCCAATGTGCATGGTCTCTCTACCTTGGAATAGAGTGGAGTAGCCTTGCAGATTAGCAAGGCTAATCTGCACCTGCAAATCAGTAAGTGTGTCTCCCATCAAGTGTTCTCACCCCTGTCCCTGGAGTGACAGCAAATTCAGACTTATTTTTCCACATTCACTTCTACTCTGGAGGTTTTGAGAGGATGCACAGCATCCTGCAGCTACCAGTCCCATAATGTGTCCAGTTCAGCATCCTCCCCAACACATGGCACTGACCTCTGCTGTATGATGGATACCAGATGAGGAGAATTAACCATTCCTCTGTTCTTATTTAGTTAGGAAGCAGTAACCTTTCAGTGCTCCCTGATGTACCAGATATGTCAAAGCTTCCCACTTTGACTTCAAAGGAATGTCACAAGGATAGGAAGCGCAGAACCAGCAGCGAAGCAATTAGTGATACGATCTGGTGGAGCCGTTCCCCTGCTCTATTTCCTAATGCCACTTAGTGTGTATCCATTAATGTTAAACCACGTGTTAAAAGAGATTGGACGCTGAGAAATGAAGTCCTTCCTCGAAAGAACTGAATGCCACTTTGTGATGGATTCACGGCAAAGTCAGGAAGAAGAACAGGAAGCTGCACCAGGAATGGATTTAAAGCATGCACTGGGGAACATTTTTCTCTTGCACAGATATTTTCGATGCAAGCTGGTTTATCCGAGTTGAAATACAAGAGAATCAAAGTCTCTGCCTGAAATCCTGCTCTTGCTATGCAGTGGGACACGGGCAATTGGCAATATAAATGTGTTTCTACAAGCAGTGAGAAAAATAAACCCTGGCTTCCCTTAGCTGCATTTGACTACAATAACCACAGTTCTTCTGTGGCAAGAGATAGTCTGTGCACTGATTCATTACTCGTGCTGACAGGCCAGCCAGTTCAGCATGCTAATTGTCCAGCTGCCCCTTGCCAAAGGTTTCAGCTTGCTTTTCCCTTGTTTACTGGTAATTCATTACTCTGCTAGTCCAGGGTCCAAGCAGCCAACACCTGATTATGGTACACTCTGCTGATGGGGAAGATATACAGAGGATTTACGCTGCAAAAGGCCTGTTTCTAAGCCCACATAAGATCCCAGCCTGCCAGGCTTTTGCTTTACACCAAGTGCATGTTCACCTTTTACTGAGAATAGGAACATTTTAGGGCACCGTGTCCAAAAGAAGATTTCACCTGACACCTCAACAGGCTAAAATGGACAAGAAGAGGATAGGCACCCAGCTGAGCTACCTTACTGCTATCCCATCAGTTTGGCATTGCAGAGTCAAATGAATAATAGGAACATCATGTGTGCAGGAATGCCCACGTAGTGGAGGTGGTCATCTGGTCCTTGAAATCTAGCCTTGATTTTGGGAATCGCTTTGGTATTGGTGCCTCTGGGGAAACATTGCTTCCCATATAATGTGAGGAAGAAGGAATGATGGGTGGTGTGCTGGTCCTGGACAGCAGGTTCACCCCCATGTGTCTTCTTCACGTGCCTGAACAGAGGATGTTCTCCCACCACCTATGGTGAGTGAGAGAGATTTAGCACCACCACATCCAGGCAGCTTCAGCCCATTTATGCCCTGTGATGATCCGAGCTCCTCTGCTCTAGCAGTGTGGGAAAACTGGCAGCCTGCTTGCACTGTCCACTGCTCTCTGCTGTTTACTGCTCCCGTGCTTAAAGGGTTTACAGGCTTACAGCAGACAAGGAAGAAAATTCAGCCAGCAAACAAGTGCAGAAGGTGAACATAACCAGCCCAATAAACCACCTTAGTGCTGCTCCGAGCAGAGGGCTAGATGCTGATCATGGAGCCCTCCTATTTTTGTGCAACAGAACTGCCTCAAGTCTCTGCTTGGAGAAACAGGGGCAAAAGGGTTATCACCCTCCCTCCTTCAGCTTTTCAAGACTGAGTGCTCCAGGGCAGGACCTGCCAGGTTGTGTGTGCTACAGCTCAAAGGATGCTGGAGCTTTGCTGCTCCTAATGCAGCAGCTACTGCATTAGCATGGGCTGGTTTATGTTTTTCTCCTTCATTTCCATGCAGGAAACCCTGAATTTGACATTGAATAAACAGACATCAATAACGTAACAAGCACAGGGATGGTTCCATAATGCTGCCTGATGGGCAGATGCTGCAGGCATCATGGCTTGCCGTCAGTGGGAACAGAGGGACCCCATACTGGGAACATCCTGACCCCATAGTGAGGGCATCCTGACTCCATTCACTTCCCTGCTCTGGGGCTAAAGGGGAGTAGAGGCAGTGGGGTGGAGTGGGAGATGAAGGGAAATTGTGCACACCCACATCTCTGCAAAGCAGGGGAGCGGGGGATCATGTCTGCTTGCAGGCAGGGAAAAAGAAAAAAAAAAAAAAAAAAAAAAGAAGGAAAGAAGGAAAGAAGGAGCAAGAGGATAAATGGAGGAAGATTTCTTCCAGGAACAAAACCTGTAAGTGAGAAAGGTGAATTTCCCCTGAAGTCTTTTTTTTTTTTTTTTTTTTTTGTCAGCATGCTCGTTCCCCTTTTTGTGCAGGTGTTTAGTGAGTCTCATGGCTCACACAACCGATTTAGGCTCATGGCTCTTTTCAGCTCCCTTCCTCTTTCTCCCTAAAGTGCCCTCCGTGCTCAGCTTTTCATTCCTTGCGTCTCCGGCTCTAATTATCTTTTCTCTCCTGCTGCTTCTGATGAATTGCTCTGTTTTTTCATATCTTTGGGGCCCCGCTGCTTCTTGGGGAGCTAGGCTGGAGAGTTATATTTCTCATCCCTCTCAGTCATTACGAAAGACAATTCTCTCAGATGAGGACATTCATTAAACTGATTTGGGAAGCTTGGGCTGTCTTCACTGTGTGCGCTTGCATTAGTGTGGAGAAAATAATTAAAATGCACAGGAAGTTTAGGCTGGAATAATAAGAAAAGCTGGTCCTAACCTTAGGAAATTTGGGGGCAGGGTAACCATTTAATTTTTAATAGGTGTCACAATCACTGCGGAGTATCACATATCAGAGTATATGGAAGAAACAGGTGATGAGACCATGAATGTTCTCCCAGATCCTGAGTTTGCCATAGGACCCTGACAATTATGAAATCAATAATGCAGATATGGTGGGGAAGGAAGGGTGCTTATGTGTGCGTTCTGAATTTGGACCTCTTTAAGCTTCCCAGGTCCCAGCTTCTCTCTATAGCCAAACAAAATCAGAAAAATGTTTTCAACATAGAAGCTGAGATGAACCTGGTTCCAGAAGGTGGGATTTTATGGGAGAAAAATATGGAGAATACAAAGCATGCAGAGATTATGGTGCCAGAAGTGGCTTTTTATTCTGGTGGTGGAATAGGCAATAAATCCCAGAGACACACCCTGCCGTGAGTGGGCACAAGAATGGGGTGGTTTCAGCAGGGAGGTTGGAGACCACAAAATCTCAGTCCCATCCTCATCTCTGCCACAACCTCTCTGAGCAAGCCACCTCTTTATTGCCTAGTCCCATCCGAAGTCTGTTAATGCTTTTATTTTCTGCCTTCTTCATGTAATGAACTCAAAAAGCCCTGGGGCAGGGATTGTTTTTGTGGCAGCCCCAGACAAGGCTCTGGATGGAGCTGGAGCCACTACCATGTGATGGGAAAACTGGGATTAACCTGAAGTCCCTTCTTCCTTTGAGGTGAAATGGCCACAGCTTGCAAAAGGCAATGGGAGGCTTGCAGGGCCCAGGTGAAGCAGGGCACAATTAGTCTGGCCTGAGGCCACGCTAATGTGCCTAATTGGCTTTGGGCTCTCGTCCACGGTTGCACAGCCCTGTGGACATGTGTCTAGCAGAAGAACCAGGTTTGCTTCAAGGCTCTGCAGATAAACTCTGCCTTGGGCTGTGTTTCAGCCTTTCACTGAGACAAGAAGCCAGGGCAGTCAGGGATATGGTTCGGACATTCACAAGTGGCTGAAGACCACCAGGAAAAGGGCAGTGCTGGCGAGGACCTCCCCAGTTCCTACAGCCTCCCTCCTGCCATGGATTCTGGAGGGGTTTCCATCAGCATTGCAGCTTCTCTCATTGCAGGAGCCTCACACCAGATCCCAGGGGTGGAGAGGAGCTCGGGGTTCAGACTGCCATTCTTGCTCATCCACGCAGACATTGGCAGTGGTGTCTGGTGCTCAGCTCTTCCTAAAGAGGACATCTCCAGTGGGGCAGACAGCCTGTAAATGTCAGGCAAAGGAACCCACCAGAAGGCAGAGAGGAGGAGTTTTAGGTAAGTAAAGCACAACAGGCACAGAACTAAGAGAGAAAATGTGGGTGTATGTGTGCGTGCATGTGAGTTTGTGCATGTGCACGTGTGTGCCAGTGTGGGTGTAAGATGCAGAGAGACAGAATGGCTGGGGAGCAGGAGGGAATGATTTAGTGCCACTCTCAAGGTATGTCCTGTACTTGCCTCCTCTCCAAGGTCTTGGCACCAGCACATTTCTCTGCAGAGGAGCCAGAGGTGCGCGCCTCCAAAGCGATACTCTATCAAACAGGAAAGCCATTTACTTTCTGCTGGCTCTGCAGATTTTCAGCGCCTGCAACTGCAGACCTAAAAGTTTATCTTACCGGAGGAATTTATATGGGGCTGTGAGATGGGCTGGTGTTATATGGCTCTAAGTAGTTACATGAAGCCTCTGTGGGCTAATAAAATGGTATTAATTGTATTGCTAAGGTTGCATTTTAAACATTAAATTATGGATGGCTTGATAGCATCGTGAAAGCCAGCATCTTGACATGACCTAACCATTATCTATGGAAATGGCTAAAATGCCTTTTTACAGTGTACTCTGGTTGATTTAACTCTTTGAGGTGACACTGCACAGTAAATTATTTCCCCAGGCAGAAGGAGAGCAGTGAGGGCTTTTCCTTTCTCCTTCCCCTTCAGCATCCCTGCTCCATTCCTGCACGGTTCCTGAGTTGCCTTTACCCTCCCCAGCATGCTTTAGCCCAGAAATAGCAAGTGGGGGGCAAGCCTGGGTCAAATCCCACTCTCCACTTTGTCCTCTGCATGTCCAACAGAGGACACTTAGGCACGGGGAGGGTAGAGGCAGAAGGGGGGCATGGGGGCAGCTCGAGGCTGGGCCCTGGGTGCTGCCCACCCTGCCCAGCCCCACAAGGAAACCAGCAGGGGGATGCCCCGGCCCCTGTTAATCTAATTAGAAGGGTCAGCCCTAAAGGGCAATTACAGCACACAGCCAGTACCAACAGCAATTGTCCTCTTGCTGTTTTAGGGGCAGGGCTGGGGCTCTTGGGGGCTGGAAGTAAGGAGTGTGTGCAGCTGAGGAGGAAGCAGAGACAAATGCTAATTTAGTTGTTTTGTTTTATTTATTTATTTTTAAAAGGGATTGATGGATTCAGCATGCATAATCACCGGAGATGTCTCAACTAGCTGAAGAGACGTCCCTGCTGTGCTGGGTGAGTCCCCCATCCCTACTGACCCCCTCCCCTGGTCTTTTCCCATGTGTCGCTGTGCCAGGAGAGGCACAGCATCCCTGCGGGCTCTGCGGTGGGAGCCTGGCTGGTGGCACGCTCCCAGCACAGCAGGGGGGCCCCATCCCACACCCCCTGCCATGCAAGGTACAGCTGGGCTGCGTGGGACCTCACAGTCCCCAGCGTCCCACGCCTGGCGTGTGACACCTGTCAACTCTGTGTTGTCCAAGCTGCAGCTCTGTCCTGTCCCCCCACCCTGTTCCTGGCCCTGGAGCTGCTCACGGCCCCAGCTGGAGAGCAGAGCCCTGGAGGATTTTAGGAGAAGCCCTTGGCTCATTCCTGGACCGATGCTTTTAAGCTGAGGGAGAAATTAAATACAGAGGAGAGGAGAAGTGGTCCTTCTGCCACTGTCCCTTCTGGTCCCTGGGTGCAGAATGGGCTCTGCCAGGATGGAGAAGCCCCATCGCCCACTTGGTTTCACCCTATGAGCCATGGGGTCTGCCCCTCAAGGAAAGCATCCATGGACACAGAAACGAAATGCAAAGCTCATGCAGCGCACACGTCCCCAGCCTACAGCAGCAGCATCATGAAAACCCCAGCCGTGGCCTTTCTGAATCAGACAAAATACATAAAGGGCTGATACCTGTGGTGTGGTGACCTTGAATTTTATACTAATAAAGCTACATGACGGTGGGTTTTGTTGTTGTTGTTGTTGTTGTTGTTTTGTTTTGTTTTTAAGTAAGAAAATCATTTTGTAGGCTGCTGTCCCCTGGCAGCGTTTTGACGTTAGAGACCCATCATGCCTCTTGTATTATGGAGTGCTAATTTATCTTAGAAGCCAGCAGCAGCTGCTCATGTTACAAGTGGGAATTTCTTCCCTTTGTTTTGCTGGATGTTGCTCTCCTGAATTTCGGTTCAAGGGTTGATTTAAGTGGATCTGCATTACAGACTGAGCAGATATTTCCAGTGAATGAAGTGACTAAACGTGGCATGTTAATGTCTTTGGTGGATCAAGCTCACCAGGCAGTTCTGGACACCTTAATGAGCCCTGCTTTGTAGAGCTTAAAATCTGAAGGCTGGATTTACCCGCTACAAAGTGTGCCCAATGGAGTTACTCTGATGCAAAATATGGATGAGGATCTCACCACATTTCTGTTTCTCATGGAAGCTAAGCCGTCAGATGAATTGGCCCAGAAGAAAAGACCCTCAAATGGAGCCTGAGAGGCCCATAATGACAACAACCAGAATCACAAAATGACTGAAGTTGTCAGGACCTGTGGAGGTCTCCTGGTCCAAACCACTGCTCATACAGGACCACCCAGAACAGGTTGCACAGGTCCATGTCCAGGTGGATTTTGGAGATCTCCAAGGAAGGAGACTCCGCAATAGGAGAATGAATATGAGGAGGAAAAATGGCCAGGAATATCTGCCACAGATGCCCAGAGAACAATTTAGGGGAAGCGCTTGGTAGTAATGTTTAAAACAGACTAAAAATTTGAGGGCTGAGATTTTCTAGGGAATGTTTTTTTCTTGGGACATGGAGGAGCCATCCAGGCACTGGTGCGATGGGAGAAGACAACTGCATATACAGGAAGACCTTAAGGTGTGTCCTTAAGGCATCTTTACTTTCCTACATGGCTTACAAAGATGGTTTGTTAAGATCAAAGCTGTTCTCCTTCCTGAATAAAACCATGGATCCTTCATTCAACCTGGAATCTTCTGTTGGGTGTCTAGGGCCAATAATCCCTTGGTGAACAGGCATGAGGGCTGTGGGTTTAGGATTCTCGATGCCTGGTTTGTCACAGTGAATGGGGGTGCCCTCTCCAGGATGGTGCTTTGGAGGGCCAGCCCATGGTACATGTGCTCCACGCAAAGGCTGCCAGGCTGGCGCTGCTTTGGGGCAAGCCAGCTGGCCTTTGTATTTAGGCAACCGGTGCATGACTGAAGCCTGGCCCATGCCCAGGCTCTGCTGGTCTGCACAGGCTGGATATATGGAGGCAAGCCAGCTGGCTCCGGGAACACCGGAGAGATGCAGCCCAAAGAGGCTGAGTCCCTCCTTGACCAGCATTTTGGTAGAGCATAGATCAGCTCCTCCAAGGGTAATGGGGGCTTCTTGCCCTGCTCCTGCTGTTGCATCCCTAGGAGATGAAAGGCAAACCTCTGACAAAGACTGTGGTGTGATATGGCCCGAGTTTTTCTAAGGAGACTTGGAGTCCGTTCCATGAGGAGTGGAACCACTTCCTCACACAGCTTTCTTCCCCAGTTCCCAGGGTGGTGGAGTGGGCCTGGCTACTCTTTACAGAAGCAGCCTCCTCCTGTACCCCAGGCCTGCTCTCCCTCCTGGCTTTGCTCTTCTCCGGATTACCAGGACCGTGTATTACTACATGGCTAGTGACAAGAGGAGAGGGCTCCCGTCGATCGGTGACCACCTAAAGAACTAGGAGGTTGGTTTGGAGCGGCATCTGAGAGTTCAGATGCTTCTCTGAAGCTTAGCCAAACCCCTTTGGCCTGGAAACCGAGCTGGGAAATATAATGAGATTAGGCTGTCAAGTGAGATTTATGGCTCATCCTTCTTCCAGCTGGGTCAAAAATACCACAAGTGCAGCCTCTCTGAGAGCACATCAGTGCCTCTGCTCTGACAAAATCAGGGAGGGACGCAGGCGGGAAGGACAGGTGGGGTTTCCTTTTAGGCTAACAGATGATTATAGTTTGGGGGAAGTTCAACTTCTGCTCCAGGCCCGTTTGCAGGTGGGGCCACCTGCTTGTTGATTGCACACCCTGGGGATGGGACTCACACTGACCCCAGTGATGAAGGGAATGCTTTGGAGGGCTTTATTTCTGGGGGTCGAGGCTCTAGTCCTTCTGCTTGCCCACATTATTCACAATCCTGGCTCACAACCTCCTTATCCAAACAAGATTTTACCCCCAGTCTCCAAGGGCTTTCCTCACTGCGTTGGTCTCTGTGCGGCCTTGGATAAAGTGGTGGTGCAATGTGGGGATCCCCCAGTGCTGAGGCTGTCAAAAATCTGCCATTTTAAAACTGATTAAGCCAACCCGTGGCTCCTTTATACTGTTGTGAGCCAAGACTCCGTAGTGTGAACAGCACAGCTACCAGAAGGGAGAAGAAAACTGTTTCTACCAGGCAGTCAGTGTCAGGGGTCTGGGGAAAGCCATCTCAGCCAGTCCCTCTGGTGCTGGAAAAGGGCATGGATCCATGTCCTAGGCCTACTCAGACTGTAAAGCAGGACACTTTTTGTGTCAAGACACAGTCTCTGTCACTGTGAATCAAATCAAACATCAGGAATTGTGAGGAAGCAGAGAACAAAGCAGAAAATGTCATTATACCACTATAAATGTCTCTGTGCATCCACATAGGCTCACAGGATAATTCAGGTTAGATGAGACCATAGGATGCCATCGTCAGTAGTCTGCCCCACTTCAGACCCCAAAGCCAAGAGAAACATTACTGGGAAAGATGCAGACTGAAGGTCCTGAAGGAGAAATTCTCCAGTTTGGAAGAGAAACAACTAAGGAGAGAGAGAAAAATAAATAAATAAATAAATAAATAAAATAAATAAAAAAAGAAGACTAAGAATGTCTTGAGGGACAACCAACTGCTCATCTGGAATAATAGAAGAATTAGAGGCATCAAAAAAGCTACATCCTCCTGCTGTCCTCCTGGGTGCAGCCATACCACCCTGAGGCATGCTATGACTGGCCATGAAGCTTACGGTGTGCAACCAAGCTCAGGTGAAGAGGATGCTGTGGGCTCACCATGGGTTTCACACAGGGTTGCTATTTTAATCCTTGTGTTGAAGAATTTTAAGAAAAGTGCCACTAGATAATTGTACAAGTGAAGCTAATATTTTCAAATGCTGGAAGCTGCTATAGATCAACAGTAGCAGCCATCATCACAGCCTGTGGATATACCTGTGAAATTCAGTCTCATCCTTTCCCAGATGTCCCCAGAACCAAGTCCTCATTACTCTTCAGATTTGTTTAAGTTCATAGTGCCTTGAGCACAGTAATACTGAAGGCTGCTTTCCTGCCAATTTCTGTCTTGTACATTGAATTTGCTGGTGTACAATGAGATGCAAAACCCCAAAGCAGCTTCTACTGGGGGTGGTGCTAGCCTAAAGGGGACTCTTTAGTGGTAAGAGAGGAACTCAGGGTTGTCTCCTTTGTCCAGGAGCTTATCTTAGAACTGGTGGAGGTTGACTTGATTCAGACACATGCCAACATGAAGAATGCCTACAAGCTGCATTTCCTGAAGAAAGCAATCTAGAAACCTTTCAGATAACAAAAACTCTTCTTTGGGGCTTTGCAAGCACTTTCTCTGTCCCATTAACTGGATAGCACAAGCTGCTCATCACCTGCTCTCCTTGTCAGTACCGGTACTATCATGACTTATAGAGCAATGGTTTATAGCCACAACAGCATCTAAATTACTGATCATTCACTTTTATAGTGTGCTGGGGAAGGAGGAAGCTTTTCTCCTTAAAAACAATCATTTCTCTTAATAAGTGCACTACACAGCAGAGGACTGAGGAGCATCCATCCTGCTGCAGGATGTGCTCATGCCAGGGTCATCCCAGTTTTGGTGGCTAGGCACAAAGGTATATAACGTCCCCATCACATGGGTTTGTGCAGTCTTTCCTTTAAGCCTTCAGCAAGGAGACAGAGAGATGTGAGAAAAGATAGTCCTTTCCTTGACTAGTCTGGTTTCTGGACATATTTTGCCCAAACTCTTTTTTTTTTTTTTTTTTTTTTTACTTTTAAATTACTAAAGCAAAGCAGCCAAGCTTATATGGAGTGATTTTTTATTTTTTATTTTTCCTGAATGAAGCATTGCCCAAACTCAAAACAGCCTGATTCAAACTATATATATTTTTCCAGTAAATGCTTTTGATTTTTCAGCTTTTAACTTCACAATATATTTGGCTTCTGGATTTCTAAATGGGATTTTTCCAAGCAGTGCCCAAAATCAAAAACACTTTCATCTCCCAGCAGTGTTTTTGAAATTCTTGATTCATAGAAAATCTCCCAACTTTTGGCTTTCATGGCATGAATAAAGGAAGCATTTTGAAGTTTTGAAACTGCCACCGGCCAGCAAAATTGGGAGGCTGAGCAGCTGCAGCTATGGAGAAGCCTCTTCGGCAGCTGTGAGCAGGAGCTGTAAGTCAGCTCTGCACTCACTTGCAATCACGCAACCATATCCTTTGCTATGTAAAGGGATTTTTATCATTTCTGTGTCTTGCACGTTGTCCTCATCTGGGCGTAGGGAACCTGGTGGCCAGACCAAGCCACTTGCAGTTGCTGGGCTGTCTGTGCTTGCCCTTTCTCTGTGTGCAGGGAGATGTTGTTGACCACAGCAAAAGTCCCTTGGCCCGAAGGGTCCCTGTGCACCTGGGGCCCTTTGTGAGCCCAGTGGGGCAGTCAGGGAAAGTGCTGTAATGGAGGGACAGCTTCTCCATATATAGAGGGGGAAACATCCATGTCCCCTTTGCTCTTTCATCTTCTCTCCTCTCTCTCTCTCTCTCTATATATATACTTGACTTTCTTTCTTTCTTCTTTTTTCACCCTCTCTTTCTCTTCCCCCTCTTTCTTTCTCTTCCTTTTTCTTTATTCCCTCTTCTTCTTCCTTTTTCTTTTTTCCTTTTTCCTTTTTTCTTTCTCCTTTTTCCCTTTCTCTTTCCCTTTCCCTTTCCCTTTCCCTTTCCCTTTCCCTTTCCCTTTTCCTTTCCCTTTCCCTTCTCTTTTTCTCTCTTTTCTTTTTTCTCTTCCACTCTTTCCTTTCCTTCTTTCTCTTCCTTTCTCTCACTCCTTTTCTCCTTCCTCCCTTCCCCCCACCTCTCTTTGTCCTTTCTTTCTCTCACCCCAGGGTCCCCTTTGTCTGCGCTCCCCAAATCCCTCTCTGGGCCCCTGCTGCTTTCCCAGCTATCCCCAAGACATCACAGATCTTTACACCAGTTCCCCTGGGCTGGCAGCATCTCAGAGCTCGTTTGAGAGCAGCCAGGTTGCTCTAATTGAGGATTCCCCCCACCACCACCATGCCTTGGTCCCTGTGGGAACACGAGGGGAACAGCGATGTGAGAGGGAAAAAAAATTATCCTGGGCAGCGAACCGCTGCTCTGGTTTGTATCTTGCTGGGAAAAGGGGCCAGGGTGCATTGCTCTGGGGCCATCCTCACCCTGCCTGCCCCTTCCCTGCCCTCACTTGCACATCCACCCCGCTCTCCACGTTCAGGGCATAGGGGTGCTTTGGACTTGAGAGGTGCAGACAGAAATCTGCACCCTCCTGCAGTGGCTCGGAAGGCGGCTGGTGGACTAATTTAATATAGCTTGGTCTCAGCTCTTTTAATTATGTCTTTATAGTCTTTTAATTAGCCAGAATCCTACTAATTTAAACCACTCTTGTTCAGAGAGACTTCTGCTTAGCAGCTGTTCTCACTGTGAGCTTTCTCTGGGTTAGGAAGAGGAGCCTGGGATGTTCGCTGCTCCCCTTCAGGCTGTTTTTCTTATTTTGCCACATCAGCAAAAGGTTGCAGAACAGAAATGGTTCCTCTGAGATAGAGGAACGTGACTTACAAATAATTATTTTTGTCTGGAACCTGTTTACAGGGTTCAGACAATAGAGAAAACCAAGGCTGTGGCACTTCCCTTTGCATATGATACAACTCCAGTTTTCCTTCAAATGAGGCAGAGACATGAAACTTGGAGGACCAGGCTGTCCAGCTCATCTGAAAGACAGCCTAATGAGGATCCTGGCAGCCAGGCTATCTTCTAGAGAAAGCCATTGGAAAGAGGGCTCCAGGCATTGGCTACTTCATGCCCTTCGCATGCCAGACCACCAGCTGTAAACCAGACCCCTGAGAGCTGCTGCCCAGTCTAAGGCAAAAAGGGTTTCCTTGGTGAAAAAAGCAAATGAAGACATCATCCCAGAGGTCCTCAGGGGACACATGAATTTCTTCAACTCCTCTTCCCAAGAGGGCTCACCTCCAAGAGGTGACACTGACCTCTCTTTGTCATTGAGATCCAGAAAGGAAAAAATGTATATAAGACCTGCAGCAAACGTACCTTTCTGTACCTACATCACCAGCTGGTGCTCCCAGCAGTGGTGAGAAGTGCAGGGCTTGGCTCCTTCTGGGTTGCGAGCAGCGCCCGCCACCTTCCCATGACTCAGTTCCATGTTCAACAAACACAGGGTGTTGTCCAGCTGCAGATTTTAACAGGAAAAAAAAGAAAGAAAGAAAAAGTTAAAAAAAAAATAAAAAAATAAAAAAAAAAAAAAGAAAGGCTGTGTGTGCAACAGCTGTGAGGGATTATCAGTGTATATTGTGCTGTCCTGTGCTGCAAGAATAAAGTGAATAAAGCATGCTTTAAAGTTTAGGGTAGGAATTATTGATTGTGTTTAATTGCTCATGTCCCATTCCAGACAAGGGATGCAGCGTGCCAGGGTTAATACAAACACATGATCCCTGCTAAAAAAAGGCATGCCATCAAAGTGCAAGGCAGGAGGCTTCAAGTGGGAGCCAGCCTGGTTTTCCTCTTTAATAATTCCTCTGAAACATTAGGCTTTTGAAAGCAAACATTGAGGATGGTCCGGGGAATTGAAATCCATCACAGCAAGGAGGGCAGACAGCCCTGCTCCTGCTGCAAGTCAGGAGGGAGGTGGGAAGAAAAGGGAGAGCCAAGAGGGAAAACCGTCCCCTTCGTGTGGCTCATTATCATGACTCTTCTGGTTGCTGCCTCAGTTTATAATCCAGGCTCCGTGGTACTGTAAGAGCTCATTAATTTGGAGTCTGCATTGGTGAGTCAAATGCAATTAAGAATAATCAAAGAAATGTCATCGCAAAATACACTTCATGGATTTCTTTTCAAAGCTATAGTATCGCTATAATTATTTGTGGTATAAATTCATAGCACTTCTCCAAACAGACTGTGGTCATCTCTGCAGAAAGACAAAGCCTTTGTAGTAGGAAAGCTGGCTCCAAACACGGCCACAAGCACTCGGCGGGTTGCTGCCAGTGTTTTATGACTGGAGGCGGTTTAGCAAAGTGCAGATAAGGAGTAGGCTGTGTTTTGCACACAAGGAAAATGACTGAACTGGAACATACTGGTGTGGACATCGACCTGGCATTGGGCATCTCTAAACCGGGGATCGCTGGAAGATAACTCAGTAGATGAGGCACTTGATATGTATTCTTATACTTTGCCCAAAGCAGCCCCTACCTGTCACCCTAGTGATGGGGCATTCACCTGTGGAAATCAATGTCCAGCCCCCATCATACTAGGAAGCTGCCGAGGTCATAAACCTGGTGGGGCAGATTGGTGTGGAAGGAGTAGGACAGAAATTTCCACTGACCTTCTTTTTCAAGGGATGATTACTTCTTTGACTAAGTGCCCATTCACTTGCCAAAATAGTTGGGAAACCAGATAATTCATGCTGTAGGGCAACCAGTTCCTGTTGTCTGATGTTGGGAATTTCTATTTATTTATTTATTTATTTATTTATTTTTCAAATTGTTTTTAATTTCCACCTATTTTCAGCCAAAGCATAATTAAACCTAATTTTCCATTAGTGAGTTGGGGGAGGAGGAATCCACTTCCAACCATGTTAAGGACCCCCATAGCTGTAGAAGAGGACTTCTCCCCCAGGGAACTGTGTGATCTGCTGTGGAGGTGAGCTCCTCTGAAGGATACTGAGCACTGGGCTGAAGGAAGCAGCTCTCTGGTCTTAAAGCATGGCTGGAAATAAAGCACATGCAAGTCTTTTACTGTGTGCTCTGTGTTGGTTAAATCCAATCAACTAGTGGCCCAATCTAAAAATATACCTTTGTGTAAAAGGAAACACAACCTCCTCTGCTCATCCACATTAAGTTTTGGTGGAAGATGATGCAGCAAGTGTCCTCAGCTCTTTGCTGCCCACCAAAGCTGGGATTTTCGGTGAGGCCAAGGAGAGTTAGACAGCCATGGAGAACCAGATGCCTGACTCAGGTTGACCTCTCTGCTTGCAAAGGCACCTCCGTTTCTTGGGTGGGCTGAAATTTGCCAGCTGCTGTCATCAGTCAAGCTTACAGCCTTCACTGAAGCTTGGGTTGGCTGGGGATGTGGCAACACAAGCGCCCCACCAAGCACAGGGTGGAAAGATTCACACCTCTGCGATGTGTTGTGTTTTCTCAGGTCTTTTGCTGGTGCATCCTTCAAATTCCTCGCGAAAGTGTGAGTCTGCCTGCAGGAGGGAAATGAAATGTGTGCAAAGGGATTTAACTGATTGCCACCCATTAATTGTCCCACAGTGAGGGCCAAAAGCCTCTGAGAAGATTCCTATTATTATTATTACTAATAATTATAATAATGATTCTCTGGGTTATGGTAGTACTTGAGGTAAAAGAGCCTCCATTGATTGCTACATTTAATGAATGATCACCATGCCCTGGGCAGCATCCAGCCTGCTCTATAAAAAACAGGGATATTACAATCCTAAAACCAAAACTAAAACAGCTGTAGGGATTTCTCCAAGTCACCCTGAAAGTAAAACACCAGCTGAGCAAACCTGCTCCCAGCCAGAATCAAAGACCCTTCCTCAGACAGCCACCAGTTTTTTATTGCCTTTATTTGCATTTCTTTCCCACCACATCGGTCACCCCTGGGGTGCCCAGAGTTTCTTGCTGTGACCTGTAGAGGGAACTGTGCAATGTAGCAAAATGGTCCAAAATAGCCTGCTGGATCCCCTTCCAGGAAAGGGTGTTCCTCACCCATCCCCTCCATCCTTAGCAGACCTCACATTTTCCACTCAATATCTCAGGTGGGCTGGGACCAAATCTGGGTTCCCATGCAAGGCAAGCTCCACAGCAACCAGAAGCTGGGCTGCATATCCCATTTTCTTTGTCTTTCTTTGTTTTTCTTTCTTTCTTTCTTTCTTTCTTTCTTTCTTTTCTTTTCTTTCTTTCATTTCTGAAAAACAACTAGTATGACGCATTTTCTCTCTATTTTAACTAACCTTTTCTTAATTTTTTTGGGCTGCCATTAAGAAGCTAGAAAAGGGCTGTTTAGACCTTGGCCAGATTGTGGCCAGATTGCCTGGGGCACCAGCCAAGGTTTAGCAGAGCCTGGTGTTCCTGGTGAGTGCGCTGGGCTCAGTGCTAGTGCTGTGGTTTGGGTCCTGCTTTATTGTCTCCGATGACACTGAAACAAAATGACTCAGGAGACCGTGGAGCCAGACAAGCCTTCCTTGCCCCATGGCTAAGATGCAAAGTGAACCCACTCCCCTCGCTACCTCCACCCTGTGCTGGCCTTGTGGTGCTCCTTGAGCTCGAGATGGGTCAACAAAAGCCTAGTGGAAACAAAGCAAAACCAAAAAAAAATGACACCTTTTCCTTGCAAAATGTGCCTATCTCCTCCCAGCTGCCTGGTGAGGAGTTCAGGATTTCCTGATCCTTGCCATCTCACGGGAGGCACAGGCGAGGCAGGGGGGCAGGCAGATTTTCTTAGTCATCTGTGGGCATTTCCTGGTCGCACAAGGTGCTGCTTCTGTCAGACTTCAGGGCGTTTTGCTGATGTGGCTAAATACAACCTGACTCAAAGCCCCTTGCAAAAACACAGATATCTGGCTGAGGCTGGAAAAGCCAGTGGTTTGAATCTACTTTTCTCCTGACACTGGCACTGTGGAGGAAATGGGCCAAAGCTGGAACTGACTGATGTTGAGGTCTGCAGATCCCCGATACCTCCCCTGGGATTTCTCCCTTGCAGAAGCTTCTCCGTGTCCAGAAAATGCAAATCTTGCTGGGCTGGGTTAATATGTTGTTACAGTGCATGCATAGCCCCTAGCTTGTGTTTCCCTCCATTTCCCTGGGAAAACAAAACAAAAGAAAAGAAAACAAAACAAAACCAAAAACAAACAAAAACCCCACCAACAACCAAAAAAACAAAACAAAACAAAACCCTAAAACCCAAACTAAACTAAAAACAATTTTAAAAAGTCAAAAGAATAAAACAAACAAACAAACAACAACAACAACAACAACAACAAAACTTTAAATATTTATTTGGTGGCACCTACAAAATGAAAAAGGAATTGAACCTGAATTCAGGAACTGAAAATGAAAAGGAATTAAAGGATTTAAGATCTGCAGGTCTGAACGTTTTTTTTTTTTGGAACTAATCATGCTCACGTGTAGGGAACATATCATAAAAATCTTGCTGAGTTTTTTGATTGCACTCATCAGCTCCATCACTGTCTGTGCCATGGAGATAAAAGCCCGTCCTGTGCCATCAACGTGCCTCTCCCTCTCTCAAGGACCTTCTGCAGGTCTTCACCCCATCCCATGGAGCGATGATGGTTCCTGCACATTTACAGCCATGAACCCTCATGGTGGTAGGACATGGTTTGACTTTGCAGAGTGAATTGCAACCAACCACACACTAATAAGCACCTTCACAGACCGTGGTGGTGACTTTTATCCAGCCCATTTTTCAAGGCAGAAGCAGGGGTGAAGAGTCAATCTTTCTTCCTGCTCTTTACCTCTCCGAAGGGAGCAGCATCCCTTGCTGGCATTAAAGGCGACTGAGCGAAAGGGCACGGATATAAGCCAGACTTTATGTAATTATATAGGGGAGAAAACTGGGATGTCTCTTTGTAGAGGCTGGGAAGGTTCCACTGGAAAACTAGGTTAGACAGAAAAAAAGAAAGAGCCTCTGTAACCCAGAAATAGCTGGGAGGTTTAAGTATAATTTTCCAGCCCTGTGTTATTATGGTACTAATTCGGGTCTGAGAAAGAAATGTAGGTAAAGGTCTCCCAAGGTCAGGAGGAGAAACAAATCACACATGCAGCTTCTTTTTCATACAAAATCCTTTGTCCTGACTGAACAATCTCTATTCACAGAGGGTTGTTTCCCCCTCACTGCATGGGGAGCGAGGGTTAATATTTGTGTTTATCTGACTGGTTAATTAATTAGCTAGTGTAGAAACAAGGCAGCATTTAGAGCCCTTCCTTTCACATGGAAGGTGAGTTTTGTGACCGACCAAAGCCTGGAAACACCCCATCTGTCCCAGGAGCTGAGGCAGAGGCAAAGCTCCTGCAAGCAGAGCCAGTGAGCAGCTGTGATTTCAATCTGCATCCATACAGCCTTCCCTTAGGCAGCGAGTGATGGGACAGCTAAGGCCAAGCCAGCCTCCTCAGCAAGCCCAGAGCCAGCGAAGGTTCACCAAAATGTTTATTGTTCTTTATATTTACTTTTTGTTTGTTTGTTTGTTTGTTTGTTTTTGTATGAGGCTCATAAAGCTTAGCCCCTTCATGGACAACCACTGTACAAGATGTTGCAGAGGAAAAAGACACCTGTGCCTAAGAGGGAACAACCTGCAAACCATGTCAGCCCTCATCAGTCCATTAAATACTTTTATTTATTTTTTATTTATTTATTTATTTATTTTTCCTGAGAGCAAAGTGACCAAAGCCCTGTCCAGGACATCAAGAAGCATCAGTGGTGTCAGGAAGGAGGAGGAAGTCAGTGCAACCATTTTTCTGTGAAAGTGAGACATTTCTGTTCCCCATCTGAACTGTTCACTTCTTAACAAGTGCTGGGAAAATGAGCAAAATAAACCCATTGGCTTTGCTTACACCCCAGCCAAAACCCCAAAATCTTTCTGCTTTGCATCTTCCAATCCCCCTCTTCATGTGAGCTCCCTAAGAGCATATCTGTAAGGGAGAATTTCCAGTTACTGCTTTTGGCACAAATTAAAGCCCCCTTGCTACTCAAGGGCTGTGGTGCATCTGGTGGCAGTTTCACCATACAGCCACCCTGAAATCCAAAAACTGATGTCCAGAGGAAACCAGCCTCTGGCAGCCATGCCCAGGACCACTTGGCATTTAATTACTTTTCAGGGCTCCTGCTCCTGTGCTTGGTTTCAGCAGCACTTCCATGTCCACCAATTTTCCATATGCAAGGCTCCAGGCTCAAAAAGACTAAACAATCCCAAGCAGCACTTCTCACTTGTGGAAGCTGAAATTCTGTCCTTTCTGGATTTTATCCTATTTTATCCCCAGAGATGACAGGTGGTAACTCTTATTTATTTATTTATTTATTTATTTATTTTATTTATTTATTTATTTTTTAATTAAGTCCCAGCCCTGCAGATTTTTGAACAAGGGAGCTCAGGGCTTGCACCTGTAAATACATCAGGATGAGATCTCTCTTTGGCAAAGCTGAGCAAGGCTCGAGCTTGATATGGCGTGGCTAAGAAGCTAAATTCTTAGAGCACAACAAAAGAAAATCCCCTAAAACCCCAGACCTCACAGCACATTTTCCACCCTGCCATTTACACGGCAGGTCTTTAAAGGCCAAAAGAGATTCAAAGGCCAACAAAGATTTGCCCTGGCTGGTGCAGAATACATTGGGTGGCACAATGAGGGATTTGAAAAGAAATGAAGCCAGGAATACCAGCAAGGTCAGCTGTCACCACGGGACAGCAAGCAAAAATCACTGGTCTTGATGCTTTTCCTAATATTTTGCTCTCCTGAGTCACCCTGTGCTGGGATAGGAGACAGGGATAGGGCATGGCTTAGTCAATAGCTTTGCTTGAATTGTGGAAAGGGTAGGAAAGAGCTGAGTGTCTTGGGCTTAACCTAACACAGAGGGAAGGAGGTGAGCATTTTTGGATTAACCTGACACAGAGGATCTCAAAGCCATGGCTATTTTATCACTGGGGAGAACACAGCTGCAAGCTCAGGCCAGCAGCTGTGCTCTTGGAGCGCCGGACCCCAAAGAACATGGGAGATAAAAGTTGCCTTTGATCTTGTTGGGCTGGGTTTTTATTGCAAGGTCCCTCCATTTATAACTGACTGCAATCGTGGGTTTATCCTTCAGTGAGGAAGGGTGGGAATTGGGAAATGGAGCAACAAGGCACAAGGGAGGGGCTGGCCATTTTGGAAGCTGTGTCTTAGGGACAATATGACAGTCTGCTAGGTCAGATGGGGAAGAGATTATTGCTCCTTCCCCTCTTCCCCGCTTCTTTACAAAATATACCCATGTTCGTCATTGCTCTGTATCAGGGACCTGTCCAGAAACCTTTCCTTATCTCTTGGCTAATCATGCCTGGATGAGGCCAAACTGGAGCTTGCTTCATCTCACAAAGGACTAAACAAACATTCTAGCTCCCAGTGATGCAACTCGAAGTTGATTTTTCCAGTTACTCAACTTCTCTCTCCCTACATATAATGTGCTGAACTTTGAAATAAATGCCTCTCTCAGCGATTTCAGCAATTTATGTCAAGAAAATCTGGATGCATCAGAGTGAGAGATAATATTTTCTGACACAGCACAGGAATAAAGCTGCAGCAGTACATGTAGCTCCTGAGCCTGCGTCTCCGCTCTGCTGCTGACAAGGTCTATGGCCAAGGGCAAGGTAGCTGAGCTGTCTGTGCCTCAGTTTCCCCACTGCTGAAAAGGGGATCGTGGCATTTATCCCAAGCAAATGAAGCAGGACAGTGTCACACAATATACCTGAAGCCCGAAAGGAAGCTCTCAGTGAGGAAAAGGAAACTTGGACTCTGCTGTTTCAGCAGAGAGGATGTTTTACTCTCAATCTGTGCTAAAAAATGCAGCATGTAAAGAGGTGTTGCTGATTATTCCTAAGAATCAGCAACATACATCGCCTTTAAAGAGTCTTTTCCATATGTTATTTCTGCTTTCTTGGCTGCTTCCCAACATGGGTCGTTATCTCCTGCCTCTTGCAATTGCCCCTGCTGCTTCTTTTGAATCCAGCCTCCCCCTTCTCCACCCAAAGTGTCTGTAGAGAGTCACAAGGATCTTAAAGGACTCAGCTTTAGTGAGACTGAGTGCCCTGATGGGAGATGAGGGCATTTGGATACTCAGGAGAGCAGCTCCCAGCTTGAAGAACTGGATACAATGCTCATATTTTTATGCAAACAGCCTTGCTAATGAGAGATAGCTCTGCCTTCAAACCCTTCAACAAGATTCCTGGAAGCCTACGGGATTTGAGATCCATAGCATCCTTGTGATTTATCTGAAAGGAAGGAGGCAAACAGGAGGCAAATAGGGCCTTGGGGTTGCCTTTTTTTTTTTTTTTTTTTTTTTTCACCCCACAAGGGCTGTGGTTGATCAGCAGATGTTCTACGGTGGTATAACCTAGCTGTGACTGTTTGCAGCAGGACACAAAATTGTCCAGCCTCGGCCATGAGATGCCCAAGGGCAAGGATGTTGGTTTTGACTCCTGCTCTCCATCCAGAAGGCACCTCGAGAACTGGGGGGCTGTCACCCCCTCTGCCCACTGAGCATCACCTCAAAACATCAACTCAGAAAGACTCAGCCCTGGGCAGGGGAACTGCCACCAAGAGGAGGCCGAGTCTCCACTATCTACACCCTCCAGAGAGGAAGGTCCAGCTCAATTTGAGATGCCCCAGTTGGAAAGCCCAGACTTTGGCAATGTCCTGGGAGAGAAATTCGTCGTCTTTGCACTTCCCCACAGCACGTTATATAGCCCTCTTTAATCCAACCTGCCTTTTAACCCTTTGATTTTCATAACAGCCCCAAAGCACAGGGATATGCTCCCTGTTCTCTCATTTGTAGACAGTGAGATGGAAGTGCAGCAGAGCTATATACCTTCGCTGCATCCCCACAGATGGCCTACGGCAGAGCACAGACCTCATGCGAAGCCTTAGGTTACCTTCCAGTGGAGTAAAATATTGTTCTGAAGGCAAAATAGAGTGGCCTCTGGCTTCCCACACATTATTAAGGTAACATCTTCCAGGTGGGTGAGGCCTCTTTTGGTTCCTGGCCCAAGGCAAAGCTCTTGAGGTGTTCTCCAGCCTGGGGTTTCTGGCATTCTCCTTTTATTTGGGAGCTACCAGCAAATTGCTCATGTGGAGGTTTGCTTCCCAGGTCCACTTCCATCTGAGACATCACTCGTGAGCACTGTCAGGAGAGCGACACCAGTGCCTTTGGCTTCTGGAGCTCAGCTGCAAGTCAGAGGAAATGATCTGAGCTGAGGCAACCTCAGCTGACCTGAGCCTGCGCTTCCACAGCCTCATCCAGCACTGACAGATGCACGGACATGCTCCTCCTCAACCCAGATAGCTCCGTCCCAGCTCCTCTAAAAGGCTTTTTCTCCTCTGTCTGTTCCTGTAACCATCAAAGGAAATTTTGAGCCCTCATCCTAACGTGCAGAAGTATTTTTTAAAGCGCTGTGCTGGGCATGTAGACAGCACTTAAAGAGAAAGGGTTAGCAAGAGGTGCAATGGAAGAGGAAGGTTTGGACAGGCTCGTTCTTTCCCACTGCTTTTCTTGGCTTTTCTCAGGTTTTGACTGGATTTTGTCCACTGCTGGACCAAATTTCCTCTCTCTCTCCCTCTGAATGTACCTTAAGAAAACAGATATGTATGTGATACATGGGAATGCTTAGGGTATATAGCAGTGTGTGGCATGCAGCCTCTCACTATCAATATCAGTGTAAAATATATACTGATATGTACACTTTATCCATGTGTACGTGTAGAATGTATAAAGAAAAGACTATAAACCACACCTGCTGTGGTGCCACCCAACACTAGGTGGGCAAGCACCAAAGCCAAGGCTCCTCTCCTGCCTGCGAATGGAGGTGACGTGCCAGTTCCTGGCATGAAGATCTCAGCTTCCCTTGGGGCAATGGAGAAGGATGGAGGGAGACCTTGGGCTTGTGTATGATCCACTTCTGGATATAGGAGAAACCCCCTGCAAATGTGGCCATATGGGCAATTTCTGCAGATGCAGGAGTGCAGTGCCGCACTGGGATATCGCTTGGGCTGTAGTCAGTGGAAGACTTCAGGAAAAGCCATCAACAAACAAAATCTCTTCCTTTCCCAAAAATCCTTTAGTAATGAATCCAGGAGCCAGATATGATTTAAAATCACACTGAGGCTTCCTGGAGGATGCCAGGAATAATATCCACTGGTTTTAAGGTCTGCTTGTGACTCACACTAGTGTTAGCACCATCCCAGGATGTCTTTGGGCCTTGGGGTTAAGGTGACTTGTACCCCAGGAATAACCAAGGGGAATTTGGTGAGGATTTTATTTTGCATGGTGCTCTGTTGATATTTCTCTGGAGCCAGCAGGCAGCTCTGCTTTCCCTGCTTTGGATGCCTTCCTGCTTCTGCCTGGAGCCTGCACTGCAGCCAGGGTGCAAAATGCAGCTCATAAAGAGCAGCCTTGACTGCTCTCCTGGACCTGAGCAAAGGCCATCCGCAGGGAGGTCTGACTGCAGGTGACCTCCTGACACAGCCTGTCCTCAGCCAAAAGCTGGTCAATATTAGATCAGGCCTTGGGGAGAAGTCAGCTCTTTTGAGATCTTGGGAATATCAGTGCAAGGAGCAGATCTAGGCATTAGTGTCTGCCTGGATAACCAGGTCACAAAGAGGATTTCTAGAGTGCTAGGACACCCAATAGGACAAGTCCTTGGGCAGTTTATTTTGGTCAGACCCTCCAGGCCCAAGCTGGCACAAGCTAAAACAACCCCTTAGTAACTATATTCCTCTTTTCTTCCCCACAGCACCAATTTTGGACTCTCTATCCCCAGATGACACAATAAAAATTAACCCAGAGTCTTCAGAGGCAAAGCACAGCAATAGGCCTGAAGCGCCCTGGGGCTGGATGAGCCCCATCTGAAACACAAAGGAGCTGCTTTTAAAGGCAAAACTGGAGCTGCAGCAGGAACACTGCACAGGAATTGCTCCAGAGGTCAAGAGAAGCTGGCTGCTGCATTTTTACCTCTTCATCTGTCAGTAGCATGTACTTGGCAGGATTTTTAATGAAGAACCGGAATTGTTTAATACAGAGCTGGAACAAAATGCTGATTTCCCCCAAGCCCTCCCATCACAGCTGCAGAAAAAGCTCCTGATCCCCTCTGTTGGACCTGGCTCATCACCTTTGGTGTCCTGTGGATGTGGGTGTCACTGGCTGGCAGTGCCCACACCGAGCTATCTCTGATTCCAGGGGAGTATGCACCCCTGTTCCATGGACAAAGGGACTATGGGGACAAACACAGGAGTTCCCCTGGCTCTCTCCTGACTCAGGTATCACATTCTAGGGTTTGTTCAGGCTTTAACAGCTGGAGTTCTGCCCATTTTAAATAAGAAAAGGGGAACCCCGGAGAGCAAGTGCTCAACATGTTTCTCACACACAAGCACATCCACACAGCCTGCTACACAGCCTGCTTAATGCTTTCGGAGATGTGGAGGAAGGGAAAGTTGTTACATAGTGGAACAGAAATCATTCTAATAGCTTTTGTCATTTGGAAGATTCCCTTGAGCTTTTTTTTTTTTTTTTTTTAATTATATTATTATTATTTTTATTATTATTATTATTATTATTATTCTTTTTACTTCAATTTTCCCCTCTTGCACACAAGGAGCTGCCCTGGAACTGCTCTAACCCCATACCAACCTCCTCTGGGTTTTTCTTCCCACCTGAGCTTTCTCTGCAGCCCAAAAAGCCCCTTGTTCCCTCTCTGTCTGTGCCACTCAGAGCAAATAAATCAAAGCAGAAAAGCCAACTAAAGGGATGGCTTGGAGTTCCCTCCCTGCACCCAGCCCCAGCACACTGGTGGAGCATGTTACTCCTTGCACGGCCCCAGGTTGTCTTTGCCACCACTGGGGCTACAGGCTGAGAGCTTTGTTCCTCTGATCTGCAGCGTTTCACACCCAAAGCAGCAGGTGGATAGCTTCGTGGATATTAGATAGATACACAGCCCAGCTAACAAACCCTTCATGGCCTCTGGACCCCAAGCAGAAAGATCAGCAAGGAAGAGGGGTTCCTCATGGGGTATGTCAGTGAGGACTTCCCTCCATCCTTCCCTCTGTAGAAAGCAGATCTGGTTCATCTGAGGCATCCTAGCCTCACGTGTTGGCGACTCTACAGAAGCCATGGAGATTAAATACAGCTCTTCCTGTGCTAAAAGCACAGACCCTTTATTATCTAAATGAAACCTGGCTTCCTTTATGCAGACACACTGCTGGGCTTGTGACACAGATGAGGCACCTGGAGTCCTTCCAGGTCATGGCTGGCTCTTGCACACACAAACACACCAGCTGCAAAATCACCCAAATTTTGCCATTGTCACCTACTCTCCTCCACTGACCTCCCAGACTTCTGGGAGACCTGTAACGAACACATTTACATGAAAAGTGATTGCCCAAACCAAACCAAGGCTGTTGGGCTAAAACAACAGACTCCAATTAGACCAAACTATATTAATCAGCCCAAGTGCCGCAGCACGTTTAGCAAGGCTGCTGCTGCTGCTTCTTTTTATGAAGTCGTTGGGGTGGGATTTTTCGCTGTGTGCCTTTTTAATGTCAGTGCGTGTGTTTCAAAACCACAACAGTTTTGTTCCTGAGAACAGATGGTGGCTGGGGGCTCTTTCAAGCCAGCTGCAAGAGGAACCTGGCCAGGGCCCCAACTGCTGTGGCGGGTCTCCCACCTGCAAAGGCTGCTTCCTTTCCCTCATCGAGATAATAAGAAGACCCATCTCTGCTACAAAATAAAGGTAAAAATAAAGGCCTAGCCTTCAAAGCTCCCCTTAGTGTTGGGGAGAGCTCTGCCTGGCTGCAGATTAAAGGGCAAACACCAGGCGCAGGACATGCTTGTTTCAGAAGTGTCCCACAAGGCCTACAAGGGCACAGCAGAAAATGCACCCCCTTCACACAAATACACCTTTCTCCTGGTTAGGACTTCAAGTTACTGTCAAATCACTTGTTTAGGGGCTTTTATTAGCATTGCAGAAACCCTGCTTAGCTACAGAACTACAGAGCCCAGATGCTGAAGCCAGAGTTATGGTGCAACCTACAGGGGTGACCCTTGGGCCCTGCCAGGAAGGGGGAAAGGGGTTTGGGGGCAGCAAGGTTGCAGTATGGGGCTGCAAGCCTGAATCCTACCTGAAGGGTGACAAATTGAGCTCATGGGGGAAGCGAGAACAGAAGGAAAGTCCCTGGAGAGGAGAAAGCATCTCAGCACAGCCCACAGCATTGGACCTCCTGCGTCTCACACTGAGAGCAGGTCTGGGACCACCATGCCTTGCCTCCTCCCCCCCACATGCCAGTGCCACTGTTCCTTTTCATCTGGATCTATCCTGCCTTACTGGGAGCATCTCTGTGAAGAGATGAGTATCCTGGCACCACTGATGGCTGTGGAAGGAGACAGGTCCCTGCAGACAGCACCTCACAGCTCTAGGATCAGCCTCCTACAGAGGGGTTTCTCTCCTTGTGTGGGCTACAAGGAGAGCACCTGGTGGCCATGCTTACAGATGGATCCCCCAGGTAACTGCTCGTATATGACATGGCTAACACAGGGCTTGTGGCCTGCAAAGCAGATTTTAGCACATCTCAGAAAACTTGCCTGTGAGGGAGCAAGGAGACCTCAAGAGAAGCAGCAACAAACTTTGTATTTGGCCCTGTGCACAAAGGTCTTTCCTCTGTCAAGCTTCTCTTTTTTAAAGAAGTTTCAGCCAAACAAAACTTCATAGCAGACAGCCCCAGAGAGACCAGGAACCTCTGCAAATACAATATGGTGGGATTAACAACCATGTTCATCAATAGCAGGTAATGTGGCCTGACAGGTATTGATTCAGCAGTGCAGTGTCACGTTTGCTCAGTATGTAGGTCACTCAAGCACGGGCTCTTCAAATAAGTGTGCAGCGTGCCCTGTCTGAGCCATGGGTACAGTACAGGGTGTCCCTTCTGCAAACAGGCAGCGTGGGCCACTCCTCCTGCTTCCCTGGCTTGCTTCATCCAAGGCAATAGGTCAGCTTCATTAGTGTCCAGTGCTAATGACATTTCCACTGATGCTTGGGGTAGGGCAGTTTTGCATTTCACAGAGAAGTGCAAGCATAAGGCTGCCATGTGTTTGTTGTCCTCCCCCCCCCCCAACCCCCCTCCCCAGCCGCAATGTCTTCCTCTCTCCTCCTGCTTGAGTGCACTTTTTGTCCTCTCTGATTTTGCAGAAAATGGGAAATGAGCTGGGGGAGGTGAAGGGAGCTGCAGCATCTGCTGTGAGTGTGCTCAGAGGGCAGAGATCCTGACTGGAGAAGATCTGGGATGGGAAATGTTTTAGGGCAGAAGAGATGCGAATTTGAGGTCAAAGAAGATGAGAAGGAAATCTGTTGCACAGGACACTGTGGGATGTGGGTGTCCTGTTATGATGTGATTTGAGAGCAAGTGTATATTTCCTCTATACCTCTCCATCCTTCCTCTATCTATCTGTTCCTCCATCCCTCCACCCTTCTGTCTGTCCATCGCTCTGCCCTTCATCTCTCCACCCCTCCATCCTTCCACATACACTCAGAGCAACGGTCTCCCTTGCCCCATGAGGAGCAGCAAGGCTATCTCACCAACAATAAGGGAACGTTAAACACATCCCACATTCTGTTTTCACCATTGGGAATGGTCTGCCTGTGCATCTACCTCCACTGCTGGAGCAGACTTCAGGAACGAGCTCTTGGTCTGGGATTTCTATTAAACCACCTTGCTGTGTCATTTTTTCTTGTTTTTCACTCCCCTCTCTCCAACCACAACCACTTTCAAGCCAGCATGTGAGGGAAGAGGAACTCATGTTGATGTTTTCTCTTTCTCTTGTGGTTCCTCAAATGATTAATAGAGAATCTGGGACTCCTGCAGTTCCCACTTAGGGAAAAAAACAAAATAAAACCATTGGGAAATTCCACGGGTTCTCTCTTCCACAGTTTTTACCAGATCATCCCATAAGTGGGGAATCCACAGTCTTGTGCCTAAAGAAAACTAGACATTTCCCTCCTTTCAAAGAGCTTATCAGAAAGCAGCTAGGTTTCATATAGCAATAGCAATAATAGAAACACTAATTTTATTTGTGTGGTTTTATTTTCAGCTGGGAAACAGGATGAATTTTTCATGACAAGCTTTGCAAAGAAATGTGGTGGTTTAAGTTTTGCTTTTCCACTGGCCGGGGGGAAATGGTGGAAATTAGTCATCTGAAATATGGCAAACCAGTGAGGCATTGTTTAGCTCATATATAACCTTCCTGAAGCACTACAGACATCCATGGAAAGGAGTGGGGAATCCAGCCTGGGCTGCTACACAGAGAAACCTTGTGTTTCTCAGCCAGGTTTCGCGAGGTTTTTTGCTCAGGGCCCCCAGGGTTTGAGCTCCACAGATGGGAACAGGCACAGGCTCTGCTGGAGCTGTTGGATCTGGGAGCAACAGAAGTCCTCGTTTAGGGCTAACCTAGCATTTAGCAGCATCGGGCCATATTCTGAATGCCTATTATTTATGTTATGTTTGATCCAAGTCTTGGCTCAGGACTTAGAACCTAGGAGATCAAAAAGTCCTCACTTCTCTTGACATTTATTTGCTTTAAGTAGTGCGGATGAGAGCTGTTATCAGTTTTCCTTAAGGCATTTTATGGTAACACCGCAAGGCTGGAGAAAAGACCCGTTACAGTCGTGATCTGTGGATTGCGGACAGAGAGCAGCTCATTAAACTCACTGTTGGATGGTAAAACAAATGTGAGCGATTAACAACTTCAGTGATGTTTTAATATTGGATATACAAATATGAGACATTGGCTTTCTTCCAGATTGTAAGGTTGGCTTGAAGTTTAGAAAACTTTTATGTATTGGCTTTTAAGCTTTTCTCCCCAAATGCAAAGGCTAGAAAGCTTCTTGAAACAAATTGCAAGCAAAGATTCCAGGATCTGGGCAATGGAAAAAGACCCACAAATGGCAGACTGGGAGCCTTGAATCCCGCCACGGAAAAGATCATCTGCCGGAAACCCTGGATTCCGCAAAAGTGGTGGTGACCACGGGATGCTCCAGTGGTTTATTTTGTATTGCAGGCTGTTTGTTGAACAGAGGGGAGTTTCTCATGGATGTGCCTCAGTGCTGTGCATGTGCACCATGCGTGCTGCAGGCAGGGCAGTGCAATGTTTTCATCTGCTGTGTTTGGCTTCTTTAAAAACAGAAGAAACAGCAGCGTCATGTAAGACTCAGAAGTAAATGGCACAATTAAAAACAAAGGCTTGTTTTGGGATAAGGCTGCGGGACTGAGCTGAAATGTGTTACACATGCTGCTCTAGTCTTAACTTTCTGTAATACTGGAAGGGATCAGAGAGCAAAGCTGTTGATTTTGCTAAGTGTTTGCAGGTCAGGCTATAGGGAAAAATCCCTTCCATGCTCCAGCTTTCTAATGCCAAGGTTTAAAAAAAAGAGTGAAAAAGAGTGATGTCTCATGCTGCGCAGAGGGAGGTTTCTCCATTCTGACCTGTGGGAGAGGATTCTGCCCTCCAACAAGACCCTCAGCATGGGGACAGTGTGGGGATAGTGCCAGAAATGGTGTGAGAGCCGGAGTACTGGGCTGCTGGGGTGTGGGGTGGCACTGAGGTTGTGTGGGTGGCCCAGAAACACTGCCACGGCTGATGGGAAATGCTGAGCTCTTCTGCATGCCTTGCAGAAATGACGTCATGGAAGGAAATCTGGGGTGTTTAGGAGACCCTGCTTGGCACCTCAGCCTTGGCACCACCACAATGAGTAACTGTTGCTGAACGTGCTGATTGATGAAGAATAAAAAAAACTGAAGTAGCATTTCAGAGTTGAGTGTAGCCCAGCTCAAAGCACTGCAGAACCCACTGCTCCTCTGCCTGACATGGTCTGTATCACCCCTTTGTGGCTCCCAGATACAAAACCAAAATGTGCTTCCTGTTGGGATGCTGGGCTGAATGGGATGGATGGATGGATGGATGGATGGATGGATGGATGGATGGATGGATGGATAGATGTCTTGGTGGGTTAAGCTGGATTCAGAAGATCCAGCCTTTGGATTAAACACAGTTTTGTTCCACATAATACATGGCAGATCCCCAGTTAAAATATACTATTCATACTTTTTCTGTGATGTGGCTTTGAAACTACCTTGACCTTCTTGGTTATATAAACACACATAAACAGGCACATATATATAAACATCTTTATTTGGGAAAATGTTTTCTCTGGGGCTGTATTACCCCAGGAAGCCCATAGCAGGGCCTGATAATCTTTTGCTGAGGCTTGCAATTAGAAGGTACTTAGGGGCATGGTTTAGTGACAGACTTGGCTGTGCTAGGTTAACTGTTAGACTTGATCTTAGAGGTCTCTTCCAACCTAAATGATTCTATGAGTCTATATTTCTATGAAAGGATTTGAGGATTAGGGCAAACTTCAGCAGTACCCTTGCTGCCCTCCTGGTTCTGAGCTTTCCATCAGCATCATTTGCCAGAGATCCTTGCTGTCCCTTATATAAAGGGAAATTGTGTTATCCCAGCTTTTATAAGGAAGGCAGAGGGACAAAACAACCTTTATTGTTACTGTTCTTCTTTTTGTTGCAAGAGCTTCTGCAAAGGGTCTCCTGGTGCTGCATGTTGCATAAAAACACACTGAGGAAAGTGTGCCGGCCTTATGTGACCTACCCAAGGCTGCCAAGGGAGCTGGGGCCAGAGACAGGATTAGGGCTCCAGTTCTCAGCTCCTACTCCCGGATTCTCCTTATTAAATGACACCTCATCATTACAATAATGAGATCATCCCTGTTATTTAATTACATTCTCCTTGTTGCTACAAATCCTCTGTGTAGCAATCCAAGCACTTGCTTTCTAAGGTTAGCAGGAACGCAGAGATATGTTTCCTGCCTTGCTATAAGATGTATATCACTTAGGTCTTGCCTGACATCAGTTTTTTCCAGCTGCGGCCCTTGAAAAACTGAGCTCACATACATGTTCTTGCTCTGAGCAGTGAGGATGCTAATACTCACCTCTTCCTCCAGAAATTTAGGTGCGGGATTAATTTTGTAAACCTGTGGGATTTCTCAAAGGCTGCTCATGCTAGCAAAGTGTAGTGTCTGCAGGAGCCATGTCCTTGAGGCTCCATCCCTTTTGCTTTCTGAAAAGATGTGGCTCTGTAGGGTGCCAGCCTGGAGGAATTTCCCCACTCCAAGGGATCTGGACATGCTGAGACCTGGCTCTTTGCCCATCTCTCTTTGGCTTTGCGATGGAGACACTCTTGTCTCCATCCTATTAAACCCTGGCCCTTGAGGTTGAGGACACGGTACCTCCAGGGAGAGCTGCTGCTTCTGGTGCTGCTAGCTCTTTGGTAGGGTTCAGCCAGCTTTTTACAACCCATCATTATCTCCTGACACGCAGGGGAAAACAAGAGCTCCAGCGGGAGCATTCACCAGCAGGAATCTGGCTGGGCTTGTTTGTAGGGCCGTGCCCCAGCACAACCTCAGCTGGGAGACCACGCACAAGGGTGGCACTGGCTGCACCACAGGAGGACAAAGCATTGAATACCACCTCTGCAAGACATCCCATGGAGAAGAAAAGCCTGGGATGAGTTCTTGGGTCATGGCTCCAGGCTCTGCTTGCATTTCCCCAGCTCTCCCAGGGGCGACTGGGCTAGAATATCTGGGAGCCTCCTCAGCCCAGGGGGAGACTGGAGAGCACTGTGTTTCAGGGTGTGAGATAAAGGCTGGGTGTGCGAGTCGTGGCATGGCTCATGTGTGGAGCACTGCCTGCTTCAGCTTTTGCCAATCCTGGCTACCAAGGCTACCAGCACTTCCCAGTAAGACTTCTGTTTGTCTTGGCACTCTTCCCTTGGCAATACTGGTGTTCCCGGTGAGGCAGCTCAGGTACTGAGTAGTCTCCCATGTGATTTACCCATGTTAAGAGTGAAGATTTTGGCCAAGGAGGGATTTAAGCCCAAGGTGGGGAGATTTTATAACTTCAAGTTTATATCTTAACCACCCAAACCTCCTTCCTGGCTTCTTTCACTTGTTACCTCTGGAAATTATATCCCACATCTATTATACATTCTTCCTCAAGATACCTTCAGCTATATTTCCTATGAAAAGCAAGTAAGCAAAGGCACCACCTTGTCCAGGGCATTAATTTTTCATCTCTTTGCCATGCCAGGCTGGGCTTGCCTAGCCTTAGTAGATGTCCCAGCTTCTTCCCCTCAGATTTTCACCACTTCATTGCAACATTGTTCCACGCCGTCAGAAATGAGCCAGTAACTCCCCAGGGCAGGGCTGTGTACCTGTGCAGACTGGGAGGGTCTAGCATACTTTCCAGTACTGAAATAATTAACAATTAAGTCATTAATTAATAGAGCTCATGGATTTCCACCAGCACGTGAAGTTCTTTGCAATGCCTGGGATGAGAAAAATCCTCTCTTATAGTTAAGTGTTGAGTAATAACCCTGGAAGAAAAGACTCAGTGATGATCTTTTCTACATCCCTGAGAAATGCAAAGACTTCCTGTCAGACAGGCAGATGCTGCCTTTCCTCCAGACATCTGCAGAAGGGCATTTTGATGCTGATATTGAGAAATATTCTTGGCTTACTCTGGCTGGATGAGAAACTGCCACTATCTAAGAGTGATTTTGCCATGTCTTTCCCCCATGGCAACTGGGATTGGAAGAGGTCATGTACTGGGAGAGAAATGCCACTCAGTGACTCCATCAAATCGCTCAAAGGGAAGAAATATCATCCCATTAGTACCCCAGTAACAACACGCTTGCCCTAATTGCTCAGCCCTGTTGCTGAGTTCAAAAGTATCAGTTCAAAACCCTGAGTTTAGCTATCCTGGTAGAGCAAACAAGCCCATCAGACACTCTGATCCCAAGATAATGTGGCCATATACTCCCTCAGACAGACAGGCTGACTTGAAGTCCAGAGTTTAAAATGTGTTTGACTTCAGTGCAATAAAATCAAAGAGGAAGCAAGAAACCTGGAGCAGTACCGCAATCATTAACCGGTAGTGCTGCTGCAATGGATATAATATTTGTGAGCCTGAATGTAATTAAACTGCTTGGGGTGGTCTTTTATGTACCTGTAAAGCAGTGTCTACATGTACAGCACTCTGTAAATAATGCACAATAATAATGGTTAATAAAATATGCTGGATGGTGGAGCAATTTGGCTGCTAGCTGGATTGCTGCTGACAATTCAGAGATCTGATTTATGACTTTGAGGTCATTCTGGGCAATATTATGCCATTGTTTTGTGATCCTGTTGCCATGCTTTTCTGATTATTTGTATATGCTGTTGGTGGGCAAAGCAAGCACTATTCCATTATACTACAGGCTTGAAGTCAGAAGAGAGCATCATGGTCTTCTGCTTTGGGCTCCTGTATTTCTTGCTGAACTAGTGGTTTTCCACTCGTGGTTTGTGAGTAACGGTGGGTGCAAAGGTTATTTCAGAAGATTCTGTGAAGTTGACTAAAACCAGTAAAGGGATTTTTTTTTTTTTTTTTTTTTTTTTTTTTTTATCACTGTTGTCCACAAGCTATTGGCTTAGCCAATATCTCAAAGTACCAAAACCTATTTCAAAGGTATCAAAGAGCAGAGACCTCCATGTGTTTATTGTCACCATCTTTTATATCTTGCTTTCCATTTGCATTTCTCTCTTTCTGGACCTCTGTGTTTCATTTTTGTTCTGTCTGTCCAACAGAATAATGTTGTTCTATGAGAGAGGTGCTGCTCCAGAGAGATCATTGGCTGCCTACAGCCCTGGGATGCACTGTCCCTGGCAGGACACTACTTCTGAGGCTTTTATGGAAGAGGCTGGGGAAAGGACACCAGCTGTCAGTGGGCTAGAATTTGCCAGTGTCTGCACTTTAAGGGACATCTGTCTTAGATAAATGAAAGACTTGAACTTCTCCACACTCATATTGTGAGGCAGCTTCATCAGTTCTCAGCTCAGCTCATTTTATTCTGCACCCTATCCAGATTTCACAAACTTCATTTAAAAGTCCAGGCAGCACAAACTAGTGTGTTTCTGCAGTTATCCATCACTAATTCTGCCTATAGAGGTGGTAAGATTTTACCTCTTCCCACCAACAGGTCCACCCCTTGTAAGCTGACAGATCACATGAGATCTCCTAACCACATAACCCATAAACGTCTGCCCTGCAGCTAGCACCAGGACATCACGAGCTTTCATGGAATTGCTGATCTGCAATGGATGAGCAAATGTCCCTGGCATTATGGCTGGCCTTTGGTTTTGCTAAGGTACATAGTGTCCAATGAGTCAACCTCAGAGCTAGTGCAACAGTAATTGGCCTGCTCTTATTCTTCTTCATCCTGGAACCAATCACAGTAATATCATCACGCAGAAGTGTTCTGGAGCCTATGGCCATCCATCTTATCCTTTACACTTGTAGCAAATGCCATAGTCCACAGTGCCCACCAGACATCTGCTACATCTCCTACATACAGTACCTACTGTATTTGTGTCCCAACATCATTTGGACTCTAGACTAGGAGGAAATAGTGAAAGGACATTTTTCTACTCTGTTAATGAAAGAGAGCAGAAGAGATCCCAAGTGATCACACTAAGATCTTTCACTGGCCAGAGGGAAGTTAAAGAAAATTCCTAGAAAATCTTGGCACGTAGACCATGGAGGAAGATTAGCAGCCCAACAGTTCTTGCCTCCCTTTCCTGATCCCACATCTGATGATTTATTTTATTCAGAGGTTGTAAGCAAGGCATGCTGGTCAGGCATCTGAGATACTGTAATATCATGGCAATCACCAACATTCTTGCTTGCTCCTGTACTTAGTGGTTCAACTTTATCAGTGTATCTGATACAACTTACTGTTACGGTCCAGATCTGAAGTTGCAGCACTTTGTCTGGACTTCTGCTTAAAGACCAGAGCTAGGCTGTCAGACTGAGATAGAGCAGACAGTTGGGGAGGCAGGTCCAAAAGCTGCCTGCATCAGTGTCTGCATCACCCATTTAGGCAGCAGTAGCAGTAAGCTTGTTATCTTCTGCTCAATTTGCTGTTAGTGGACATCTAATCAATATCATCAATGTGCTGTAGGGAGTGATTCATCTTGGCCCAAAGAAGACATCTGCATGTTTAAGGTTAGATGGGATGAATATCATCCTCACTGACTCTTATCAAGCTTCATTCTCTAACCCCAGCTCCATCCGTGCACTATCATCTGATTCCTTCCATAAACTACCCTCTCTGACCCTGGAGGTCTCTTGCTTCCTCTTCTCTGCTTGGAAAGCTCCAAGAACCAACCAAAACTTCATTCCTGAGACAATTAGAAAAAGGCTTCTTATTTCATCTTATGTCTAAATTTTGTTTTGCTAAGCAAAGCAAACCAAACAACTTGTGTCTCCTGTCACCAGACACTGCAGCCAGATTTCTGCTGCACCTGCTCCTGTATAAAGTTGCACGGTGACAATTCCCCATCAGCAGTGATGTTTGGAGATCTCTATCAAGGCAGGTGTTCAGCAAATGGTCTCTTTGTACGCGGAGTACCCCACTCTGCTAATTGCCAGCACAAGGTCTGTACAACACAATGACACAAGGCTTTGCAGCTTAAGGCTCTGCATGAGGTGAATATAATCTTTTCCTGAGCCTGAGAGTCTGTTTTAAAAATGTTAACAAACATCTGCTCAAATTAGTGTGCAGCAACAGGTTGTGGGATGAAGTATTCCTGCTCACCAAAAGAAGTTGTGGGGGGGTACCTTGGACTACCACGGCAGTATTTTAGCTGAGCAAAACCATCGCAACAAGCATGACGGCGAATGCCAGATGGACCAGTGCTCCTGCAAACTGGCATATTAACAAGTACAGAAGTGGAAACTAGAGCTGGACAACAAGCAGAGACTGTGCTTTGCAAAGGAGATGGGGCTTGATGTGTTTGATCTTGCTATAGTACCCTCATTTAAACAAAGGAAATACTCACTCTTCTTTTTTCCTAGCATTACCTTGACACTCAATTTGGCTAAAATTTGCCTTTATGATATCAGTTAGAGTGATGTGCAAGTGTCAGGTCACAGGGATTATAAAATGTCTCCCAGAAATTAGTCTGATCCTGTCTATACTTAGCTACTGCATTAAACCATCAAAAAGGCATCAGCAAAATGACAGGCAGACAGAAATCTGTGTCTTTAGCTAGGATGACTTTACCCTGCTCACCTCCCTTCCCTGACTATCACGCTACACTTAAGACCCAGATCTGAGCTTTGCAGTTCAACTTTCATGTTTGCTCACAGCCTTAGAGCTGAAAAGTCTTTGTTTTGAGAAAGCAGGTATAATAAAGCACCTCCTTAGGCAACAGGAGATTTGCAATCTACCCCAGCAGTTCCATGACTCCTAATTTTGACTTCTCATGGGCCACATTTATTTGTTACTGAGAGAGGAAAGAAGGCACTTTGTTTACCCCCTGGATGGCCATGGCATGGAGATGGATTAACCCCAGCCAGATTTCATTCAATGGTGCCTGCAGCACAGCATCCTCTGCAGCCTACACACACAGGGGCTGGTTTAATGTTGGAAGCCAAGTGGGTGCCAAAGATAAGCCTCCTCAAAGGCACGTCCCTCTCTGATCCTGCTCTTTCACTAGTGGCATGCTAATAAAATAACTTGGCTGTGCACGGGCCATGTGCACGGAGCCCGGCTCCCGGACATGGAATTCCTGGTCCTCGCCAACTTTCCCCTAAAGCTTCGTTATTCCAATAAATCACGGAGCTGAGTTATGGGGCTCTGTTTGGTGGGGGCTGCTTTTAATTGCAGTTTTAGGAACTGTGGGAAAGCAGAATTAATGCCATATGTTTTTTAGGCTTTCGAACCAGTCGCAGGGTCTCGTTTTCAGTTTTGGCCAGGATTCAAACATCACAGCAAATTTTCAGGTTCCTCTGTGTCAAGCCACAGCACAAGGGGGAAAGGGAGGAGGGACGGTGGTGGAGGGGTGTGCTATGGGATGAGGGAGGGTGCTGCTGCCTGGTGCTGTGTTGCTGGGGTGGGGATGCAGGGGAAAATAACAAAGTGTTTCCACAGGTGAGGTGGAGCACTCCAGCTAAAATCTATCTCCTTTCTTGCCTTCACCATGGACGGGCAAAGCTGAAACTTCTGAAAAAGGGAATGGGCTGAGAAGGGGAATGGAGCATATGGTGCCGCCATGTCAGGGCTTTTTTCTGGGTACTGGTTTCTCTCACGCTGCTCCTTTTACTAATTTGTCTTCTCACAGTGCTCTCCGTGCTCAGTGGTGTGGTGCCTTCTTCACCCCTCTTCCCACTGCCATAGTGCTATGTGCTAAGCTCATTTGCAAAGAATGAACTTGAAGGAATATCAAGGTAGGGCTTCCATACTGTTGAACTGAAGTACTGAAACCTGAAAGCACAGGTTTGACCCTAAAATCAGGGTGCAGATATCAAAAGAGAGCTAGGCTCCATTTTGCTGTTTGAAGCCGTCTGGTCACTGCCACCGTGATCACAAAGTGTTTATCTCCAGGTGGCTCTATCCTGGTTCCTTCTGGAGACCCAGAACAGAGACCTCAAGGCTGCTCTCAGAGGACAGATTTCACAAAATACAATTTCTCTCTATGCCTGGTAAGGGAACGGGGCACTCACGGTGTTGTAGGTTTACTTGTATATGCAATTATGAATGTGCAGTGACTGAGGCCCATAAGCAATCAAGCAGAACTGCAAAGGAAAGACCCCTGTGTCCTGGCTCATGCCAGGAAAAAGAAATCAGAGGTTTTTATAAGCTCTGGGAACCACAATGAGGGCTCTCAATAGTGAGCAAGGTCCCAGCTGAGCATGGAGGTCCAACACAGAAGCAAGCTCATTTTCTCTCTTTTCCTCTTCTCTCCAATACTGAGTTACTTTGAATTTGAGTTTGACACATCCTAAAACCAACATGGGATGTCCAGTCAGCAGTGGTGAGGGAAGACGTGACTCTTGTCCTGGTTGGGACCTATCCAGCACATGACCGTCATTTGGAATGTGACTGATTATGACAATAAGTCACCAATGGTAAATTACAAAAGGATGACTCTGGCCAAGACAGACGTAATAACTAGTTAACTCATTTGCTAATATGGTATGAGGAAGGAGGAGCCTGGCTGCTGACTCAGATCTGATGGGGTGAAAAAGCATGTGTGACATCTCACAGCAGGTGGATGGAGTTTTCCATCTTATTGTCTCTTCTGGACTATTTTGCCTCTTCTGGATGTTGCTATCAGTGCCACCAAGACAACTCGCTCTGAAATTTATCCAGCAACTGAAAAGCACCTGCATGTAATAAGAGAAGGGACGTGATATACATTAAAAAAGCTTCTAAGGAATCGTTTCTGTCATCTCTGAGTAGGTGTAAATACTTGATGACTTCTAGATCTTGCTAATTATTAGAAGTGACTTTATTTTGCAGCAAAATAAAAAAAATACATATCTCAGAGAGGCTCTACTTTTCTGAGAAAATCATTCCCCATCTTAAAATGTGTTCAGAAGAATGCATCAATTTTCATGAAAAGCATTCAGTGTAACAGTTAAACAAATTGCATTTCCTCAGTTTCACTTCAGCACTGTTAAAATGTTTTGGTGACATCGAAAGACATTGTTTCAACTTGCTTTGATTCATTTTGTATTGTATTGCAATATTAATTGAAACAGTTTCAATCTGTGTTATATTTTATTGTGCCAGGATTTATGTTGCTTGTGCCTTTGTTATGCTTGGTTTTGACTTTATCAAATTGAAATGTTTCAGTGGTGTCAGATGGAATGGCTTTTACATTCTCATTCCATCAAACATTTTAAAATTTTATGGTTTTGTTCAGATTCAGAATGATAAATAGGAAGCAAATGTGGACATTTCCCAGAGGACAAAAATCCTAAATTCCAGCCAACTCTGCCTCTGTATTTGAAAGGAATACATGTTTTCTGGGCATTAAATCTGCGAATTTGGAGAGCTGCTCCATCTGTCAGCTCTACCACAGTCTTTTTATGTGACCCTGGGCAAGTCACTTAGGACTTGACTACACAAGGAAAGAGCCTGGAAAAGCTATCCACGAACACCCAAAGTACGTGCATTTACTCCATATGAAGGGCGAATTCATCCCTGCAGCAGATATCCACACCTGGGCCAGTCACCCTGAACTCATTTAACAGGGGACTCGTATCACCCTAAATAAAACATCAGATCTGTTGAGATGAACTTTAGCTTATGTTGGCTCAAAAGTTGCCCAGGTTGAGTGCCTCACTCTGATTTTCCTGTGATAATCCCCTTCCAGTGTCTGCTGCTGTGGAATTTGGTCCAGCCTGAGAAGAGTTTACACACATGTACAAAGGCCATGGCCTCTGTGGGGTGGAACGGGCTCCAGCCCGACCTTCTGTCCAGACAATTGGGACTTAAAACGAAGGACTGCATCTGTCATTTGGTCTGGACACAGTCTCCAGCTCTACAGGTGGCTTGGTATTTTAAATTCACACCAAAAGTTCATTCCCCAGCCACTTCTCTACACAAAGAAAACCTTACTTTGACTGCCTATCAAGTTTGCCCCCTGTAAAATAAGGATTAAACTAATTATTCTTGTCTCTTAGGGGTCTATGTGGACCCATCAGGAGCATCCCATTATTTGTGTAGACCCAGGGATGAGTACAAGGCATCTTTGGCCTTGCTTAGATCTCATTACTACCCTGAATAGCTGCATCATGGAAACATTTTCTTTCTGTGTGATCCAACATAGAACCACTTGAATGCTTAAAAACATCTCCCTGGTGAAATGGCTTATTTTTTTCCCAGCTGATTTGCTGAATTACACCGTGCATCTGATTTGTAGATCTGTGCAGACAGCAGCAAGCTCCTCACTCTCAGGATGGGACATGACTCCTGAAGACCTCTGCCCATGGACACTTGGGACACAGCTCCCATCTGTCTCACTGGGAACAAGTCCTGGCCAGGTGTTAAGCACATCCTCACCATGTCATAAGGAGAGTGTCCCACCTCTCATTCAGCAGTCCAGGAAACTGAAGACGAGGACAGAGGGCAAGGGGAACAACCAGGACCACAGCTGATGGTTTCTCATCCTTCCACCTGAGCAGCCCCTGGGGCCTCTCTGGAGACAGAGGAGGGAGGGAAAAGAGGAAGAGCTGTCAAAGGCACGCAACACAGCAGTTTCAGTTGTGTATTTCAGTTTGTCTCAACGACCTCTCTGCTTTGTTTTTGGCAGTGCCTTTGTCATATTTTCCTTCACATCCAATTTTCTGCAACACCTTCTCATTGGGGAAGTCCATCAGGGGATCTGTGGACCTGAGAATACAGTCCTTCCACCTTTCCATCTCCAGGGTGGGTTTCCAAATCACTTTACTGGGAAGAGGAGTGTGATGGGCTGTGTATATTCCCCCTTCCACTTGCTCAGCTTGCAATAACATCGTCAAACCAGGGTGATAATAACAAGCCAAAACCCAGGCCTGCTGTACGTCTTCTGACTAGTTTTCGAAGGCTTTGCAATTCTTTGTGGTTTTTACCTGCTTCTTGGGCTTGCTAAAAAAAAAAAAAAAAAAAAAAAAAAAAACCAGCTCATATAAAGTTGCAGCTGCTCGGCACCAACCCAGAACTTAACACCAAAGGGATGTGCAGGCAGAGAGGGGCAGCATGTAGGTTCTCTCTTCTGACTCGATAGGGGAATAAAAGCATCTAAATGTGGGATTTTGCCACTGGCATGAAATGCCTTTGGACACCTTTGAAAGATCTTTCAAAGTGGTCAGGGCAGTTCCTCCAGCCTTTACCCTCCTTCTGCTTTGGGAGGTGTCCTCTGTCTCTGAAATGAGAGGTGTCCTCTGCTGCTTCCCCTCTCCATTTCTGGGGTTCCTCCTCTTTGTCGAGCTCCATTTGCAGGTGCAGCTGCAAAAGGACATCAAAGCTACAGTTCAGGATCAAGCCAAATGCAGAAGAGAGAATTAAATTATATTTCCCAGTGTCCTGGTGACCACCAGGCTCCCTTCTTTCCACTCTCTGGGTACTGGATAAGGTTTGGGTTGTATCAAAAATTCAACAGAGGTTTCTCTGGTACAAGAGGTGCAAATGGATTTCACTGAGAAATTTGAGTGTTAATACGCTTGTACACACCGGTGTTTGCTGGATTGGGCCTGAATCCTTTGACAGTTGGGTCCAGAGGTAAAAAGAAATAGAAGCGTCATGCAAGGGCTGTGGTTGCATGATAAAACAGAACATTTAGATGAGTTATTGGCTCCTTTTTAAACCTAGCCCAAGTGCTGAGCATACAGGGAGGAAAGCTCCTGACAAAAGCCACCTTTGGGCTGATCAAGCCCACAGCGTCAGGATGTAAAGCAAGCCAAAGCAAAGACCTCATCCTCCCATGTCACTCCAGGCCGGAGGTAATCCTCTTGTGAAACCAGTCTCAGAGGAACCGGGATAGGGCTAACCTCACCTTGGGCAAAATTTCCCCAGCAACCAGTCTGGCCAGGGAAGAAAATGAGAGATTTGTCACCAAGTTACATCTGAGCCCCTCCTGCTGCTCACAAGTGCTGAATCTAAGTGATCTCCTCAAGCTCCAGACCCCCAGAAAAATCTATTAACACCCCAAGGGATGTTAAATACTTTTGGAAGTCCAGACTTAATTGTTTGTGGAGGATTTTATAAGGACAACCCACGAAGAATTTAGCTCCTGTTTCTGAAAAATGAGCTATATCCATCTTCGCTTCAAGCAGAACCCACCTGTTTAAGCCTGGAACTGTGTAGGGTCACTCATTTTGAAGGAAGAATGACCAAGTTTTATCAGCAACTGACTTTCATCATCAGGACAAATCTGCATTTCAGATTGATGTGCAACATTTGCACTGAGGGGACAAATGGTGAGAAAAGCAAATATGTTTATTTTGGTGCGCAACTTACATGCACGAAGGTCTTCAAAGCATTTTTAGTGTGACTTTGAGCAAACAGTTTAATTTCTGGGCTTCCATTTCCTCTTCTTTAAAATAAGGGTGATGCTATTTATGTATTTCTCAGCTATAACTGTGCTCAGCAGGTGCACCGACCCAGCATACTCCACAGCCCCGGCCGTTAGTGGGAAGGGGACCAACATCTCTGGAGGGGACATCAAGCCCTGTCATGCTTTGAAGGGCCGCACATAGACATGGCAGCTTGTTATTTAAACCATGGTAATAAATGATGGAAAGAAACAGGCACCTACAGAGACTGTGTTATTTCCAACGTCTATCTTAGGAGTTACATCAATAAGGCCTTTTTATACACAATGGTCACTCTCATTATTTAACATGTATTGGACATATACATGACAAAAACACCGACACTGGCCCCTTAGCCACGAATCCCAGCCTACTACTCACAATGCCTTTGTACCTCTACAGAACAATGCTTTATTGGGGTGTCTGCCACACACAGCCTAGAAAAAAAATAATGGCAAATGTGGAGTTAAAATCAGGGTGGACAGCTACTACTTTTTGCATCCTCCTTGCTGTGAGAAGAGAGACTATTTAAGAGACAAAAGCTGAAATATCACATCAGAAACTGAGAGGAAACCACCTTCCCCCGTTAACAGGAAACCAGAATCAAACAAGGGTTAACTGGGCAGTGCCAGCAGCGACTGCAAGTGAGAGGCTTGGACTTTATTTTATTGTTGTCATTAATTTCCTTCCTTTTACTTTCAGTAGATGAGCACAAAGAATTATTTGCACTAGTCACAGCTGGGCCCCACTGAAGTATACCATAAGAAACATCAGAAGTAATAGAAAAAAAAAAAAAAAAAAACAGCTGAATGGACGGGGATGATTTCTGGTAGTAACGTTGCCAAGGACTTGTGCCATTTTTTCACTTTGGAGCACACAATGATGATTCCAATTCCCCAAACATTTGCTGGCCCATCTGTAGGGTGTCAGGAGGAGTGATGGGTGACTCTCGCTTTATGGGACATGAGATACTAGTGATATGCCAGCTCATTTTTGCTCATGGTTTTATTACAGAAATAACTAAAAGAGCCCTGGTTTGAGTTGTTATCAGTATGTTCCAGAGTTAACTAATTGGAGCAGATCATGCCCCTTGCTGTATGTCACTGTCCAGAAGAAGGCTCCATGCCTGTTCTCGTTTTTGACTCTTGAAGGCGTTTTTCACTTTAATAAGGACTAGAGCTCTGCAGAAGCAGGGGGATGGAGGAGAGCCTGCGTGACTGCCCGAACCACTCCCTTTCTTTACACATTTCCTTCTCTGCCACTATTTGTCTGTCTCGGCTAATTGGATTACTAAAGCCTCTGCCCTTTGTGCAGCTCCACGAAGGGCCAGGAGCCCACCTTGGCCTGGGGGGCTCCCGACACAAGGGTGAGGTCAGGAGGAAGGGACAAGCTCCCCTCATCCACCTCCACCCCTCTCCCTCCCCTGCTCCTGGGACCTTGTTTATCTTAACACCAGCTGAGTTTCCCAGGGAAACCCAGCACCAGGCATCCGCCAGACATTCATTCCTTTGTTCAGCCTAGACGAATGGTTCGCTGCCGGAACTTTTTTCTGTTTTTTGCAGAAAAAACTGGGAAATTCTTCAGGGCTCCTGTCCCCCCTGGTGCCGATGGGAGAAGGCTTGCGGAGAGGCTCGGAGCCTCAGCAGGATCCAAGGCATTTCAGACTCCTGGCACATCCAAAAGTCAACGCCTCATTGCTACACGGCTTCCCTCCCACCCAGGTTTCTGCACAGCCGGCCAGAGGCTTTATTTATGGGCTGGGATGCTCAGCAGCGAAACGGTTAGAGCTCTTGGCATTGGGGGTCATAATTACCCTTCCAAGTTAACACCCATTGAAATGAATGGGAGCACACCCTTTTCTGCGGGTGTTATTGTTGCAGTCTGCCTGGCTGCACACTTAAAGGCAAGAGTTTACCTTGGTTTGCAACCAGAAAAGCTGAAAACTGCCTCTCTCCCTTCTCTTTTTTAAATAAAAGGAGACAGAAAATTTTTGCTTTTGCAGATTTGTGGAGCAGGGGATAGTGAAGCACTATAATTTGAGCCTGATGGTGCTGAGCACCTACAGTGTCCTCTGGGTTTGGAGAGAGGACAAGGGATGAAGTGCTCTGGGTTCAGCCCAGTTCCCGCTGGCAGCTGGGGTGATTGCTGTGTTATCATTTCCTCAAACCCAGGAAAAGCTGAACACAGTGGGCAGACGGAGCCTCTAAACCGAGGAACTGCTAGGGTTACCCAAAGTCAGGTGCATCCCAGGGAGCAGCCACCATCCTGGCACCGGCACCGCAGCCACATGAGAGATGGAGCCAGACTATGGCTGGGGCTGCAGCATTGTCTGGACATCCCAGCCAAGGCATCTTAATGCATTCCTCACCTTTCACCCCAAAAACATTTCTGGTGAGTGCAAACCATGAGCGAGGCAGAAGGGCTGAGCCTTGACCTGAATCTGGGCACCTCCAGCCCATGGTGGCATCAGCAGCTAGGTGTTCATATGGGCATGGTGGAGGAGCTGCTGGGCCCACAGCAGAGGAGATGCTGATCCCACCTACCTGCCAGCATTTGCTTTCCCCAGGCAGAAGGAGTTGGCGGGGAAACCAACACCTCTCTTCTGTCATCACCATTTCCTACCCTGGCTCCAACCTAGGAACACAGCCAGGGCCTCCAGCCACTGCCCTCGGGCTGTTTTTGGCACAGGAGATGTCTACCAGACACCCTGGGGACACTGTTACACTAGCGGGGTGTTTTGTGCTGGGATAAGAAACTCACCCCAAGGGCTCCTGTGCAGAGGGTTGGGATTGCTGGGAGATGCAGCACGATGCTGTTCCTCTGGGGAAGATGCAGCCTTTGCCATCTCAGGACTGCTTTGGAAAAGATAGACTGCAGCAGTTCCTGGAATAAATAAACTACCTTGGCATAAAGGTTTCATTCCTTGACTAACATGAGGTGCATGTTTAGCAGGGGATTAATGACATGTAACACTCCTCATCTTGCTCAAGGCATCGCTGGCATACCTATAACCCAGGGTACAAAAAAAATAGGCAAAAATAGATGATTACCCCCCTCCCTGCGTCTGCTTTCCCTCTAGGGCACACACACACACAAAAAAAAAAAGCTGCAAACACCCATGTGCCAAGGGTATTTGCAGGAAATATTTTTCTGGCTGGGGGTTTGGAGGTGTTTTCATCCCTGTAGCGAAACAAGTGCCAGGTACAGGCTGTCTGGAGGAGCAGCCCTAAGGCCTCAGGCCCTTGGGGTTTTCATCCCCTCTGAGCTCCCCTGTACTTGTTTGTGAAGCTAAAGCCCCCTGTGGAAAGTAGAGGATGCTCTGTGTGTGCACAGCAGAGACACACACATCTAGGCACAAACACAAGCACAGTGGGACAGATAACCCCAGAACAAATCATGTCCTGTAGCTTCTCCTTCAGATCCCGATGGCAGCACCTGCTCCTGGGGGCCAGGCATCCCCTGACCCTGCTGCTGCCACTGCCTGCACCCTGCAAACTCACACCTCAATCACAGCTGCCAGCACACTCAGGTCCAATCAGGGAAAATCATGAGGCAAATCCCTAAAATTCCAAGATGAGAAACAAATCCGTTTGCAATACTCGTTTGCCTTCTTTTATACGGCTAAGTATTAATCACAAATGTTTCAAGCATGCTTAGAATAAATCCCAATTAATAAAATCCTGCAAAGCTGTGGGCTTTGAGGTTTGGTTTTAAGAAAAAACATGGGCCAGGCCAGGTTTATCCAAGGAGCTGTGAAAGGCAGGTGGCATTTCTGCAGAAACGAGACTGCAGCTGCACAGGGCCCAGCATGCCAACACCTGAGTAGCCCGAAGAGCCAAGGAGTTCGGTGAAATCACATGATCTCCTGTAAAACCTTTAGGAATAGGATGTAAACTGTTTCTGTGAGTGAGGATAATGCCAACACGGAGTACAAAAGGGAAGAGAAACTTGGCGGTAATAAAATCCACTCCTAAGCAAATGCTTATGTAAACATGCTGCTCGCAAGCACTGTGCCGCGGTGAGTTTGCTCCCTGCTGCATTTCATAGTGGCAGAGGATAAAATATGATGAAAACCCTCTTCCCACCCTGTTACACCAAAATAAAGAGTTTTTTGGCAGCTTCTGAAATCTGTGTATTTGTAACCAGAGATGCAGATGAAAACCCACCTAGCAAATCCTTGCATTTGCACTTGTGCGCAGCGGTGCCCTTGCGTGCTGTTTGTTTTCCTCGGTTCAGCTGGGAGGCAGGCAGCTTGCGTGAAAGCAAAAGGTGATGCTTTGCTCAAACCCACACTGCTTTTCAAGCAGCGGTGGGCTGCTTTATACCCAGCCAGAAAACAAGCACGGTGGAAATAACCATGTGCAAAACCACTTTACCATGGACAAGTGCAGATGTGGGATGTGTTAGTGTCACTCTTTAAATCCAAGTGGTTGCAACAAGCCCTGCTTCTGTGTTGTTTGCAACAGGGAGAGCAGAATATGCTCACGCTGGGGTAATACAACCCCTGTCACTCAGCACCAGCAATTTTCCTCCTTTTCCCACAGCTCCTCACCCTGCTCTGAGTTCTAGGTCCCATGGCACTGCTCGTGGGTGAAGTCAATGTGGTTTTGTGGCTGGAGCCCAGACCAGCACGGCAGCAAAGCCAGGTTCTTGCTCCATCTGTCCCCAGCTTCCCTTGCAAGATGCTGTGTTTATTTACATATGCGAGACATGGAAAAAAAAAAAAGCTCAGAAAGCTGTTTTATTGCAAACCCAACTGGCTGCAGGTTGCATTAAAATGATACTGTCAAGAATGCAAAGCAGAGAAATGCTACGCATCCCCAGCCCAGCAGCGTGGTCCTGCCCTGTAGCAAGATGCTCACTGCTCTGCAATACTCATGGGCAATAGCTTGGTCAGACTCCAGTGATCACCTTTCTTGCTCAACAGGACTTCCTTCTTGTGCCCATCTGCGGTACTCATACTTGGCGGTCAGCTGTGTTAAATTTGCTGAAAAGCAGAACTGCACAAATAACTGATAGGGGTGAGGGGTGGCCAGACCGGAAAAAATAAATGTATTTGCTGTGGGGTAACCAAAAACGAACATTTTCCAGTTAGGAGGGGGTGAGGGGAATCAGTATTTTAATGAAATAACTATGTTTCAGGTCAAGCATGCACTTTGTCTGACCACAGCTATCTCTTAAGTGTATTTTATAAATTGCTCAGATAATTTGTTAATATGAGAGAAGCTTCAAAGAGACATGAAATATTTCTACTAAAAAATAACAACTTTTTTTTTTTTTTTTTTTTTTTTTTTTAAACAATTTCCTGAAATTGCTTTCAGTCGGTGAAACATTGCACTCAAGCCCATCTGCATATTTTAGAGAAAAAAATTGCCTCCTTCTACCACACATCTTCTCTGGCTGGTAGCTTAACCGCATCCTCACCCATTTCATCCCCTTTCCTGGCTTCCTCCTTTTCTTCTGTAACAAATATGAGTTTCCTGTCCTTTTTTTCACCATGTCTGACCCATTATCTGATCGAGGCTTTCTCTGTCCCGACCTCTCCTTCCTCCAACTGACCTTTCCATTGCTCCACCGATATCCATTTAACTGCTCCTCCCCAAAAACACCTCTTCTCGTTTTCTTTCCCATAGCCATGAATCACAGGCTGCTGGGTGCTGTAGAAAGAAGAGCGGGGAATAAGGAGTGAGTCCAAGCCCAGGCTGTATAGGCTGGGAACCAAGCCCTGTTAAAAATTCCCCTGGTGACCTTTTTGCTTTGATAACCTAAAGAAACCTCTGCGGCCCACAGCCCTTAAATTGTGTGTGTGAAGCCAGCATTGCTCAGCTTTTACTCCTGAGGACGTGTCCTAAAATTGCTGAGGTCCATCCCCTCACCTGTCCCTTTGTCGAACACATAGTGCCAACTCTGCTCAAAGTCAGAAGCCAGAAGCAAGGCACCAGGTCCCTGTCCGCCCCATGGAGAAGTGACAAGGTCTCTGCAGGCTTCCCGGGCTGCTCTGCACAGCAAACATCTAAAGATGGCCCAGAGCCAGCTCTGTGGTGTAACGGAGACGTGGTATTCATATGGACTGTATCTGGTCACGTCCTGCAAGCAAAGGTTGCTAATAAAAGCCAGAACTCTTCGGAGGGCAACCCTGCAAGCAAACAAGGCACAAGAAAGGATCTCAATATTACTTTTCCCCCACAACGCCTTTGTTCACAGCTTGCTGCCACCCCCGTTGCTGTAAAAGAGCAAAACAGTAGGACATCTACCTTTTATCAAGTGCATGGGTAGGGATTTAACATGCACCCTTTAACGATCGGGTTTGGGCTCTATCAGGGTCAGTTTTTTAAGTTTTTAGTCCCACGTTTCTCAATCCCAAATCACATGTACAAAATAACCCCTGGCCACCACCCCATAGGTGAAGTGCTGCCCCTGTTTGAGCCCTGGAGCCCACCACGGACCTAACACAGCAGTTCAGACCCCCCAGTGGGGCTGCCCCATGCCAGGCCACAGCCTGGCATCACAGACATGAGGCAGAGCACGAGGTTTCTGTGGTGCTGGGATGGTGTAGGGCTGGGATTTCCCGACACATGGGGAGACTCGAGGCTGGAGAGCTGGCACAGCTGTTGTGCTGCCAGCCCCCGGGGCTGGGCAAACACCACGACACCCAAGAGGAACCTACGGGCGTCCTGGGGGAAATGGTGGTCACAAAGAAGAGTTTCAATTTTGTCTAAATTTTCCATGGAAGAATTCCCCTTTTCAGAGAAAAACTCTGTGCCAACTTGTCACGGACAATTATATCTATCTGCCTATAAACATGTGTGCACAAAATTGTACAAAATGCAAACATCTCTTTTTCTATGTGTATCTCTACTTGCACATATTTAGATATGAGGCATTTAGTGTCTGTAACAAGTGTTTCCAAATTAAAGTGAATTTATCTGCAGGAAAAAAAAAAAAAAAATAAAATCCCTCATCTGAAAGCCCAATCTTTGGGAGACATTGATTTTAAAAGAAAATTTCTGACTCCTGCTGCTGATGGGTGATGGCAAGCAGATGCTGACTGGCATGGCTTTGGTAGAGGAGTTATCAGCAAATGCTCAAAGGGTCACTAGAGGCTTTGCTGTTCATTCTCAGACCTGTTGCCCAAAACCTACCCAGACCCTCCCAGGGATGTGTTTGTTGCCTCCCTGCCCCACAAATGGGACTCAGTGTTGCAGATGCACCAGCCTAAATCCCAAATTCATCTCTCCCAAGGCCATACTGCAACAGCCTCATGCAAGTGCACGTAGATTGCAAGAGCTCAAAGCATGATCACTCTTCACTGTAGCACAAGGAAAAGACAGAGTAAAAGCAATACAACATCTGCAGGTACTTCCCTGCCTAATATTTTTTCTTACATTCTGCAGACTTTCTCATATGCCCCCCCAAAATATCCTATATCTTTCTCCTCCTACACAGGGTTTCTCTTTTAAACCATTCACTTCTCCCTCCTCTTCTGAGGAACCTTTTTTTTTTTCCTGCATGGGTTTTTCAATTTAAAGGATGTCTGTGCTACAAAAAAAAAAAAAAATAAAAAAAAAATCTTGCCTCTTTGTTCTTTCTTCTACACAAGTTTCCTTTTAAGTGGCTGGAGAGACCTTGGTTTCTCTAAGTGCCAGAACCCTTTGTCAGGTTGGCTCTCTGATCAGGTTCCTCCATGGAGCTGAATCCCTTGCCAAGCTTTCCCACATTTAGCCAACAGCCCCTTTGAGCTGAGTCTTGAAAAACTGGCTTGTCCTCGGCAGCAGTTATCTCTTTGTCCAACAGAGCTCCATCTGACTGGGTAATCATCAAAGTTTTAACGAGCCTCTTTTGTGAGCCTTATTCTAGGTGGAGGGATTTTTTTTTTTCCTTGTGGGTTTTGGCTCAAAAATATGTAGGCAAGAAGGGAAAGCAACAAGCCTCGTACCCAAAGCAGTTTGCTGCTTGATACCTGCTTAAAGTGTTCCAGAAAAGTTGTACCTATAACTCAAACAAGGTGCAAGGAAAGAGAGGGAGGCTGGGTTAGCACCCCTGCCCTGAGGTAGCTGCTTAGTACTTGGATGAGACACAGAGGGAGACAGCAGCAAGCCATTGATTTAGGGGTGAGAAAATTTGTGGGTTTTTTTTGGAGCCTGAAAGCTTCCAGCTACAATTCACCCTTTGCTCGCCTCCCTCCAGCTCAGCTCTCGGGTGCTGCATTTGTGCTCAATTCCTGACCCTTCCAGGAGCAGAAGAGTCTTAATTACGAGCCTGTGACCAGTGAGAAGGAGATTTTCCTCTCCGTGTTTACCTACCTTGGAACAAGCTCAACCAACCCTCTCCCAGAGGTCCCCAAATCCAAGAGAAATGACGTCAATCAAACGCTGTTTGCATTTTCAGCTCACTGGTGGCCTGAAAGGAGTGGGCTCTGATAGTTAGAGGAGGGGAAGGAAAAGGAATAATTAGAAGAGGGGAAACCACTGTGCTACTCAAATTCTCAATTACTTCAGGCTTGTCCTCTGCAGAGGTGCAGGTGAAGCAGAGGCAGATTCTCTAGACGAGTCTCCTATTTTCCCTGCTAGGGAGGGGGATACAGATTGATAGCTGTGCTGCTAGGATAAGTTATTTGCCAGAAAATCAAACCAGCTTTTTTGTTGTTTCTTTCTTTCTAGGATGAGAAGAGCTGCTAAATCAGCTAAAGTAAATCACTGACGGCAGCTACAGAAGATTCAAAGCTGCAGGCATCGGTGTGCTGCTGTAAGGCTCTGCCAGGCATGTAGAATGGGAGGTCAGTACATGAACAATGAAATTAAAGAATGAATAAATAACTAGGATACTGCACTATTGGGGTAAAATAGCTGATAATGGACACAGCAAGCTGAGAGGGCATGCTTAGGCTTATCAAAAGGGGTTATATTAATATATATGGCCTACCTTGGCCAAAGGCTAACTTTGGACAGCAGGAGAAAAAGCCCACTTGATACTTAGGTGCCCAACTGAACCCATTAGGAGTGATCTGTAAGCCACAAACCATGGTCTCAGAAGACCTTAGAAGTTGAGCTCTGAGCTGGAGCATGATGTGGGAATGGGTTTCATCTGGGCAAGTGGCTTTCCTGCAGATTTTCCAAGGTTTCTCCATCCACATCCCTTCTGGACTCTGCCAGCAACTAAGGCAGACACCAGAGCTTCCATGTGGCTTGAGCCTCCCAAAAAGATCTACTCTCTCCGTGGGTCCCAGAGGAGTGCTGGAGCATCCAACAAGGGCTCAGGTCAAGGTGAACCTCAAGAATTAAGCCGTTAGCAGACGTTTTATTGTTTGGCTTGCAGGAGGTGGAGGCTAGCTGCATTATTCCCTTGCAGGGCACCACATAGAGTACAAGACCAAAAGTGTTGTCTAGGCTTGAATTCTTGGCTCAGCATCTTGAAGACTGGGGAAGAATAGGAGGTAAATTAACTGGAACAGAGACAGGAAATCCACAAGACATGCTGAATTCTTGAAAATCAGGCCTTAAAAACAGGTATTATTTCCTTGTTTCGTTTTTGCAAGAATTGGGAAGAAAACAACAAAAACAGGTCCTCTTTCTGCAAATGGTTTGGACTGGTTTGCCAGCTGGGAAAGGATGTCTTCAGCAGAGAAGAGCTGAGGCAGGCTGTGGTCTAACAAATGCCTCTTTAAGTATGTCTGGAGAAAAAAAAAAGACAGAGAAAGAAAATCTGGCTGCTTTTGCACAGCCTGTTTACATTTGCATGGTGCAAATGCTCTGATAAATCAGTGTGCTGGGAGGAATGGCTGCAGAATCCAGCTCCACCACCCATGAATTCTGCTGCTTGTGGCTGCCTTTCTATGTGCATGAGGCTGTCCCTCAGGCAGGGCCACAAGCCATTTTCATGCTCCTAGCAAGGACACCTCACGTGGGGCTGGTGTCTGATCATCCCCAAGAACATCAGCATGATTCAGAGGTGCTTACACTGGCTTCTCATGCATTTATCCTCTATGTCACCCCAGTGTGGACAAATTTTTGTCATTCTTGCTGCATTTCTCTGTCTGGGCTTCCCAGACTGCTAATGCAATGCCCCTTTGTGAGGCATAAACCCAGGTCTCCATCCAAGCCCTTCATACAATGTGTTGTGGATGCAGACCATCCATTTGGGCCCTGCACACAGCTGCTGGGATTGCTCCTCAGATCTGGGGATGCTGCTTTTTGATCTCTGACTTGAGACACTAGCTTGACCCCTAGAATAGCTCTCTCCATGTCCTCCCATTGAATGGAGGCTCTTTTACATTTAACACACCCTCTTTGCAAATCTTATACCAGGCATAAGATCACCCTGTCCTTCCTTGAGGACTGGAGATAAAGAAAATGATTTTGTAACCAAAACAGCTTTCTCTGCAATCCCAGTATTTTAACACTCCACTGCTCTTAGTGGCATTGTGGAACAAATTACAGTCCTTCTCTCCCTAGGAAGAGGGAACCTACAGATCAGAGCCATCATCTCACAACCCTCCTGTGCTCCAAGGATCACTCCCAGTCACATTAAAACAGTTCAGAGCAAATTTTGGAGGTGTCAGGAGGAAGAAACTGAATGCTATTTTTATCTAATTACAGTCCAAACAAAGCCAACGTGACAGGCTTCAGAATTAAATGCAGTATTAGAACCAGTTTGGCTGCTTTATTGCCACCACCTGAATGAAGGAAGCACCTGGATGGAGAAGGCAGGTCCCAACAGACGTTTGGCAGGGATATTGAGGGCATCTCTCAGCAGCAGAGTGGTTAATACTCACAGGCATTTCAAGACAAAGCATTTTAATTGTTCAACACCAGTCAGCAGTGCCTGCTTCGATGAAGGCACTGACATCTACTTTCTCTCGGAGCTGCTATTTCCAGCTTTCAGGCAAACAGCACTTAGCGTTCAGCTAATTACTCTGAGAAAGCAGCAGGGTTTCTGGGGCTGCAGATTTTGCACGATTTTCTATTAATAACCCCCAGGGCTTCCAGCTTCATGTTTCCTTGGGATAACGCTGATCTCTCCCTTTGCCGGTACCGCACAGCTCTTGTGCATCCACTTGCCCCTAACCACTTAACCAGGCAGTTAGCTAATCATTTCCCTTATCACTCAGCCCCTCTGACAAAGCTGCCTTGCAGCAGCGGGGAGGATGGTGCCTGGTTCCCCGAGATCTGCCCTGAGGAGCGGAGGCTGGAGCCTCCCAGCAGAAGACAAGCAGATCCCTTGGGCTCCTGTGAGGGTCAAGTCCTCTCCAACCTGCCCTTTGGTTTGAACAAACAGTGGTGTTGGAGGGGAAGGAGAGCAGGAGGGCAAGTTGACTGTGCTGGGAGGGCAGAGCAGGGCAGGGTGGGTGAGCTGAACTGGCTGCCTTTGAGTCTTGAGCACAGCAAGGGAATTAGTGGGGGAAAAGGTAGGGAAAAGGAAGGGGTGAGATGTAATGCTTTAGAAACCAAAGGCAGCTTTAACCATCCCTGTACATTTGCAGCAACCTCCTCTTGTCTGCACACAGCCCTGACTGGAGGTGAGAATTCAGACAGGGCATACGCATTCCAGTTTAAATCACTCATCTGGCTTTGCCTTAAATTCGCGGGGATTAAAGTGAATCAAAGGCTGCGTGGCTGGGAGTTTTAAAATTTTTTGTTCCTCTGAATTGCATGAATCCTAAAAGATCTCTGACATCAAAAGGACACATTAACCCCAGTAACTTTGTTATTGTCATATGGGGCTTGTTTTTACTCTCTCTTGCATGATCCAAAGCTTAAAGTCAACAGAGACAGGTTTGTTGACTCCATGGCACTTTATTAGACTGATAGTGGAGCTCGTGACCATTCTCTTCAAAGTGACTGTAGAAAACTTGAGATAGAGGTGGAAAATAATTAAAAAAAATAGAGACAAGTACAAGTAAGCACATGTTAAAATGTGCAAACATACATTTGTTCTTGAATCCCCCTGGTAGCCTTTGTGCTCTCACAATCACAACTACTCCCTTTCTTTAAAAAAAAAAAAAAAAAAAAAAAAAAAAAAAAAAAAAAAGTTCATTCCCACTGCTGCTTGAGTAATTGACTAGTGAGAGCTGAGGGAAGAGGGTACTAGCTTCATTAGAAAAAAAAAAAAAAAAAAAAAAGTTCTGTCCTATCCTCTAGAAAGAGAGAAAGGAAAAAGAAATAGCTATAATCCCCTAATCACTTACAGCCATAGTCACTGGCTGGCCAACATTTTCTTTAAACCAGTGGCAATCCTGAAATTCAGATCAATACTTCATTATTCTTCCAAAAAAAAAAAAAAAAAAAAAAGAACCCCAACACTGTGTTAGTGTAAACTAAAGAGTTACAGGCAATAATAGGCTGTTTTGGGGATGGTTGGCGTGGAGGCTACAGGCGACAGCTGGTGGGTGTCTGATGGGGCTGCCCTTTCTAGCTACCATCTGGACTTTGCATAGGACATGCAAGAATAAGCTACTTATACCTTAATAAGGAAAAAGCCTGTAAAAATGGAAGGGGATGTAGGGGGTGCCTTGGCTGTGAGAGCCCTTTGCAAATAAACAAGTGTGTGAGCTTGGGCATCCCTGTTCTGCTGGGGCTAGGACAGGGGCCGCAGCTGGAGACTGAAAGCATTTATAAATTTTAGAGCTATTTAAACACGATGTCCTTGATGTACTAATATGCATGAAATCATTAATAATAATAATAAATAAAATTGCTTATTAGTATTTTAATCACAGCAGAATCAGGAATAGCAGTGCAACAGAGGGCCTGACTCTTCCATCCAGGCAAATAAAAAGACAAAATTCTTGCTGTGGTCCATGGGGACAGGGAGGTGGCCAGGGCTGCAAAGAGAGATGGAAATCATGCAGGAAAGAAATGCAGGGACAACATAAGCTCTGTGCAGCTGTGAGTGTGTCCTGCCACCAGCACATCATGGAGATGCCCAGTTGAACTCACAACAGCAACAGGGCTGCATTTGGCTGGACCAGATTTTCCCCCTCATTTTATGAAGGATAATTTCCCTGAGCCTGCACTTTCCCCATGGCCACTTGACACTGCACAAGTAATGTAGCATACACGGGTATTAAACTCTCTTTAATAGCAGTTCCCCTGCAGGAGAGATCCAAGTGGCCTTCAGGGCCCATTGACTTGAGCTTTTGCTTCACCTCGGCTTAAGAGTGACCAGAGAGGAGTCATGACAGAAACAATGCCATGAGCTGACAGCTTAAACCATGATTTGGGCAAACCAGCTTTGCCCAATCCGTCTGCAGAAGTTTTGCATTGTCCCTCTGCCCCACCAGACAGGGGGGAATTGGATGACATGGTCCTACCACACTAGCGTTGGTTCCCAATCTGTCAGCAGGTTGGGTTTGGCTCCAAGCAGTTTAGCCACAGGGAGAGATGCTTTTCTGCCAAAGGAGGTGTAAGGTGCCATGGTCATCCCTGCCAAGGCTCATCTCTCACAGCCTTAATTTGCTCCTCTGGATCCCAGTTCAGTTCCCTTCTTGCAGCCTGCCAAGAGGAGGCGAAACCCATCTCCACGCCAGCGCAGCCCCTGCCTGGGGCAGCCCCTTCCCGCGGGAATCCCCAGCCCAGGAATTGCAGGTGGTTTCCAGCCCTTGGAGCCTGGCCTTGTTGGGAACCTGGAGGCACACCGTGCCTCTTCTTCCAGCTCCTTCGGCCCATCCCGCTCCCATTTGGCTCCAGGGTGTGACATCATGCCTGGTGCTATTTGCTGATTTTAGGCTGGTGCAACCCTTTCCCTTCTCCATTCATCAGTGGTTTTTCCCCCAAAACCTTGCTCTACATTACCACACGCCCACTGTCCTGTTGCAACTGAGTCTTAGCATCATTAAGATGTGGAGAAAGCAACACCAGCAAACGCTTTCCTCCCTGCGGAGGTGCTTAAGCCATATTTCAAGCCCTGTCTCGAGCAACCTGCCTTCCTATTAACATCTAATATTACCCGTTATCTTAAGGAACAGGGCCATAAAGCTGCAGAGAGGCACGGAGATAACCAGCAACATCAGATGCTACTTAGGAAGCATTTTGTTCCCGATTAAAGCTGAAACATGCACTAAGAGCTATTGAGGGAAAGTGCAGAGCATTTGATTTGCCTCTTTTGCTAACACACTCAGAGGAAGAGGTGACGAGTTTATGGAAATGGCTGCAATTTGCAGTCAAAAGTGGTGCATACATGAATAGGAATTGGAAGCAAGGAGCCAAATGAGCAGTTTACTGCACGGATTTCCTCCAGCAACGTTGATGGAGCTTATACCAACCAATTAGCCCCTCTTTGAAGAGAACCCCCACCCCCATCACCATGCCTTTTATTTCTTATGATAATTTATCACTATTATTATTACTATTAATAATTATTATTA
>CM021766.1:5375101-5386267 GCA_011076525.1 Nettapus auritus
CGGGGGAACTTGGCACCCACTTTGTTAGTTTTATCTTGATGCTCATTTCTAGCCATTCATGTAGGGCTGAGTCATACGAGAGGAGCCTGTAACAGTAACAGAATCACGAACAAGCTGTCTGGCTGTAGAAAATTGGGAGTCATTTTAAAAGTGCATTGCCTCATCTCGTAGTTAGTAGCAGGGACTGTTAGGGACTCTGGAGAGTCTGAAGCTGGAGAGGATATTTTTCTACCTGAGTAGTTCTGTGGATGGATCGAAGACGGGGCAAAAACAAGGTACAGGAGACAAAGAGACCTTCCCAGGCAGTGCTAGAATCAGATGTACCATTGGAATCGGATGCAATCATCTCTCACCTGCCCAGGGCATCTCTAAATCTCACTTGACAATCTTTTCCTTCTGTCTTTAGGCAACATTTTTCACCCCCACTGAGCTAGCTTGAAACCTTTAATTCCATCCTGTCTGTGCTTCCAAGAACGTGGTGCGGCAAGTGGAAACTCATCTCAATGCAGGAGAAGGGGGTGGGGGGGGGCATGGCATGAATGTTAAAACATCAGCAGTTGTAAAGTGTTGGGTCAGGAGTGGGAACAGCAAACCTCGGGCAAGCAGCACAGTGCCAGAGCTGTGCTGGAAGGAGGGGTGCCCCAGGAGGGCTGGGAGCAGAGTTCTGGGGGGACACGGGCATTGCCACACAGCTGGTCTTGCCAATATAGGACTCGGGGCTGAGCAGGAGATGCTGTGAGATGAAGATTGCTCAGAAGGAGGTGCACAAAAGCCCTGAGTGGCACAAACCTGCTGGTACAGGGAGCTGGTTCTCCACTTGCCAGAGAGGCTGGCATATGCCTGGAGGCAGGATTATGATGCCTTTTAAACGTTCAGCCTCCCTGCATGGTGCTGCCATTTACCCTTGTTTGGTAAGAGACCTTCTTTCTTCCTTGGGCTGACCATTTGCAGCCAGCTGAGTGAAGGGAAAAGTCTGTTCTGCCAAAGCCTTTTGGCAGCTGAGCCCCCAAAACACAGATGCTGCTCTGGTTGCACAGGTTGCACAGGCCCATTGTCCCCCCTTGGCTAAAAGATGGAAGGGAAGGGGTCAGGTCTGAGCAAAGCTCCTTGTTCCTGGACATGATAAGGTACCAGAAAGGTTGTGCAAGCCCTATCAGAAGATGAGAATGTGCCTGAGGCTGCAGGGTTCCTGGGGTCAGTGCAACATGGATGCTCTCCGACATGGAGTACATGGGGTAGTGCAAGCCCTGAGGGTTTCCAAGGAGGTGTGCTGACTATCAGAAGGGGGTGAAATGCAGTAAACATCCAATGCAGGGATTGTTAACGCTGCGTTAGTATACAGCAAAAATAGGAAGCAGGTTATATCGAGGGAAACAGAGAAAGGATCCTGGTAATGCTGCTGTTTCATGGAAACCAGGTCTCTGCTTCCCACACCTATGCACATAATAAGGTGCAAGACAGTGGCATTCTATGATGTCTGCCAGCAGCAAGATTTTTGGAAGGAGCAGTGGGTAACCTGGAGAGAGTATTTCCTACCACAAGCAGGCAACACCAGCACCCAGTCCTGTCCAGGCTTTCTCTGCAGGTACCTACTGAGGGGTATCTGAAGGGACAACCAGGCCACGGTGCCTCAGTTTCCCAACTGGAAGGATGGGATAATTGTGCTCGAGAATTCTGCAAGGAGGTTGATCCCTGCAGACAGGCAGTGCCAGGTCAGTGCAGACAGCAGCTCTTGTTCCCTTAATGCATTTACCACGTTATTTAACTTCCCAGTCTCTCATGTAGCCTGTCTGGTTGAGAAGATACAATATCCATGGGGAGTGCAGCGACTGGGAGTTTGTTTTTAGCTTTTCAGCACACTTTCCTGGTGGTTGGATTGCTCATGCCCTAGCATGGAGACGGGATTCTCCTGAATGAGGTGTCACCGACGAGGGGCAGAGCTCTGCCTGGCTTTGGAACACAAGGGGACGATTCAGTCCTTTTGTGAGAGCTGATCAACTGCAGTAAATAAAGCTGCAGCTTGTGGGAGTAACAATTAAAGCCCATTATAACCTGCTTAACTAGTCAGGGACTGAAGCACCTGGGAGAACTTGCTCTGTCCTTCCAGAGTGCTGTTTTGCTGTACCCATTCGCCTGATTTGGGAGAAAGATTGTATTCGGGGGGTTAGCTTGTGGTTCCTGCTCTCACAACCAGTCCGAGCAGTGGTTCCCAGTTCCTAAGGGTGAATAGTGAGATAGGAAAAAGAAAGAAAGAAAGAATACAAACAAAAAAGGCCTTTTCCCAGTGATCCTTCTGAATTAGGTGTTTTGATCCATGGACATGCAGCACCATACATGTTCAGGGTGCACAACACATCATAAAGTGAACCAAAATGTGTCTCAGGCCAGTCTTGGAATGGACCAAAACTACAGCTCCCAGAAGTGTCCCTGAAGAGCTCGTGCTTGGTGGAGGCAGCAGCACAAGCCACTGGCTGGCTTGGGCTGAGAGGTCTGGAGGAGGGGAAGTAGGGGCAGAGCCCATGTCTGCATGGCAAAGGCAGAGTTTGAACTGCTGAGGCCTGTGTGTGTTGATGAGTCACAGGCAGGATTTAGGAATGCTGAGCCATGGAAACTGCCCAGGTATCTGATTGCCCCTGCTGCAGGGCAGGAAGACACCAAAGCCAAATCAACCTTTTTTTTTTTTTTTTTTTTTTTTTTTTTTTTTTTCTCTCCTCTCCTCAAAAATAGCTCACAGGACAGGGTTTATCTGCAGTGATTATTGCTCTGCTTTCAAGAGCTAGAAGGGAAGAAAAATCACTCTTTTCCCTCCTCTTCCTCTTTTAAATAATGCTGCTCATGGCCGTGTTTTCTGCGTGCCTCCCAGACACAATCAGGAAGGAACACAGCCTTTCCCATCTCCATGTATTTGTTTCTTTGGCTTGCAGAGTTTATTTGTGTGCTGCAGGGTTTTGATTTGGGGCAGTGGGTGAGTTGGGACAGATGGTGTGTTGGTCATGGTCTGCAAGAACCAAGCAAGCTCATTGGGCTTCTGTGCTTGTGGAACAGCCACGACATGCAAAAGGAGTAGGATTTTTCTATGCCAGAGCATGTGTCTGTGGGCTGCAGGGTTACCATGCCCCATGGCTGTTTGTCTGGGCTTTGGGGACATCAAGAAATCTTGGCCAGGTGGCTAAAGTCCTCAGATGCCATTAGGAGAAGAGGTCCAGGAGGAGAAAGGGGAGACGTCGTGGGGAACTGTACCAAGGACAGAGCAGCAAAAGTGTCTTTGCACAGTCAGGTCAGTGGGGGAAAGCATGTCCAAGGTGACATCAGGCAATCTGCCCATCCATGTCCACTCCACCACAAACACACAGAGGACAGATTTCCTCACTTTGCTGGGCTCTCCAGAAAGCCAAGTCAAAAAGAGAAATGTGCATTCAATGTCACAGCACCCTGTCTGCCACAGGCAGCTACCTGCTCTGTGCTCATGGGGAAGGACCAGGAGTTTTCAGGGAAACAAGGCCATTAACCCAAACCTGGAAGGTATGCATGGCAGCTATTATACCTATTAATAAATTAATGCTCGTGGCCAAGATGTCATTGTCTCTTTTGCTGGGGAGGTTTGGTTTGTGCAGGGCTTTCCTTTCCTCTCTGTGGGCTCTGTAGCTATGTAACCTAGTCCTGATGGCCAAGCTTGTGTTCTCCCTCCTCTCTACCATATAAGATGTCCCCTGCATGGAGGGGTTGCAGAGGGCAGAGTCTTTCAGACATGCAGAATGGGACAGCTCTGGCATCGTGTTTTCACCAGCTGGTGCCCGGCATGGTGACTTGTGACCAGTGGGGGAAGCCAGGCAGGGTGATCCATCCTGTCCCTACACCAACCCAGCCCATTCCCTCCGTGCCTCTAGCTTGGAGCCCACAAACCCCGAGGCCTCTGTGATTACAACAAATAAGATGCTCAGATCTTTGCCAGCCCCACGGCATGTGGGGTGAGCCGGGGACAGCTCACAGAGCTGGGCTTCATTCAAGTGGCTCCGATTTTCGGCCGGTTGCGCCATGTGAGTCCCCTGCAAAGCATTACGATGGAGGGAGCCAACCTCAGGTTAAAAATAAATATCTTTGGTAAATAACAGACATGGCTGGGAAACTTCTGAGCACCGTTCATTTCTCAGAGGCTTCAAAGCTTTAATTCCACAGCCAGGGCAGCTTCTTTCAACTTGTTTTCAGTTGCTTGTCCACTGTGTTTCCCTGGGGGGATTCAGTGCCTCTTGCATTGCAGTGAATTGGGGGTATTTACGGTCCAAGACTTGTGCTTATCTCATCCTCCCCTGTCCCACAGACTCCTGGCTTGGCACCAGTCCAGAACCTCTCTTTGTGCCCCTGCAGAAGAGGCAGGAACCAAAAACACACACAATAAATAAATAAATAAATAAAAAGCATGTTTCCCAAAGAGCTTGTGTAGATGAATTCCCCATTTTCACTCTGCTGCAGCAGAGGCACTGCTCTGATTTATTTACTTCTGGACAGGTCTTTCAAGAGTAAAAATCCTCCTGGTGTTTACTCGGACGGAATAAAGCATCGCTGTGACCATGTTGCCACTGTTGAGAAAATTTCAAGTGGGACTCTGGCTGTTCTCCGAGCGGCAGTCAGTATCTGAGTTACTATCCCACAGAGGTTTGTTGTTGGAAAATAACGTAATTGACTTTGTCCCGTTTCCAATTTCACAGAGAAACGAGTCGTAAGAGTACACAGGGTACACGGACTGGCTGCTCCCGGGGTTTATTGAAAATGATAAATGCGGTAATCAGTACGAGACCGTACAGTACGTCTCCCGGTCCTTTCTTCCCCTTGTGCCTGCAGGATGGCATTGTCACAAGCAAGCACTGCAGCCACTGTGATGGAGCTGCCCTCAAAAGCCCGCATCCCAGCCTGGCTGCCAGCCAGAATTGCCGACTTTTCATCACAGATTACCTATTTCTGCTGCTCCTCAGGATGGCGAGGAGGAAAGACTGAAAGCAGTACACGGGCTTGCAATGCCAGGGTGGTGCTTGTAGTGGGGACAGGCAAACTACTTAGAGAAAGTTATAAATAAAAAAATAAATAGATAGTTGTCTTTATTTCTTTAATTATGAAGGCAGTGCCTGGTTGAGGCCGGACCTCATTCTGTTTGGTCTGGTGCTAGCAAAGCAGCAGAGCCCCCAGGGCCAAGGGCTCCTGAGTAATGCTCTATATTGTCTAGTAAATTAAAAGTGCCTGGGAGCAGTTCTGGGCCTTCAGACCACAAACACAGAAGATCCCATGCCCATTAACCCCCTCTAGGCTCCAAAGCATTGCAGCCAACTGCAAAGCCTTTGGGAATGGCCCCTGGCTCGTGCCCATCAGTTGTCCATCCTGGGGAGCTCTTTGGGACACTGCTGGATGGCGTGAGCAGAAGTGCTGCTGATTGTGCTGTCAGGTCCCAGCCCCAGGAACACAGCCTGGCACCAGGTTGCTCGCAGAGACATCATTCCAGAGGATGAGCTGTTCTAATATCCTATTCCTCAGAATCGGGCAAAAATGAGGCATAGAGAGATGGCGAGACTTGACAGAGGTCCTAAAGGAAGTCTGTGTCAGAGCAAGGGCTGGTGCTTCAACACCCATTGTCTTTCTGGGGGAGGACAGGCTTTGAAAGTTGCCTTTGTCCCCTCCAGATTTTCTTTTTGGATCTCAGAGAGGTGCTGGATGCACTTGGGATGCTTGGGAAGAGATGCCATCCTTGAGGCAATACCCAGGAGACCCCAACTTGATCACAACCTTCTCATCTCAGACTGCCTCATATCTCTGTGAGGCAGATGTCATCTTGCCTCATGTGTGCAGCTGCACAGTGTCAAATATGACAGTGATATTCATCGTCCAGGCCATATCTACACTAACAAGTAATTGCTATGGCTAGATTAGCAAGAGAGCGATGGGAGAGTATCAGGAGATCTAAGTTGGTGCTAAGGGATCCACATCTGCACACTCAGTGTTTACTCCAGTCTGGGTTTATTTCAGCACCCTACACTGAAAATCCTCACTCTACACACTGTCTGAACTGAAGGATCAGCAACTAATTTGTAGCTTTATATCCTGATGGGAGTTTGTAGCACAGATTCTGATTTTTTTATTTTTTTTCAGCTGAAAAAAAAAAAAAATAGAAGAAGAGGAAGAAATAAATTTACATGCACCAGAGCCATTCTGCACGCTGGACCATTACAGGGTGAGGGTGGCCAAACCAGGGAGCTGCTGCGAAACTGCTCCGAGCCAAAACTGTGAAGGTGGAGGCAGCCAGGAGCAACTCAGACTTGGTCCAAGGTTCAACAGAGAGGTTCTCATTTGCTGCAGTGCTCGCTGAGTCAGGCCCCTAGGGCTTGTCTGTATGCAAAAATTAATCTGGATTAGGATGGGGCAGGTGCTGGAGGTAAAGTAACTCTTCTGGAATAACTTCACTTGGTAACAGACAGGCCTCTGGATGGTTTCGCTAGGAAGCGTCGTGTTACATCATATTTATGATGATGAAATGTGTTTTCAAGAGGATGTCCTTGTGGTATTCGGTCACAATTACGCAGCAAACGCTTAAAAACACATTCATTCCCTGCAGGAAGAGAAAGAAAGTTCCCTGCAGATTTGGACTGCTTTAGGGGGCTGATTTGAGCCAGAGCAGCTCAAGAGGCATCACCTTTCCTCTCTGACTTCACACTGAGAAAGTGCAAAAATCCCACGGGCCACAAGCAATGTGTAAGGGCTGATGGAGCATCAGCCCAAAGGGTGCACGGGGGCATTGCCCAAACCCCATCCCATGGCTCCATACAAGAAGCACTGCAGAGCACTGGTTCAGAGCTGCGTTCAAAAGCACAAACCCTGCCTTCTGCTTGGTTTTATTTCCAGGTTTAAACAACCTGTTAAATATTTCTGCCTATACACACCCTCTCCAAAACAGTTTGTTTGCATTCGGCTCAAGTTAATTGTTCATAAGCAACAGCCCATAAGCATACAAGCCTCCACATATTATTTTTTTTTAGCTCTCTTACTATTTATTCTGTGAGGAGATAACATAGATTTCAGCTTGCTCCCTGGCTTTTTTCTTTCTTTCTTTCTTTTTTTTTTTTTTTTTCACGCTTGTACAAGGACAGATGAGGAGGCAGAAGGGAACCTCCCTTCTCTCCTTTGAAATGAAGTCTGCTATCAACCAGTCGAAGCAGAGGAACAAGCCCATCATCATGCTATATATATATATAGCCTGGCTGGCAGAGTACATTTTCCCTAACATGCCTAATCCCACAAGTATGTGGTGGCTTGCTCTGCAGAAACCTCAGCTTTTCAGGTGCTAGAAAATATGCATGTTCCATGTTACTTGATAGTTACTCACATCCCTATCTCCTGGAGGCAAGTAATTGCTCAGCTTCTCAGCTTTCTTCAAAAACTTCTTGTCGCTCTGCTTATCCTGGGAAGCCTGAAGCCTTCCCTCAATATCCCCCCCATGCAACCCTGCAAAGAACAACAATGTACTCGGGATTTCTTAGTTTACATTTTTCCACTCTAAATCCAGAAGATGAGACCTGAATTCTCTTCTGTTTGCTTCTGAAGTGCAGTTCTGGCTTCTTGGCAGACTGGCTTTTGTGTGCTGAGCTTTCCCACAGCTTCCTTAGAAGAATGGAAGACCTGGTGAAGTGGGGTTTTGGTTACAGGGCTTATCACAGCCGAGGTATAAAAAGTTATCATTGCTTCCCTGCTGCAACCACCCTCAGATGCAGCTGCACCAGTTGGCCTACTGGGCAGCAAAGGGGAATTGAACCTCCAGGGAGGTGGGAAGGGTTTTTCTCCACCCTGGAATATTTGAGGTTTAAAAAATGCTTACTTTAAGGGAACGTGGAAGAACCAAATTACAGCATTTTTGAAACCTGCATGAAAGGGCTCACACAGCTTCATCCCCTGCTGGTAGCAAAATACCTGCCTGGTGCGAGAGCCAGCTCCAAGCCCTTCCACTGTCATTATCTTGTATGTCTCCAGCCACCAGGCTGTAGGGTAATCTGCAACCTTCCTCACCCCCTTCTCCTGGAGGTGTCCCGCTCCGTATAAACACTACTCATTGATGCAGCTGCTGGGAGACTTCCCACGTCCCAGGGGAGCACTCCAACTGCAAAATTATTGTCACCCTTGCTCTCGTACAGTGGGTATTTAATTATTCTTACAAAGAAGAGTAATTTCAAGTGGAGAAAACAAGAGGCGCCCAGGTCAGAGTACCCCATAATTATCGCAGAGGGAGCTTTCTCCTAGGACAGGACATTTCCCAATCAGATGCTGAAAACACAGGGCTGTGGGGGTAGGCAGGGACAGAAATATTATCACCTTCTCTTCCATCTTGTGAATAATTCCTCAGATTTATGAGAATAAAATAGCTTGAGATATGTGTGTGTGCATGTTTCTGGAAACGCTGAGATGAAATGCTTCAACATTTCCAAATTCTTTCATTTAATCTGAGAGCATTTAAGAATACGCATCATATTTGGCAAATAACTGTGGCCACCCTGAAACCGCATTTTTAGCAAATTAATGATTCACTGAGTAAATTTAGCTCATCTTAAATGCCTATTTATATCACTGTAACACACCCTGTCACTGTTGGGGCTTCACCATGTTGAGTCCTATCCAGAGCTTACAGCCAGACGTGCTCCACCACAGAGCCCGAGAGAGAAAAATAAAGCCCTGCCTATTTTGCAGGCAGCTTTTTTGCAGCAGTACAGATGTCAGCCTGCTTCACAAGAGCTGTGCCCTGCCCTTCAAATGTATCTCAGATACCTCACATCATTGTGGGGCAGAGAAACAGAGCACTGCTGTGCCAATGTCCTCACCCACCCTCTCCACCACCAACACAGCAAATCTCTTTTTTAGTTCCCATCCCTGTAAAAAAAATATATTCTGATAAAACTTCGCCTTACACCACCAATGCTGAATGGGTTAATCCCCTTCAGCCAGCATCCCTGTAATGAAAGGTTTCACTCTTTGTCACCTAATGGCAGCCAGGTCTTGTGTCTAAAATACAAGCCTAGCTGCCTTCACTTGAAATGTTTTTAATCATTGTGGAATAAAAACCTAGCCTGGCTAGTGCCAACCAAAGAGATGTTTGTCTGCTCAGCAGATTTTATCAAAGCTTCCTTGATGTCTTTGCCTTTGTAATGCTAAGCACTTCACTGTTTGGCATATTTAAAGTAGGATGCGGTACATGTGAAGCATTTCACAGAGCGATGATGTATCGAGTGTGCTTTAGGAAGTAATGAAAGCAGCAGACTCATGATTTTTGAGCTTTTAATTACTTATTAAGTGGCATGACATAAAGGCTACGGGGGAGATTTTTTTTCAGCATCCAACTTATTGACTTTGAAGTCGGTGCCTAAATACCCTTTGTGCCTTTGAAACTTTCCGTCTGCTCACAGGGGAACGTGCTGCTGCTCTGGGCTTCGTTTCACGCTGACCACATTTGTTCAGGGCAGGGGAGCAGAGGGATGGGAGCCTGCTCAGACGTGGGGTTCTGCCCTCGCCGTGGTGGATAAAAATGAGGGACAGGCTAAATACGTGCCCTTTGACAAAGGATGGAGAGCCTGGAGAGAGCGCAGAGCCTGGAGCAATGAGTTCTGACCTGGCCTTAAAAATGCCAGCACTACAGGGGGCAAATAACCATAGCAGCCCCCGGGGTGCTTTTAATGAGCTGAATTGCAGTCTGAGTCCAGCCCTCCATCACACACAAGCCACCGCCACAGCTGGTTTTAGCAGCTGTCTCCTCTGACAGTGAGGGTCCAGCAAAGCACAGCGGTTGACCTCACCACCATCTCCTCCAGGTCTGGTGTGACTGCTGTGACTGGGAATGAGAGTGCCACTGGGATAAAGTCAGGAAAAGGCCAAAAAGAAGAAAAGATCTGCATATTTGGGACTGTGCATTTGTTGGTGGGGGAGGTCGGTTTGGTTTGGTGGTGTTTTTGGTAGGTTGGTTGTTCTTTTATATATACATTTATTTAATTATTATTTTTAATTGTCTTCTGAATAACGTAGCGGAAAAACTTTCCTCCTATTTCTAACGATAGCCCACTCCAGGAGGGCATGGCCTCCTGAAAATGTGATGGTGAGGATGGAGACAGATCCTCCCCACTCCACTGCCTGGATCAATACTTTTTGTGTCCCTGTTGAGGTGTCCTCCTGAGCAGAGATCTGTTTGTTCAGTCAGTAGCTGGCCCAGCAGTCAGTACACCTCTTTTTTATGAGCTGAAACGAACCCCTGATAGATCATGTACCCAAATACTCACTTTGGCATCAGAGGTTGCGAAGCTGGCTGGGGGTCATGTCAATGCTGGAGCCAATTATGTGGGAAGAAATTCACTCTGCAGATGCCCAAGGCACGCTCTCGTCCTCTGGCATCTGAAGCAGAGGTGTCATTCTAGCATCTTCAATCAGTATCAAATGCTCCTTTCCAATAAAAAGGAAAGTGGAAAAAAAATGGAGAAAAAAAGGGATGGCTGCCTGCTGAAAAATTACCCTTACCACTGACAGGCAAACCAAACACCAAATGTACACAATGTGTATTTTTATCCTCTCAGAAGGAAAAGGCAAAGCCACAACTTCCCATGTTCAGTAAGTGACCAACACAAACATGCAAAGGCTCAAGTGCATTTCTACCCTCTGGAAAAGTTTTCTTTAATTAGGGCAGACACACTGCTCAGTCAAAGCAACATCAATGTCCATGCACACAACCTGATTAACCCACTTCCTCTAATCTTTGCTTCTTGTTCAGGTCTTCCGAAAAAAATAAAAAAATAAAAACTCAGTGGGAAAGACTTAATTTCACTATTTTTAGAGCAGATTTTACTTTCTTTCTATCTTTTCTTTCTTTCTTTCTTTTTTTTTTTTTTTTTGGTTGTGTTATGTTTTGTGTTTTGTATTTTTTTTTTACACAAAAAATGACAAATGACTGTCCTGCTTCTCCAGAAAATCCCCTGCATAGAAACAAAACTAGCTTTAAAATGTCCTGCAGGCTACACTGCTCATGATAAATTAATTTGCAGGCCTATTTTAGGTACAATTATTTTGCATGTATCACTCCTTGTCTAATGAAGAGCAGAGGTGGAACCAGTCTGGAAAAAAAAAAAAAAAAAAAAAAAAAAAAAAAAAAAAAAAATT
>CM021766.1:5386367-5600441 GCA_011076525.1 Nettapus auritus
AAAAAAAAAAAAAAAAAAAAAAAAAAAAAAAAAAAAAAAGTTGAAATCAGAGAGCCTGAGCCTGAAGACTCTAGGTAGAAAATAGTGATGGCTCAAGGTGCGTCACTTTTAGGTCTGTGATATCTTCAGGGGCACAGGGCTGCTCTAGGACAAAGTCTGGTGGAAGTGGCACAGTGCCTAGGTCAGGTTGAGGCCACAGCATCAGCACTCAGACATGAGCTGTTCCTGTGACTAATACCCCAGAGGGATCCTGCCCAGCAAGTGCTCAGGATCAGCTTGCCCCAAAACTGGGGAACTGAATATCTCTTCTGTCTCAAACCTTCTGGTATAAAGCTGGAAATCCCAGGAGGTGGGAAGGTGGTGGATGTTTGATGGGCTCCACAACCCAGGGGCTGTCCCAGCTCTCCCCGTCTCACAAATGTCCCTGAATAATGGGTCTGTGTGTTGGTCCTGGAGGGGCAACTGCACACCCATCCTTTAAAACGGATATTCCACTATAAAGAATTTTAATCACAAGCACAATTAGATGTGAGAAAAAGACATGGCAGCTCTTTAGCCTCTCCATCACAGTACTTTTGGGAGAGCTCCTTTCCTAACAGGGGTTGCAGGATCTCTCCCGTAGTGTCAGTCTTTAGGATTAGGCACTGCAACAACTGATGTTGAAATGTGCAGGTGCCTTTATAAGCCCCAGCTGTAAATACCTTATCTTGTTGCCAGAAGTTGGTGGTGAATTAAAGACGAAGCAGCAAGCTATTAAACTCTCAGCTCGTGCTGGGGAATTTCTGCAAATCTCAACCACGAATTCACCCTCCCTCGTTCACAGTCCACATCCACTAACGTCCCTCTTTCCATAACCACACCACAGCACTGGGCTTTTCACTGCTGTTCAAAGTCCCAGTTTTCTGGGACTTTCTTAAACATATATATTTAGTGGTCTTTTTTCTTGAGGGACAAGCAAGGAGAATTTCCCCTGAAAGGCCTGAAGGAGAAGTTTGCCTCCGCACACTTCTGAGCTGCTGTCATGGTGCAGGTCATAACATGCAAGGTGAACACTGCACGACCAGCTGAGCTGAGCTGGACCTGACCAGGGGCAGTGGGAAACATTGCATGATGCTGTTCACCTCTGCGAGGAGCAGCTCAAAACCACTCCGGGAAAACCAGCGGAGCAGATGAGTTTTTATCTCATCCTCTTAATCTGAAAGCTTTACGTTTCCTTTAATGTGCATTCTAACAGGATGTTTCATGGAATGATTAGGGCCCAAATTGTACTCACCAAGCCCAATTTTCACCCATAGTAGCTCATCTGGAGTCACACCAGATGTAGCTAAGGGCAGGATCTGACCCTCCATCTCTTCAAACGAGGTACAATCAGAGGGTTTAGACACCGGTGGGCTATCTTCCCATTTAGCCCTGTTATGCCAATATAGGGACTGCAGGATCCTGCCTATAACAGAACAGGATTTTTAGAAACAAATTTCACTTTTTTTTTTTTTTTTTTTTTTTTTTTTCCAGATCAGTAACTGGTTTAGTGTGTGTGTCCCTGAGAGCAGCTTGCTTCCCCTCCTCATCCAGGCCAACTTTCACATGCTAAATGAGTGGAAGCGAGTGGGATCACTTTGTGTTACCAACTGCAGGAGCCCGGAGCCCATCGTCAGCTATCTCCGCTCCAAACATCTCCACTAAACCTGGCAAACCAGAAGTGTGCAGCCCACACGCATCCAAGAGCCTGTGCAGAAGGGGAGGTTAGCCTGGCGTCGTGTTCACCGTGTATTTAAAGAACCGCAGAGACTCCAGAGTAGTTCCCCATGTGGACACACACATATGTTCGCACTCCCACTTCTTTTGGTGTCTCTGAAATAAGAGAGTCTTTTTTTTTTTTTTTTTTTTTTTTTCTTCTCCTTTTTAGTTGGTTTCTCTTTGGAAGCACGTCAGATTGAACTGGTTACTAATCCAGAGCAGAGGAAAGCTGTCTCAGAGCTGGCTTCAGATGTCAATATCCAGGCAGTACCACCACAGCTACTCACCCCCACCTGGCTAGTTATTAAAGACCAGCCCACCAAGGTCTGGAGCTCAGAACATCTCCTCCTACGGCAGATGCCTAAAATACAGCGGAGGAACTGCACCCCAAAGCGCTGATTCCTCTCCACTGACCGTAAGGGTGTCTCAGATGATGATAAAAGCATTTGTGCAGATGATTCACAACTAAAGTCCCCATGTAGGCTGAGATATTTATTAGATCTGTAGGGCCCCTCAACAGCAGCCAACGTATGGAACTGCCTTCCCTGCCTAGAGGGCTTGTATTGCTACCCAGCTGAGCCTAGAGTTTCTTTCCACCCCATAGGGACCACCCATTGGACATTACTTGATCCCCAAACGGTGAGGAAACCCTACTGGTCCTTTTCAGGGGGGTTGTGGTCAAGTGCAGTATTGATGTTGTGTAACTACCCAGGTAGAAAAGCTTTGTGCGTAGTTCAGTGCATCCAACCTGACAGCTTCTCCAGAACATTCACAGATTTTCCATTAATAAAAGGAAAATAAATAAATAAATAAATAAAAATTCAGCTGGGCCACTTCACAGGATCTGCATGTTCCCCATAGTACACGTGCACATGCAGCCAGAGGATTCACAATTCACATGAGCAACACATGGAGATAAGGTTACATGGTGTGGGTGAGCATCTGTAATCCTGCACGGTGACCCACAAGGAGGGCATCTTTTCTGATCCCATCTAGAGGCTTCTCGCTTCAATGGGCCATGGTTTGTAGATCTCGAGGCCTCTGCCCTGGTTGCCTTGCCTGTGGCTGAGGTGAAGCCCTGCTGGTGGCTGCTCTGATGGTGGAGGCAAGGCTTTTGAGGCTTTGTTCCCGAGAACAAGTGTCTGCAGCCAGGGGACGTCAGCTCAGTTTGCAGGAGTATATATTTGCAAAAGGGTAATTTGGTGACATCTGAGAGCTATTAAAGCATTATTTACATGGCACCTTTTGAAAGAGAAGTTCTGAAGGCTCCATACACATTCATGAAACTTTCCTATCTCTGCAGGCTTCACTGTCTGAGTTGAGTGAGCGGCTTCAGAGTGCATGACGAGGACGGGGATGTGCTCCAGCCTCCTGCCCCGCACTGCTAACCGCAAAGCATCCCCTCCCCTGTGTCAGAAAGGCTAATCCTGTAATGTGACTCTTGAGCAACGTTTGGGAGACCAAATAAAACTTCATTCCAAAATAGAGCATATGAAAATGAAGATAAGGCTCAACAAGTTGTAACAGATGCCTGTTAATTAGTCACTGCGAGGCACTTTCAGACGCAAGCCATGTTTCGGTGCACGAGCTGTCCACAAAGGCTGCTGTCCCTTCTCATCTCTGGAGATGATTGAGGAGCAGGGGCAAGTCTGGGCACCCTGATTTCAGTTAAAACTCCCAGTCCAGCCACAGTCAGGCAAGCCCTGCCTGCTTGCTGCCATTGGACTTGGCCCCGAGTTAAAAAGGCAAGAATTTGGGTTGTGCAGTTGCAGACAAACCCCAGCATCAGACAGCTCTGTGGGTGCAAAGTAACCTCAGGAAAAATCAGCCAGGACTAATGTTGTCTGTTCTAGAAGTGCAGACAACACATACCAGTACCATTTTATTACTTTTCTCTTGATACTCACACTTTATCTGCACTTATATCACATATTTCTGAACCCAGTAGTAAACAGTTTCTCCCTCTTTCATAACCCTTAATGATACAGGTTGTTTTTTTTCCCAACTCTTTAAGATTACCATTTAAATTAACTATATAAATCAGGCCCTGGCCTCTATTACACAGGAAAACAATTGGGTTCTGTTTAACTTAGGAATCTGCAGTGTTTATAGATAGACAACCCTGAAGGTAAGTTACTAAACTAGTTTCTAGTTGCATTGATCTGCTGCCAGAATACATAAATTATTAACTGAGAAGTAACTCCGGAGAGTGTTGTGTGTTTAAGTTCATATTTGGTAGAGCTCGGGATCCGTGGCTTGGCCATAAGTAGACACTAAGAATATTAATCACTTTCAAGTAGAATTCTATATTTTAATTGCTGAGAGGAGACTCGGTTCTTTTGGTGTCTGACAAAGGAGCCCTCCCCTGCCTTTGTTGCTGCTCCCGCGGATGGGAAAACTCCCACTGGTTTCCCTGAGGACGCCGGTGTTACGTGGATGGGAGTTTGACCAGTTATTTCGGCTCATCAGAGAGCCCACATCCCTCTGCCACATCAATCTTTTCCTTTGAACTGCAGCTACTTAAAACTGAGTGTGCTGTCACCGCAAAGAGCAGCTGATAGTGTTTTCCACCCTAAAATACATGAGCCACTCAAAACTTTTGATGGTGCCAGGGTCCCGATGAAGAACACTCTTTTTCTGCTATTTTGTGTTAACCATGAGCTCGGCTTGAGCTTAGCTGTTCTTCAAAGAGTGGAGGCTCACATAAAAAAAATAAATAAAAAAAAAAATAATAATAAAAAAGTAAATAAAAGTTTCCTGGCTGCATTTCCGAGAACTGGGACAGTCCGTTCCTGAGAAAAAGGGAACGGCAGGCGGTCACCTGGGCGAGGCGTGCACAGCTTGGGCTGTGCATGCTGAGAAAACATGCTTGCTCTTTGTCTTCAGATGGTCTTTAATTTCCACGGCTGGATGTCAAAGCAGCACTTTGATCCTCTGTGTTGAGGTTAAGTAGGATGATATAAGGCATCCTGGCTGCTCTGTTGGGCTAGATGAGCTAGAGGACAGTGGCTGTGATAAATGCAAAATGTCTGCATGCCGTTTGGTCCCTGGGTGGGTTTAATTCTAATTCTACTTTGCCTCTCCCACTTTCTTTGAATAAATTTCATCCCAGCTAAACTGCAGTACAGAAAGAAGCTCAGAGAGAAAGGAAACAGGAACCTGAGCACACTTGGTCCCACCTGGGCAGATATCTCTCCATACTTCACATCCAGCTGGAAGACCACAGCAATTTAGCTTTCTATCCATGCCAGGAGACCTCACCATCTTCAAGTGTATGGATCCTCACTCTACATGGCATTTAGCAAGGTGGAAATGGGACACGGATGTCAGTGGTATTTAAGCTCTTAAATATCTTTGAGGAACCAGAACATGTAGTTTTGCAAGCTACCATATGGGAAAACTATGGAAAAGCAAGGAATGAAGCCCAGTTATCTAAAGATGTTTTACAGCTGCTAGGCAAACTACTGGCAAATGGCAAGATTGACACATTTTGTGGAGCTGAGTGTCATGGGCATTGATTTTGGCTATCCTGGCCATCCTATGTCCTCTTCTCTTGGTGTCTTCTCCAGGGAAGCCCTGTCTTGCAAGGAGCAGCCTTAAAAAAGACACAACTCCACCTTGGGTTTCTTTGAGAATAAAATGAGAAGGGGCTTTCTTGTATTAAGGAGCTGTGGTTTTTACCTGCCAGAAATTAACGTAGAAATGGGCCCAAACATTTCAGATTTCAGAAGTTCAAAGGTTCTGCTCCATATCTCTCAGAGGACCACAAACATTTTTTTTTTTTTTTTTTTTTTTTTTTTCCACCCTTGCTTAAAACTTCAATGGTGTGGGTGACATCCGTGCTAAAGCATTGTACTGGGCTTCTGTGTTTTAGTTCTATTCCTCAGCAGCATTATCAGGGTAAAGTGGAAATTTTTGTGGTTAAGGTTTTGAGTATGTTAGTAGATACCTGTTTGCTTCTGTGAACTTCAGCAAGCCACTTCATCCTTCTGCTGCAGCACTCCCCTATAAAACAAGGGCAAGAAAATCTGCCCTGCCCCAGGGACAGCTTTTAAGAAACACTGCAGGCACGGGAGAGGCTGAGATGGCACCATCCAAGTGAAAAGTTGCTGCATCCCTTTGGTTGCACCAGTGTGCACCCAGCAAAAGGGTTTAACCCAACTGTGAGGGTGCTAAGGCTTGGGAGGGTATTGCCAGTCCTGCCTGGAGCCAAAATGGGGTCAGAAAGCCTGAATATTGTCACAATTTCTCTATTGATCCTGCTGTTTGTCTTTCCACAGCACAAAAGCAGAAATGCAGTTAAATGTCATATCCGGAGAGCTTTTGTTTTAGCGAGTGATCTTCAGAGATAAGGGGCAGGGCAAGCACTGCTCTCGTGAGAGCTGTCTCTGTAGGCAACCGTTCTGTGGCTCTCAAGCTATTAATTACCAGATGTTAGAATTTATTTATTTTTCCTGAAAAGAATTCTGACAGTGTAGAGTCTTTTATAAAAAAAAAAAAAAAAAAAAAAAAAAAAGAAAGAAAGAGTGGGAGAGAGAGACTGCTCAATTAAAAATGCCTCTTCTCTCTCCAGTTCCTTAAATGCTTCAGGACTGCTGAGCTGTGAAATACAATGTCTTTTTAAGAGTTCCAAGATTTTTGCCCAGAAGGAAGAAAACACTGTTCAGGTTCGTCTCTTGAGGATTTAATGATCACATCGTAAATTTCTCCAGAGAAATGAAATAGCAGTCAGTGGGTAATATCCCATCTATTTTTTTCCCCCTCTTTCCTTACTCAAAGGCCCAGACTCCCTCTTCGAAGCTCTCGGGTTTTCTGTGCAATGAGAGGATGCCGAGGTGAGGGCTGATGCTCCCTGCACAAACCAATTCCATGCTCTCAAATATTATTTTTGCTCTGATTCTATCCTCTTGCTCTTCTGAAAGCCTTCTATGCCCTAAAATCAACCCTTTTGGAGAACAGTCTTTGGGGTTAGACCCGCTACTAGTGGCTTTTCTGTGAGCCTACAAGCCATGTCTTTAACCACTGCACTCAAGTTTCCTTATAAATGCTACAAGCTAAGGAGGAAGGATTTATTATTTACAAGAGCATCAGTAACCCAGAGCTGAGGACTCTCCCGATGGGTGCCCTGTAAGGGGTTATGCATTACTGCTTTTTTCTGACCACCACCAGCATGTGACTGAGCCCCTTGGTGCCCAGACACTTTCATCACAAAGGCACAAAAGTCCCTGGTGATCTTGTGTCTGCCTCACAGCCCAGATCAGGTTCAGGGGAAGCTGAGCAGTGCCCTGCTTGACCTGGCAGTGCTGTAAAGTCACATCTCACCCTGTCTGCTTGTCTTCCTGCTGGCCAGGGGTGGTTTCTGTGTACAAACAAGCTGACCTGGCTATTCTGAGCAGCTGCACAAGAAAACACAGGCGAAACAGTGGAAATGCCATGAATGCTTGAAACCCTGCATGGAGCTGGATGTCATGCCCCCTGGTAAGTCTCTTCAGATCAACAGTGCTGGTGTGTGTTTTTGGGGCAGCAAAACAACTGGATCCATGGTACAAGGGGAGCCAAGCTTTCTCTTTACACCCACATACCTGTAGAGATTCAGTGTGCAAAGCAGCAGAAATGAGTGGTTATGATATCTTCGGGCAGATTTCTTTGTTCTCCATGTTCTGTGCCACCTCATCAGTCAAAAACACTGTGGACAGCAGGGCACGGGCAGTAGTGGTGGCCCCTGCTCCTGCCTTCCCACTGCCTGGGGTCTTCTTCAGCCCTCGGATCCCCTCCGAGGGAATATGGTTTCCTTTGCCTACTCTGTGAGCCAAAGTGCTCCCCCACACCATAAATTCTGTATGTTTCTTTAGAAAACACTCAGCACCGGTGCTTATCCTGCTCTTTCTCCTCCACATAACCCATTTCTGCCTACGAGTATGTGGCCCTCAAAGGACCTGTTGAATACCTGGCAGGAGACACAACACGTTGGACACTGGCTCTTGACTGCTGTCTCTGTCTACATCTTAACAGGAAAGGAGACACTTCACAATACACTTGGAGATGGGCCCAAGCCACAAATTCAAATATGAATGAGGACAGAAGGTATTTGGCTCCAGGGTTTTGGTTCGAGCCCTTAAATAAAGCGACTTAATTTACAGCTTGCTTGGCCCAGGGGACCTTGTGAGAAGGAATGGAAATCCTCCACCAGAAGTTACAGGTTTCATATGGAAATCTGGGGACGAGAGTCCTTCAGCCTCTGCTATGAAGACATTGGGACAAATCATCAGCACAGAGCCTTGTCATTTAAATCATGGCTACAACATACTTTCACTTGACATTGGCACACGCTGTCTCAGAACACCTACAGAACAGTTTCATAAATATACTTTGCCCTGGCAGGGTGCAATCCCAAAGGATAAATTAATAATAAGCCACATATACATAGGCACAGTGCTCAGAATTGCATAACAGCTTCAGAGATGAATAATCCATGCGAAGCTGGGCAAAAGCATTTTGTTTCAGGTTGTCTGTCAATGGGCACATTCCTATTTTGTGCTGCTCATGTCTGCTGGATATAGCACTGCATTGATGAGATGTGACTCACAGTAAAACAGGCAGACATTGCCTAGCATAGCAGCATCCCTTTAGTGCACTGAAAATGCACCGAATTAGCTATTTCCTCTCACTCTTGTTCAGAGAGATTTGAGTAGTCTTTTTGAAATATATATATATATATTTATATATATATATGCTTCAGGGTGCAGAGTGCATTCCCTATCTCAGTTTTCTCTCTCTTTTTTTTTTTTTTTTTTTTTTTTTTAATCTTCATGCATAGGTATAATTCTTAGCATGGTTTTGTCATGGTTTCTATGAGAAAATAAACACCAGAGCATCCAGAGAGTGTGACATGGAAGAAAGCCTGGATTTCAAAACTTTTCCCCAAGCCTGCTTCCACTGTTAGGACCTGGTGGGACCAAGCACGTTGCACAGCAGGTCGATGATCACTCAGCACTTGTGGGGTTTCCAATGGAGAAATCCCACTGTGAACCAGAGACATTCCCTTTCCCAGGGGATGAACATCACATTCTTTGGATAAGTCACAGATTTAGTACCCAAAACCATAAATGTTGGCCAAGGATTTTAACACAAAGAGAGCAGCAGAAATAAATCACCTCTAAACAACAGTATCACCACCTTCTCTTGTTTCCTCTGTAGACTGCCGAAGCCAGGGACCCTCCTTATTTTGGTGAAACCTATTTTCCTCCTTCCTGCTCCCAACATATCTGAAGGGAAAGGGCTTGAGGTGGAGAAGGTAACATGGGCTGCAAGACTGGCCACTTGATGAGCAGGAAAAGGGTGGCTGCAAAGTTCCCATAAAGCTGAGGCTCCCTCCAGATGGTGCCAATGGCAGCTTCTGCCTCAGGCATAAGGCAAGGGGTGGAAAGGTAGTGACAGCTGAAAACAGCTTCAGTATCCTGGGGCAAGAAGGTAGACAATGCAAAGCCTGGAGACTGCCATTGCTTTAGCCAAGGCCTTTGAAGTCAGTAAGGGTGTTTCTGCAGAGTTTTTTTTACGTATTGCTGGTAGAAAAGCCTTATGGCCCTACACTGTGCATGAGTTCCCAAGTGTACCTTGTAGCCTTCTTTCTGCAGATGTCCTCAGCTGAGATGCTGAAACAACCTACTTAGGAACCACCCAAGTAACAGGAACATGAGATGTGGTCCCATCAGTCTTCACACCCCAGCGACTACCTGACCTCTCCTTCTACTTCAGCAGGGCTAGCCGTTCTGCCTCCTCGGCATGCTGCTGACAGGATGTCTAGAAAGCCCAGGTGGTCTCACCAACCTGCGTCAGGCCAGGTCTTCAATAATTTTATTATGTTCTTTTTCCTTATTGTTCCATTAGCCAGGCTCCAGATGGGTGTCAGGTTCCCTGCACCTCTCCAGTACTTTAGGATGAGCCTCCTTTGACCTTCTTGAACCTGCACGGTCCAAGAAGCCAGTCCCTGCTTCAGAGCTCTGTTTACCGAAGAGCAAAAAGAAGAAAAATAAAATCACACATTGCCTAAAAGCATTGGCAACCTGTTGGTACTGATGGCAAATGAGATGGTTTCCTGGTTGGCAATAACTAGCCTTCACTTCCAGAAAGCCAAATTTGCACCCATGAATCAGAGTAAGGGTGCCAGGAGAGGCCGGATGCTGACACCAGCAAGGCTGGGGGCTGCCATTTCACTACAGCAAAACTAACCTATTTAAGTGAATTTCTTCCGGGTTTCTGCCAATATAACTAAAATCATATTCCAGCCTCCACTCTGAGTACGTTGCTTAGTTCCAGAGCCATGGGAATATTTTCTGCTCACTGCTGAGTAAACCAGCCTTACCGTGCCTCTAATTGGGACTTTTTGTTTCCCTTGCTGCAGAGCTCAGGTGGTAGACATAAAAGAAAAAAAAAAAAAAATCACAGCCGTTACCAAAAAGCTGTCTCTTTTCTGTGATTTTTATCGCAGGCAGACAGCTAACCCACACAGCTGGATTCTGGTGTCTGCCCAGCCCAGGGAAGGGCTGATCCGGGCAAGGTGCCGGCTGGGGGAGCGCGGCGGAGGCGAGATAGCACGGGCTGCAGCGGGGCTGGCAAGTGGCCGCCCCTGGAGAACTCGCCCCGTGGCTGCCAGCGCAGTTCTCAGCCAACTCTGCAGCACCCCATGCCAGCTGGATGAAGCTGTCCTCTGTACCCAGGGGATGGAGCCCTGATAAGTCCATGCTAACCCCACCTGCACTCTCTGTCTACAGCGTTTTGTTGCATGGGGTGCCCAGCCCCAGCATCTCCATCCCTCGAGACCTTCTTCCTTTTGCTTCTTTCTCAGTACTGTGTCTTTGCAGGGTGATGTCTGGAGCTTTAGTGCAGGGAAAGCTCTGGGAATTTTCCATCTAATGGGTACGTTCAGCACTGAACAATAAAATGTAACCAAATGCTGGGGGTCCGAGCGCTTTTCCCCACTCTCTCTGAATGGCTGGGGTCAGACTCGGACCCACAAGCTGGATCCTAAGGTTGTGCTTCAACCTGCTGTGGGCTGTTCCCTCTCCTCCTTGGCCTGGGTGCCCCTGTTACTGGCAAACCTCCCCCTTGCCTTCAGTGCCAAGCAAAGCTGCCCTTAGGCTGTTCTTGGGCAAGCTGCTCCGAAGCCACCTCCTCCAGAGGCTTCCTCCTGGTTATTTCCCTGGCACACCTTGTCTGCACACTGGGACAAGCTGGGTAGCTATAGGGCTGCCCAGAAATTCTGTTGAAATGCCATGGCTTGTGATGGGATGAGGATACTTGGTAGGGGAATGAGCTCTGAGCAGTGGGTGGGATTTGGGAGGCTGAGTGCTGTGCAGATATGCCTGGATGTGCTCAACAGGACAGGAGGATTTCCAAAGTAGAGGACTTCATGGGGTGGTGATGGAGAGGGGACACAAGCTGCTCAGAGCAGGAGCTTGGAGCCCTTTATCATCATGAAGAAATTCACGTGTTGTCCAATGACCCTGTTTGCTGGTTGATGCAGTGTCAGGGCATTAGTAAGGTGAGGAGAGCAGAGAAAGGTGTGAGAACAACACATTTCTCAACACTTCTGCTCAGTGACCTCCACTCATCCATCTGATTTCCCCACAGACACCCTCAGGCTCTCCTGGGTCCTCAGCTGCTCTAAAAGCAGCATCGTCCTGCCAAGCTGGGGATAGCAGGCCACATCTCCCCACCAATTATCTCATGCTGCCATTGCACGAGGAGTCATTTATCTCACAAACCTAGAGCAAGCAGCATCCCTTCACTCTGGACATCCATCATCTCAGTCTCAGAGAAACCTCCAGGGACAAAAGCAAAGGAAGACACAGTGTGGTGACCCACTCCACCATGTGTTACTCTGAGGAGGGACATGGACTAACCTAAGAAGACCCCTTTTTTAAGTCACCCCCATAAATGTCTCACATGCTTGCTGTCCCCATGTAGCATTGCTGAGCAGCTTTTGCAGCATGACACAATGCGTGGAGGGGAGAAGCAGTTGTGAAAGACAGTTTGGGACAGATTAAAAAAAATAATAATAATAAAAAAAAAAAATGGAAATTTCACTACTCATATCCATCAGGCAGAGCACACAAGGCCCAGCTCACACCAGGCCACTGGGATCTGGCAGGAAAAATCCCTCTCAGCTCCCTGATGAGAGTGGCAGGCACCTCAGCTGGTCTCGCTCCCGAGGCGTGATGCCAGGCATCTTGAGCGATACCCAGTTTCCACGTGTCTTTGCTCGTGTTTGCAGACTTTTTGAGGATTGCATAATTTCCCCCATCCTACGTCGTGCTGGGGAGGGTGGACACTAGCATTCCTCCAGCCCCAGGGTCAGATTGCTCAGCCTTTGAAGATAGTTCCTTGGAGTCCTTGATCCTGGTTTTCTTGGCTTCTTTGAAGTTTCCCCTTGATGTGAGTGTGTATCTGGGTGACTCAGTTCCCTCCCTCTCCCAGCAAGATCAGACCTTGTTTGTCAGCTTTGTCTCACGTCCCCCTGAGCAGATAACTGCCAGATCATGTGGTCCCTGGTCCCCAAGTCCGCGGGCTCTGAAGTTCTGGGGGACTCCCAGCATTGCCTTGTTCCTTCTTGTTGGCAGGATGTTGAGCAGTCATGGATGTCCCTGAGACATCCCCATTTTCTGGAAGTGAAATCCTTCAGACCAGTGTCAGAGGTCTTATGATTCCTACCAACTTCTAAAATGGGGTGCTTCACTCTTTCTTTTCCAGTTTTACTTTGCAAGGCATAATTGAGGTTGAAAGATCAAAACCACATCCCCTGGGTTCTTAAGAAAAGTCTCTTTGACCTCTTTTCCCTTCCTTGAGGAGTTTCTCTTTTGCCCACCTCTTTTCTGCAGGACTAACCACCTGCAGCTGTCTCCTGAGGCCTGCAGGAAGCAAAGCCGTGGTGGTGACCTTCAACAGCTGTCCCAAATGCTCCACATTGTCCGTGGCTTGCTGGGACAGCCCCAGGAGCTGTGTGTCAGGGGCTGATGACTGACCAAAGCCAAATCTAGCATGCAGAATTTGTTCACATAAAAGGAAGGATTCAGACACAGGAAGAGAGGGGAATTGTCCTTATCTGCCACCCCGTAGGCATGATTTAGGCCTTTAATGCGGGAGATGTTTACTCCAGGTCACGGAGAGCCAGTGGACAAAACCAGCATCCTCACTGTGTGCCAGCCCTGCAGCTCCAGCCTCCCAGGCTCATTTCCCACCAAAGTAGTTACTCGTGCACTTCTGCCCAGGGAAACCAATTCCCCATTCTCCTCTCCTGGCACCCGTTGACTCTTAAAACCTGGAACACTTTTGAAGAGCGACCTTTCCACAGCCCAACCCTTCGGGCAGGTTTTCAGCCCCTCTCCCCACCCCTCTTCATCCACATCCTTTTGAGAGCAAAGCTTTCTGCCTCAGGCTATTTCTGACCACCCCAGCTGCTGCCAGGCTGCCTGGGCTCATGCCCCAGAGGTTGCATCTCTCCTCCAAAGCAGGCAAGATGCTTCCCTGCTCAGTCGGGTCCTTGCAAACCATGCTTCACCCACCCCTCAGAAGCCAAGCAAGAAATTGCTGCTGTCAGGCCCCCGTTTTCAGACGTCCTGGTATTTCTGCATGTGCATTTATTTCCTGCTATTCACACGGATGTATAACCAGGCAGCAACTGTAATGTAATACCAGAGTCCTGTATATAACTCTGAAAACACCACTGGAGCAAGGCCTATTATCGTGAGACCAATCTGAGCAGGAAATATTATCATTACCAGGGGGCATTATTTTTTCCAATCACACTTCATATCAGTTGTCATCAAACCCTGTGTTTTATATAGTGTTACAATAGCCACAGTTGCCATGAATTGTCTCTGGATGGACTGTAAGTATTAAAAACAAAATAAGAAGCATATGTTGGAATGTCTGAAACTAGCAGACAAAACTCAAGGCTTTGACAACGTTACGGGTTTTTTGGAAGGAGCCAGATTTTAGCAATAACATTCCACTTTTGTTAGTCTACCCACCAGCATCTAACCTGCCCTATAACATCTCACTTGAGTTTACAATTTCCTTCACCTCCTATTCCTCTCTAATGTAAAATCTCTGGCTTTTCTCTAACGTGTGGCTTGGAAGAGGCAGGGCTGAGGTTCCAGCCTCCGAGGTGCCAAGTGGAAATCTTCCTTCGCAGCAGACGGGGAAGAACAAATGCACAGCCTAAGGAAAGTGCTTCTCCATAGCTCTTTCTTTCCCCTCCTGCTCGAGCTGCAGCAAAATGTCAAAGGCATGATGCACGCATTCCTTTGAAGCCATTCCATCGCCTGATGATCCATTTTGCTTATGAAAGGAATGCACACTCGGTGCCGTGATTTTTGTTGGAGGCCTCCGCAGCAATGTAATAACTGCAAGGAACGCTGCCAGGTTTCCCCCCTTCCTTACACATTCCAAAACTTCCATCCAGTGAGCAATAAATAGCAAAAAAATATTAATTACCCAGAGGAAGAATTCTCTCCTGAACAAATATTGGCTTTGTGACGAGAAGGAGTTTGTGAAATGTGTGTTTGCCTACCAAGCCCACTCAGTCTATTTCTGATTCCCGAAGAACATAGTGACCTGTGTGCCAGATTTTGTTATGGCTTTTTTTTTTTTTTTTTTTGCATGGCCAGCAAGAACTGTAAGAAACATACAGGAAGGAAAACACCCCTATTGTTGCTCTTGGTCTTTTGGTGGTTTTCGTTCTGTGCTTCGCTTCTGGAGTTGCACAAGAACACACTCTTCTCTTTTAACCTATTGACCAATTGTCCCAGCTTTTCTCCAGATTGTTCACCGGTTGAAAGTGTCTAGTATAGGAGCTTGGGAGAAATCAGTTTTGTGCTATTATATGCCACACATACAGGTAGATAAGTACATACATACTTAAAATATATTATCAGGAGCACAAGTAGGGGCTTGACCCTGGAGCCACATGGGTTAACGTACAAAAAGCTCCGGTCCCTGCTCTGAAGGCCCAAGCAAAAATGACATTTTCTGTCCTGTGCAAAGTGCTGTGCGTGGGGGTCAGCCTCTGGCTGAAGAATTTGGTGGAAATGAAGGTGAATGACTGATGTTTCCAGTCCAGAGGACCAGCTAGTGCAGTGGCTGCAGCACCCCAGCAGAGAAGCAGTGGAAGAACCTGAGCAGCAGGACAGGACGTGATGCTTCCTCCTGGAGCTCCCCATCCTCAGCTTTTTTTGCATCTCAGGGACTTCCTGAGCTGGATGTGCTTAATAACCCATTTCTATTAATTTCCCTGGTCTCCCCTTGAACCTGCAAACAGAGAAATTTCCTGCAGACCAAGAGAGAACAGGGAAAAGGGGAAGTTTCTGCTTGTTGCAGGATGCAAGTCCTTTCCTCCAAGCTCTTGGTGTTCCAGAAGACACAAGGCATCAGCAAAACTCACATGCAGCTCATGTGAGGCAGGCAAATTGGGCATGGCCCCTTGCAGGGATGGATCCAGCCCCCTTGAGTCTTTCTCAGGACTGGTTGAAACAAGATGCAGGAGGGGGGCTGTGATCCCAGCATCTCTGCTGCCTGGGGAAGCAAGAATTGGTGTCCCATTGTCACAGCTGGCCCCTACAAGGACACAGACCTTAAATCCAAATACTGGAGGACGTGGAGCTGACAGCCAGAGCTGCTGACTGCTGGGGGAGATGTATCTATGCTCTTGGTTGGGGCAGCCACAGACATTCAAATGCCCACCCCACAGGCACAGAAGTTTTTTCCAGAGCACCAAGCTGGCACCAATGCAGTGGAGCCCAGGCATGAGATGGGGCAAGTCCCTCTGTGGTGAGCATCCTTAGGGGTGAGCACGAGCCAAGTGCAGGTCATCCAGCTGCAAAACTCCTGTGGTATTTCTCCAGCAGGTCCTACAGACTCCACGCATGCTCTCATCATTCAGTCTTACGGGAACTGAAAAACCATCTCAGGGTTCCTTGCTTGGCTTCTTTTGGGTCTGTTCTGTTGGGGAACAAATGAAATAACAACATCAAAAACCTAAATGCAGTGGGGGGCACGTGGAGCAGACTAGGAGGGAGTCCAGGTTTGCACAGCCCCAGGGCATGGTAACCACAGTCCCAGGACACTGCTCGCCAGCCCTCCCCAGCAGAAGAGTGTGGCAATGACATTTTGAGACTAAGAAAATGATGGCAGCCTTCCTGAAAGCAAAGCGTGGTTCAGCACACTCAGAGGAGACCACCCAGAGAAAACGAGCCTGAAGAACCCCACAAGTAAAACTCTTGAATCCTAAATTGTCCCTCATCTGCGTTGCCCAAGGCAGGATGAGCTCCATTCATAGGTTGTGCCCTTCCCTGCTGCTGGGAGCCAGTTATGTTGTAAGAGTAGTCAGCAGTTAGGAGCTGTTACATATAATTATTTACCCACATAGAGATCTTTTCATGAAAAAAATAGCAAATCTTTTCATTCAACAATTTTTAGACAAGAGCTATTTGTTATTATGACATTTTTCGTCTGTATCAGTACAAACATCCAGCCATTTATTCTTTCACCCACAGAAAACTTCTTTCTTTATGTTACCAAAAAAAAGGAGGGGGAGGATGAATGAAAACTGAATATATTTTTGTTGTTGTTGTTGTTTGGGGTGTATTTTGAAGAAGAAAAAAAAAAAAAAAAAGTCAAAATAAGATACTGCTGTGAGTCCTTAAATCAGGGGAAAGGCCATTTTTAACCATCCATAATTGCTTGATTCAATAAATGTTGCCCGTCTCTAGTGTCATGCTTTGCTAATCAGATTTGAGGAGCTGCTCAGCCCAGTAGATCACACTGCCATGTCTTATCAGCTGAATTAAATGGTGTGCTTACACCACGCAGCAGAATCACAGCGGAAATACTTGGCCTTCACAGCTGGTTCTGCAGGACCCTGAACAACACTGCTGGTCCTCTGCACATCCTGAAAATCAATTTGACTCCTACTAGGAGCAAAAAGACATGGAGAGACTGGGAAGGGATTGCAATGACCAGTAGCATCCCTTGCAAGGGATGTTTTGGGGCAGAGGTCCATCTGGCCCAAACTGCTTGTCCTCACCTTCCCTGCAGAGGTAAATGCAAGACGGATGCAGTCCTCTCTGCTCATCTCATTTACTCTGCCCATGTGCTGCCAAGTTGCAATTTCTGCTCCTTGTCTTGGATTTTTTTTTTTTTTTTTTTTCATGCTCATCTGCCCTTTCAATAGGATTTCTTTCCCCTTGGCCAATGGATGTGAGGGTGTATTACAGAGCGACTCAGCTGGAGAAACTGCCAAGAAATGAAACAAATAATCTATTAAATCGTTTTCTGCAGAAAAATCCAAATTCTGGCTTAAATTTCTAGAGACGGAATACCACCCCAGGGACTAAGTGCAGTTATCTCCAGCTGCTGGGTATTCATATTTTCTCCTTATTTCCCCCTGACCATTATTTGTGTCTTAGCAGGAGGTGAATTTCCTTTAGTTTGATGCTATTCCTGTTTCTTTTGTGGTGTTCCCATGTAAAACTTCAGTTGTGATAAACTCCTCGTACCAAAATAAGAGCAGCCTTGATTTCTATCATGCAAAAGGTAGGGTGTCAGTATTCAGATAGTAAACATGAGGCTTCATGGGAAAGTCTGCCTGTTCGCAGATGGTAGGATGTCTTTGAATATTTTGGGTGCGACACGTTTGATAAGAGCAGACACTTAAATTGCTCATCTGAGAGCAAGTCTCCCCGGTCTCCCTTTGCAGCCGATGGAGATCACATCAAGGGAGCCCAGGACTCGCCTCCTCCCTGATGCCCTGTGCTCTCCAGCCCTGCTGGTGGCAGTGGCCTGAGGTGGTTGGCAGAGGTGCTGGGTTGGAAAGCACAAGGAGGTGAATGTGTTTTTCCTGTCGGGGCAATTTCTGCTCTTACGACATGCTGGAGGGCGTGCTATGAGCAGAAATGATAAGCCCAGGATCTGGGCCTCTGTGGGATCAAATCTCTCGGTTCTGAGTAAGGGTTAATCTCAGCACAGGTTTGTGTTGGATTTGAACTCCTTAATTTGATGTGAAGTAGTCCTGAATTCTAGGTGTTTGACTGTTGTTCAAGAAGCTGCACCCTTAGGTAGCTCAGGCTGTGGGCAAGGCCTTGTCTCTGTAAGGAGGACTTGGCCAAAATTTCACCATCTTCAGTGAAAACTTGAGTTGGTAGCTGGGTGTCTTTGGGTCAAAATGCCCCTCTGCCTGGTCCTGGTGGCTGACAGGGTGGGAAATCAGAGGTCATATGGTCTTGATACCGTGAAAATGCCCCTATCTGTGCACCTCCTGCTTACCAGGCCTTGAGTACAAGTGTAAGGGCAGACCTCCAAAAATATCCACCATAGGATCCATTTCTCTGCTTCCCAGAGTACCCAAGCTGTAGAGAGACAGACATCCTGCCCTGGCTTTAAGAGGGTAAAGGCTTTAAAAGGGCTGAGGTCTTCCATAGATGTCTCGGGGCAGGTAGTAAGGAGGAGGAGGACCAGGCCTGGTCTGTCTGAAAGACAAATCACCAATGCACTGACTGCACCTGGGCACTTCCAATGAAAGATCCAGTTCGTACCCAAGCACTGCTGTGAAATCCATCAAAATTCATACATTATTCCCATCTTCTGGACTCCTCATGAATTGATGATCTGTATTTGAGCTACGCACTGCCCTAAGGAACAGCACTTCATTTCTCCTGGCCAGGCAGAGACAGCATTGCTATCCCTGTGCCTTGCATCTCCTACTACAACATGGTGACAGTTATAAATGAACCTGAAATTCACACAGCATCAGACTTTCCAAAATCCAATTCTGACCCAGACTCACATTCTGAATAGGTTAACATTTTTTTTTTATTTTTTTTTTTTTTCCCCTAAAAAAATAACAACAACCCTGACCCAGTGAAAAATGTTAAAGGGAAATTGCAAATGTTATGCTTGTCTGAACAGGAGCCACTCTGGGAAACACACTACAGACATATTAATTTCTGAGTGATTCCCCCCACACCCCCCCCATCCTGTACACCCTCAGATGAGGAATGCTCTGTTTTGGCTTACTCCTATCTTCTAGTGCCCACTCCACTTATCAGAGATGCACTAGTTAAGGTGGAGGAAATTAAGGTGACCTCTACTAGTTCAGGTCTTTATGCAATTTGAGACGGTCATTATTCACGTATTTTGACATGCAGTGAATTAAAGAGAGACTCAGACTTTCAGACTATCTCAGAGCCTTTCTTTCATGTTTTGCTCTCCCCTGTATGACTGGACACCCAGGAAGGCTCTTTCATTTAGCTGCCTCTTAAAACTGATAGCTTTATAAATTTTAAAACAAATATGAATGCCTTCTGCTGCTCTTTTGGCTGATGCCGTGTGAATATCCTCCTGGCGTCCACGGGAAAAAAGCTTCCCAGCTATTAATCAAGCCATTGATTTAGGAATTTTGCTCAGGGAAAGAACTTAGCCCTTGCACCGGGAAAGGACCGTAAATTTGGAAGAGGAAGAACTTCTAGGGCTCAGTTACTCATCCTCTTCCTGCCTGTGTGAATAGACAGAGTTTTGCAGACCAGATGCAGCAGTCAGCACTGCAAGAGTGGCAGGGAAATCCCCACCATCTTCTCAGCCTAGAGGAGCCACAGTTTGAACATGTTTAGAGCCAAAGAGGCAAAGGCAGGAAACAAGGTAAAAATCCCCCCCTGGGACTTGTGCTTTTTGCTGACACATACTCACTGCTAGACAACAGAAAATGCTGACGCTGAGATACGTGCACTCATTCTTGTGCATGGGTCCTGTGCAGAAACACCATTAAAAGCAATGGGATATAATTAAACATCCCATCGCAATAAGCATGGCCCAACACCACCTCTCTAACCCCAATGCAAAGGTTTCCCAGACCACCTCCTCTTCCACCACCACATCCCACCAGGGCTTTCACCAAGGTTGAGCTGCCCCTGGGCACAAAAACCCCAAAGAAAAAAACAAACAAACAAAAACACACAAACAAAAACATTGGTGTCTGCATGAGGGGAGAAGCCTGGGACTAGGCTAGGCACTGATTTTGTGCCTCTTTAGCCAGAAAGGGCTGTGCACAGCTGATTTGAATAAGTTATCTCACTGATGAACACATCTTCCTGTTAGGGAAAACATTGCTCAAGACTGAAAGACCTAGTAATTGCTTTTTGAAGCTGTCTTTTTTTGTGTAGGCCTACCCGTTTTTGTGTGTGTGTTTTTTTTTTTTTTTTTTTTTTTTTTTTTTTTTTTTGCTTCTGTCCTAAATAGCACAACTCCCACTGATTTAGTAGATATATCATGAATTAAGAACTAATGACTCAATTCCTAAGAATAATTTCGGGTGCCTCTATTTATAGGTACCAGCCTTAAGCTCAGAAACATTGGCAACCTCCAATCCTCTATTTTTTCCATCATGCTTTGATATCACAGCAGAACAGTCTGGAATTCAACACTTTCCAGTGTTCCCTCTTTCTGGGTAGCTGCCCTTTCCAATCCAGATAGCTCGCAGCACTTGATTTCTCAGGAAGGGACAGGGGCTGTCAACTATTTTCAGGAAGTGTCTGGAAGCTCAGTTTAAAATAGCAGTGGAGATTCTGGAGGGCAGATGCAAACTTGTCCTTTGGTGGTGGATTAGAGACATGAGAAAACACTTCTGAAGGGCAGGTGGTGGGCAGGATGTGGAAATGATGTGGGTGAAAGCAGTCTTGTGGGGCAGAGAATGGAAAAGCAGAGGATGGAGGAAAAGGTGGGGAGACAAGGCGTGGAGAGGCAGGGAACAGAGAGGCAGATGGAGATACAACGTATGGAGAAGCAGGCCATGAAGAGTTAGAGGTGGGAGAGGGAGATCATGGAGAAGTAGCCTTGAATCTATTTAACCCTATGGAAAACCAAGAACCTTCAGACTTCCCAAATATGCATAATCAGACCAACCCCGACTACTTTTGACAGCCCTTTTCAAAAACAACTCAAAATATTCAGAGGACAGATACTAGCCAGGCATCAAAAAATAAGGTAAGAAAGTCACTCATGGGTTTTCTGACCAAAGAAATCCATGGTGTATATTTGTCACCTAATAATAAAAATAAATGTCAACAAAATTTAAAAAGAAAAAAAAAAAAGAAAAAAAAAAAGGAAAGGAAACTATAGAAAATGTAGAAATATCTATTTGTAACAGAAATCTCCTGTTTTTAGCTGTCTCCTTTTAGGACTACCGTATGCCTGTTACTTTAGGGAAAAACAAACAAGCAAACAAAACCACAAAAACAAAAAAGAAAAATTACATTCTTGTGTTCATTATTTAGAGAGAAAGTGTAAATCCACCTTGAAGGTGCTAGCAGAGGAAGAGGCTGCACTTTCTCCCCCATGGTGCTCAGCACAACATCTCAGTGCTGGTGGCCACCTCCAGCACGCTGATGTCAGGAGTTACAAATCATATCAGCATGGTGGTGACGATTGCTTGTGTGCCAAGACACATTCTTCTTGTCTTCTTTGGAAATCCTCTTTCTTCGGAAGTACTTGGCTGAACACCTTTTGCCCCTCCTCTGTCCTGCTGCAGGCTGCTCGGTGAGAGGCAGGATGCTGGTGAGGCCAGCGCATGACTCATGCTCTGGGAAACCGAGCGTGATGTGGCTTTCTGAGGAAAGAACACATGAGCAAGGATTTTTTTTTTCTTTCTTTCTTTCTTTCTTTTTTTTTTTTTTTTTTTTTTTTTTTTTTAACTTTTCCAAGGAGAATAGGGCCATGCAGGACAGTGGCACTTAAATAAAGAGAACTCTGTGGCACAGCTGCTGGGGAAGAGGACAGTGCAGGAGCCCCACTGCTTCACCTGAGACCACAGAGGTTGCTGTTGTGGTTCAGGGAATCTTGCTTTCACAGGCCAAAAAAGCCCACTTTGGGGCAAAGAGAAAACATACGATTTTGAGGAGAGGTGAAACACACCTTTCTGTAGCAGAACCTCCTTGCTGCATTGGGTGCCGTGACCCTGCTGTTATTAGGAATTATTATTAGGCATATAGATGCTTTGGCAGCTGACATGTGTCTGATGTGTTATGCTTTTCTTTGGAAATCCTCTGCTTTACACCTCCTCTGAGCATCCTCCCACCATCAGCTAGCTGTCATGCTCCCAAGGCTGCTTGCTAATCTCTCCTGTTTGAGGTGACACGTGTTGGCACCCCACAATATTTACATGAGCTCATTCTAAGTGTCCCCTGTGATGGGATGGGATGTGGGCTCCAAGAGGGGTGATACTGGGTGTCACCTGCAGAGCTGGTGGGACCTGGCACCTCCTGGCACCCTGGAAGGTCTCCTCCTGTCCACGCTGAGCTAGGAACTTCCCAAAGAGCTTTCTCAGTGTCATCCCTCAAGGGAAGGCAGGATGGAAATGGGAAGCCAAGAAAAACTCAACCCAGTTATCTAATGGGTGGAGAAAGGCTGGGGTCAATATTTCATCTACCCACATCCAACAAAGGGCTTAATAATAAAAGCAAAAGAGTCAAGGCTGGTGACACATCCCTGTAATGTGTCAGTATCAATTAATGGGCCTGGGGAGGGGGAGTGTGACATCCCCCAGATGACTGCCCAGCTTTGCCATGAGAGGTCACCCTCCTGGCAGGGCTGGCACAGAGATGGTTAAGGTCCATGCAGGTGTTTCCGTGTAATAGGCACTGTCAGATACCTTTGCAGCCTGGATGACCATCTGGTTACTATAAAGAATGGTTTATGGGATCTCATCCTGTTTTTTGACTACTATAACATAAGTATTGAGAGCCTGTAAGTTATGGCTTCATAAAAATAACAGCTTAATAATGAGAATGACTTTCTCCTTCCAGACCAGGAGAAATTCAGGTGTATTTTATCCCTCCATTAAGACTGTAAAATGAGACAAAAGAGACCGAGACATCTAGGGGGAGGAAAAAAAGAAAAAGAAAAAAAAGAAAAAAAAAAAAAAAAAGACCAAAAACCTCTCAGAGCTCTGTTTTACATCAGTGCATGAGCAGAGCTCAAAGCGCTTTGCAGGACAGGGATGAACCCCAGCCTCCATTTTGCAGAAGGGGAAACTGAGGCACCGAGCTGTAAGATGGCTTGAACAGCATCATCCAGGCAGTCAGTGGTCAGGGCAGGAACTGCATCCCCAGCTGAAGATCTCACTGCAGCTGCAGGCTCCTTTTCTGCGATTCCAGCCAGCAGCACAGCTACCCAGGAGTTGTCCCCCTTTATCACAGCTATATTTAGGCTGTTCCTTTGTATTTTGAACTACTTATGTATTTCCAGCAAGCAGTAACCATCTCCAGACCCAGTTTCTCCGTGTTTTGTGGGGTAGCAGGGCAGTGTGTAAATATATGGTTTACTCCTTTCAAGAAGTGGCTGCTAGATCTGGCCCAAAATTGTCTGCTTTTTTCCAAAGGTAAGGGTGGGAGAGGGCCTTCTGCTACACATTTCCTTAGGACACAGGAATCTCGGACACCTCAAATCAATGTTTTTGAGGTTTTTCTTGAGCACTACAATCCAAAATACTCTCTTTTTTTTTTTTTTTTAATTTTTATTTTTATTTTTCCTCAAAATAAAAGCTTTTTACATAAATATTGGAATGCAAGGCTACAATTCAAGTCACCAAATTTCCTCCATCTCTCCACCCTGGTGTAGTGCCACACCACCATCCCAGCATATCTGCACACAACATGCAAACTCTTTTCAAGCCTTTAACAGCAATGACATTGGTGTCGCAGGAAATCAGGGGATGTCTGCTTCTTATATATCCATACAGAGCTGGCATTTTTGTTCATGGTGGTGCTGTGCATGAAATGCTCTGCAGGCTAAGACTGCAGGCGAGCACAGGACAGAGCACAGGCTACGCAGGAGGAAGGACAAGTACGCGTTTAATATAATGGCCCGTATCTTGGATACTTTTGGTTTCGGCTGTTAGAGACAACGTGCACGACCTGCAGAAAGCCACACTTTCTGTAAAAGGTGGCTGGCAGGAGTGTAGTTGTGCCAGTTAGAGGGGTGATGGGGTACACTGGTGGGAGATGTAGGTGGGGAAGGAGTCATCTGCCCTGATTTTAGGTAGCACATCGCCATCTGACTCAAACTCCCTTTACAGGCAAAGGAGGGAGTCATCAGGTCTCTGCTTCTCCAAAGTGACGGGCCCACAGCTGAGCTTTGTGGAAGAGGAGCCAGCCAACCTCACCCACACAGGGATGTAGAGCAGGGATGCCTGGGCAACATGCTTGTCTCCCCCACTACATTCATCCTTTGCAGGCTAATTAGCCATCATCATAGTGAAGAGACACCTGACCAAAGCCCAACCTCTGGTGAGGAATCCCTCTAATATTTAATAACCTGCTTAGACAGCACAGGGAGAAGTGCTAGACAACAGAGGGCAATGGAAATTCTGCCACCTCAGGATGTCCCTTTCCCCCTAGGCACAGGACACGGCTCTCTACAGGCAGCACCTCTTGGCGCTTGCGCAGATGCTGAACAAGAGCGGTGCTGAGTGATGGGGTGCATGCATCTGAAGTGCACATCCTGGGTGCCCAAGATTGAGAATAGTGAGGGCATTAGTGCTTCTGTCACTTGTCAGGGAAAAAACCACCCCCCCCCCGTCCTTTTTTTTTTTTTTTTTTTTTTTAAAGACAAGGCAATTCACAGTGCCTTGAGATAGGCTGGGGGAACTCTGGAGGGGGCCATGGCACTGGAGACCATTGGCTGCATGGCTGGGAGGAGGCAGGGCTGGGATTATCTTTCTTCTGCCTCCAATTTGACCTCTTTGCCAGCAGATTGTTCTGATTTTCCACATGGAGAGATCTAGGGACCCTCTCGAAAGTTCAAACTCCCGGCCTCCTCCCTGCCGGCAGCAGCAGAACTCCGTGCCCCACACCTCAGCGAAGCCCCATTTCACAGGGAAATCACAGGGAATCGAGCTTCTGAGCATCGGTCACAAACCAGACCTCCTTCGTGCACAAATAGGTGTATTTCAAGTCACTCTTACACAGGACCATGTTGTTTTGAACGGTCAAAAACTTCCACAGAAAAACTGGGATGTTGGGGCTGCATTTTCTGCTGGTTTACCAGCAGAAGACCCAGGGGAAATCGCTGAGATGGTTTCAAGGCAGAATGCTTCCATTTTTCATTTTGCAACAGCATTTTATTTCAAAACTTGTGTGCCGTTAGCTACCAAAAGTCTGCAAAACAAAAACACAAGAATCTGAGTGGTTTCTTGCAGGTTTTTGCTTAGCTCAGAAACGCCAAACATTTCCATCTTTAGTCAAGATGAATTCTTACAATTTATATTTTTTAAAAACTTTTTCTTTATCAGCCAGCAGCCCTGACAGATCAGCTCCTCGCACAGCTCCTTCTGACAACCTCACTGACTTCCTCCACACTGGTGCAAGGATTTGGACTTGGGTTAACCGAGTATTGCCTGTCGGTGCAACGCTGTGCAATGCAGCAAAACACCTGGGAATGCTCAGCAGTGTCCGTCTGCCCTTTCCAGCTCACTGGGGCATCTTAAACCAGAATTTCCCAGTCCGTGACTGGAGCGCCGAGGCTTTGCAATCACGCGTCTTAATAACAGGTCTTACCCAGCACAGGAGTGCTGTGTGGCATGCACATTATTGCTCCATCTGCCCTGCTTGCAAACATTTATTATTCTCCGTGACACATGCTGTAAAACTGCACTGAGGTAACTATGTATAGTTGGCAATTTCCATTCAGATGAGCTGAAGGAATTAATGAATTTGGAAGATTTCAGATCTGTTGAGATAGGGACAGGCGATGGCACGCTTTAAAATAATCACTCTCAACCGTGCACAACTTGAAACCACCCTACTAATCACAGGCAATCTGAGCGCTTATCGGGGCAGAGGGAGAGCTCAAGCACCATTCAAACCCTCTAATAATGGTAAATGATTCCACAAATGCACGTGTCCAGGACTCGGACTGCTTCCAACGTTAAGTGCTCATGAAAACTTGAAGTGCTCCACTGGTTTTAAATCACTGTGCAGGGCTGACTGATTTAAACTATCAGAGCACTTTTTTTTTTTTTTTTTTTCTTTGCCTTGGATTTTTTTTTTCTTCCCCCCCCCCCCTTTTTTTTTTTTTTTTTTTTTTTTTTTTTTCTTTTTTTTATTTTTTTATTTTTTTTATGAACACTTCAATTTGGAAGCAACTCAAACACTTTAGTCTAGTGGTTCAAGACATACTGAACCGATTTAGAAATAAGTCAAAAAAAAAAAAAAAAAAAAAAAAAAAAAAACAAAAAATTATTTTTTAAAACCCTTTTGTTTTAGAGCATTTAAGCAGCAAGGCTTGCTGCTGGAACTGGGAAGTGTTAGCCAGGGCTGGGAGTCAGCACTGCGGTGCAGGCGTGAGCCCTTATCTGCTTGATCACATAACTGCTGCAGGGGCACATCTGCCCCTGTGCTGCTCCAAAAATTCCTCAGCCTGTAGGTGCAGTGCTGGAAGTGGCCTGAAATGTAAATGTTGTGCACGGAGAGGGGACAAGATGTGGCAGATCCCCCCCTCCACCCCTGCCTGGGCTTCTTCACTGTGCAGCATTTGGTCTCAAGCAACCTCACAACTCAAAAGTGAAACTTTCTGGTTAGTTCACCCTTCTTGAAAGATGGGATAAAGCTGAAGCAAACAGCATAAATAATGGAAAAGTGAATTAGACTTTTAAAAATTCCATCGCCTTTAATAATTCAGACTGATTATAACATGCTGAAAGGAGCTTTTTTTTTTTTTTTTTTTTTTTTTAATTACTCCTAGCTCGGCAATCTCCCATTAGGCATGAGCACCTCTATTGAAAATCATCAGCTAATGATAGCAGGGTCAGTGTGAGATGAGCAGCAAATTGTGTCCCTGTGGATGTTTATTCCCAGAGAAGACCCACATGGCCATCCTGCACCCAAGGGTGGCACAGGGATGCAGGACCCACGTCCTGCCCGGGCTGTAGCCACACTCTGGCTCACACAAAGCCTTCAGCCTAAAACTCCCTCGAAGGCAGTAAATCGAAGCTGCTTGTCACCATTGCTGGGAAATGAGTGCAGCGGGAAGGAAACAGAGCTTACAGTCGCAGACATGAGCTGAGGTTTCCCTCTCATGTAATGTGGCGAGGTCGAGGGGCTGATGCAGCCACAGCGAGCGGGGGAAATGAGGACGTGGGAGCATGCCAGGCTGGGCAGTAAAGACAATGCCAGCAGGGCCTGAACAATGGCAATCCTTGCCGTGCACGCCACCTGTTTCCTTCCTTAAGATGCTACAGGTGTCATCTGCTGCTGGCTGGGACTTGCTGCCAAAGGACAAAACATGGGCAGGCCACCAGCGTCCCCATCACCAAGAGCCACATCCTCATCTTGATGGAGCAAGGAGGTTCTGCGGTGACAATGACCACATGACAATGACATCGTCCTGGTGACACTGTCATTGAATCATGAAAGTTGGAAGAGACCTCCAGGATCATCTGGTCCAAGCATCCCCCTACCACCAATGTCACCCACCAAACCATGTCCCTAAACACCACGTTCTCAAGACGTGCCAGTAGGTGAGGAGCAAGGCTCTGGAGATGTCAGGAACTGAGGAGATCAGATGGTAGGAGAAGACTGGAGGTATCTTGAAGGATGATGGCTGGTAGCTCTCAGTAGCTGAAGGATTGCCCTAAGCATTGGCCTGGCTCGGAGCAATGAGGTTGAGACATGGACCAGGAGAAGTTGTGAGGCTGTGGAGAAGCAGAGAAGTGCCCAGCCTGGGAGGAGCAAGAGAAAATGCACAAAGGGCTCTTTTGTAGCGTGGCTCCACTTGCAAGACTCAAAACTGTGGTCACAGGAGCCGAGCTGAGCTCTGAGGTTGCAGCCAGACTCGTTTAGCATTTTGCAGGCCGTAATTTACTAGCAAATATAAACACTGGCCACCCACGGGATACACCCCGCTCCCAGAGCAAGAAGGTAGGTGGGGGGCATGGCCACCCCTTTGCCACTGCCCCCACCGTGCCATCTGGCTTGCTGCTGCCAGGCCCGTGATGGCCATGTGCCTTGTGGCTGCCCAGGAGAAAGTTAATTATATATTTTTTGTGGAGACACAATGGCAGCCAGAGATATCGGCCAAGCATAAGGGAATAAATGAGGCCCAAAGTCACACTGCCAGCTCTCAGAGAGAAGCTGTTCCTGGGCTAGCCACGCTGCAACCCCCTCTCCAGCAGGGAAGAGGCTCTCCCAGAGTTTTGGAGTTGATGTTTCATGCTCATTTTTGTCTGGGGTACCTCTGAGAGAGGGCACACAGTGGGACAGACTGCTCCAGGCCGTGCCTGGGCTTGGAGTGGGACAGGAGGAAACATCCCTTCATCTGAGCCCCCAGTTCCCACATCCATCAAGCAAGCACAGCCGTTCCCATTTCCTTTGCAAAATGCCTCCAGCAGGAAAAAAATAGTGTAAGAACAAAGTACGAGAAAACCAGAGTTTTCTTTGGCCCTGTTAAAACTACTGTGAGAAAATGCAGCTGTTCGGGATCATTTAATAAATTATATTCTTTGCAAAGCCTCACCTTTTTGTACCAGCTGATATTCATTAGCCACCTCCAGCTCATCACGACTCAGAGACACCATTGCTACCACCACTGCCACAATAACATGGTCCTGAGCCCAAACCAGCACTTTTCCTTCAGGTCAAGAATCCTCGGGAACAGGGTCAATGTCACACTCTTGCATTGAGACCATTTTGGGGTCCAGGTCGACATCCCTGCACTCTAATGCCTCATCATGAGTTACGCCTCATTGACATAACTCCACATCTTTGCATTTTGCTCCATGATGCAGGACAGATGAGCCCCCAGGGCCCAGACCTTTCCTCCCCCATGATTTTCAGGACACCCAATATGTTCTAGTAGACCCTCAGGGGTCCTGGTTTCATTTAGGTCTGGAGGAAGCTGTCCCCTCATTCCTCACACAAGAGAAGCACCAGGGCAGGGATTAATCCCTCTCCAGAGACATGAGTTTTCCAAACTGCCTCGTAAAGGGAGCAGCACATTGCGAGAAGAGAAAGCTCCTTTGTTTCAGATAGCAGCTGTAATCTCCACATCAAGCACATGTTGGAATTCATAAGTGGCCATTTAGCCATATTCTGACAGCAGAACGAGCAGCCTCGGAGCAGCAGCCAGGCCTATTTATAGAGAGGAGGTTTAAGGTAATATCCTTACCTTGGATGCACCATCTCCACTTAAGAGCCCAGCTTACAAGGGAAAGTGATGCCAGACAAGCAAAAAAAAAAAAAAAAAAAAAAAAAGGGCAAGAGCCACAGCTCACTTTGCCTGGCTTGCTCTGCATCATAGCAAATTAAATGTTACAAGAGCAGTAGAAATTCCTAAAACCTCCAATTCTTTCAGACTTTAATAAGAAATACTGGAAAATGTGTAGCCACCAAGGTTTCTCAGGCCAAGCCTGCATAAACATATCAAGTTAATGCATCACTGTTGTCACAGTACCAGAGTGTTAGGCAATCGTGAGCTACCCAAGAGGTCAGAGCTTAGCCTACAAAGTTTGCTGACCTTTCTGTTGACTTTACTGCTGACATTTGGTGGCTCAGGAGAGCTCTTGGACGCTCATTGAGTGTTATCATGAACTGAGGCTGTCCCCCCATATTGCGTCAAACATTGATGCTTTGAGTTTGCTGATGCCCAGGTGTTTGGCAAAACTCAAGCAGTGATGGCTGAGGTGTCCTGTATAGATGGCTGGGATCCAAGTCTGACTGAAACCACAGGGGTTTGGAGCTGGTCTGGGACACCTCAGAAATGTGGATTTTCTCCCAGCAGGAGTTGGGAATCCATGGAAAGGACACCAAGGTGGTGGTGAGATGCCTGCATGTACATTGATTTGAAGACCTCTTTGAAGGGTTGCACTAAGAATAATGGGATGGCTTGGCTATGGCTTGTAGAGATGATAGTCCAAGGCTGAACTGTGGCTTGGAACAAGGCATGGTGGGATGAGATCCATCTCACAGACAAAATACCTAAATTTAGCCATTTCATTTAAATGTATTGCCTATGCTACATGTAGGTGCCTCCAGGCCAGCCAGGAGTCTGAGCCAATTGCCACCTTGACAGAGATCATGTTGGCCAAACATTGGTAGTTCCCTTTGGGTACCTGAACAGATAAGGTTGGTGCTGAAGAGCTGGGTTGAATTGCCCCAGGGTGGTGCCTTCACTTGAAGATCCCTTCCTCTTGCTATATTGAGGGTAAGATATGTATGACTGGCCCCAGAGGGCCCAGGCCAAGAAGTAACAGTACTTGGGTTGGTTTTAACAGCTGCTGAAGTTTAGGGTTCAGAGCAGGACATTCCATCATCTTGGCATCCTTCTCAGAGAGGAGCTCATACTTCTGGTTCTTGGCTAGTACATCTGGCTTCATGATCTGCGTACCAAAATCTTCCTAGGACTAAGATCTACTACACACATTGCTGGCACCATAGGGAGCAGAGGAGATGCTCACACATGCAAGCTAAGAGCTCCTCCAAGGAGGTACAATGAATCTGGGGACAAGGATTTCACTTGCCAGGAAGAAAAAGGGTAAGTATAGGAATATCACTTGTGACATGGAAGCAGCTCTAAGAAGCTTCCCCTTATTTCCTACTGGCACATGGGAGTGGGGGAAATAGTCCTCTGAGATACCTCTGAGCCCTTCCCTTCTTCTTTGAGTTCAGATTGCTGCTGCTGTTGCTGGAGGGACAGCTGAAAAAATCCTGGTGTGCGAGCGAAGGAGAAGCTGGCCAGAATCCAGCATCGGCTTCTGCCGTGGGGGAAGAGCCCTGCCTTCCAACAGATGCTGGGCTTTTACAGCTCGAGAGCCCCGCTCCCTTATCTTCCAGGGGTGTCCTTACCTGCTCCTTCACTGATTGAATTAACCAGGAGGGACTGAACCAGGAATATAGATATTTTATTATTAAGCAGACACGAGAAGCCCAAATTGCAGAATATTGATATGGAAAGCAACAGAATAGGGGAAAGTATTATTCAGTAAATCTCTCTGTAGTTTATTGGTGAGTGATACAGTCCTATAATGTGGTGAAAATTAAATATTTCCGTTCCTCTAATACGTGTTGTGGTCATTAAGCCATTAAACAGCAAGTGACTAAAGCTAAATGGCTAACCTGAAGCCTGGGATTTTCACCACGCTGCCCAAGGGCTATTAATATTGTGTTTTATTATTTCAAGGGTGTCTGTTAGTTAGAATGGGAGGTGGTACCAACCCTACCACAATAGTAAACCACCGATAACTACATCAGTTTAAATTTACTAGATTAATAACGACACTAATGCAGTCAATAGCAATCAGCACAGGTTCATGGAAAGGGGATCCTGTCAAAGTAAACTTGCCTTTTTGCTGTTGATAGGGACAACAGTGTTAATAGAGTTGGCACTTTATAGAGGTATTGGTAGCACAGGGTATTTTAAGCTGATTAAATCCACTTGGCGTACGTAAAATCTGTTAAGAACTGGACACTTGATAGATCTCAAACCTTAATTGCAACAGGAGACAGTTCATCGAGCTCCTGTGCTTCCAGTGGTACTTAGCAGAGCTCAGTTTTTGGCCTTACACTTTAATTTTTTTAGGAATATCTCTTGAGACAAACACATCATTAAAGTTTGCAAACGATGGGGAAACCTGGGAAGTGACAAAGAAGTAAGAGGTTGGGGGGATTGGGTACCCCTTATAGCTTGTTATGCTCATTTTAGTCAAACAATATTCATTTCTTGGCAGCCAAATATACATTCATCCTTTGAGGAATTAAGACTTTTTGTGCACACTTACAGTACAGAACAATGCCCAGGAAGCAGGCATTTTGAGAATTGTTTTCCAGGGGGTTAGATGGATCATGAAGGTAAAAACAAGCCCACTGCACAGAAGTAGGGAGGCTGTGGTCTCTGTCTATCACAGATCTGATGGCTGTAGGTGTTGACACGGTTATAATTCCACCTTTGAAGAAATCTTAATAAACTGTAGAGAGCTGCAGGATGATAAAAGAATTTGAATATATAGATATGGCATACACTGACATGCTTAAAGGGCCCTCAGGGTGTCTAGAAAAGCAGGGAAAAAGCTAAGGGATGACTTGACTCTGGTGATAGAACTATATTCAGCTTAACTGATATGGACATAATAAGATCACCCATCAAGAAATTTAAGCTGGTCAAATTCATATTAAAAACAAGATATATATCTTTCAGCAATGAGAAATGAATCAAATACAGGAGCCTTTTCCTAAGGTTGGTATTTGATTTTCCATCCAAGAATTATTATTTTTTAAAACAGATCAGATATCTTTTTATTGTTGTTGTTATATATATATGTGTATATATATATGTATATATATATGAATAATATATTACTAGATTAATGATGACACTAATGTAGTCAATAGCAATCAGCACAAGTTCTCGTATATATCAATAATAAAAACAAGAATGAATCCTTCCAAGCCTTACAATGTATAAAACTCTTAATTTTATATTTGCCCAGGATTCTGTAGATACCTAAAGAAGCATGGAAAAATCTACCCTGCCTCCGAGACTTGGGTCAGAGGACAAGGATCAGAGAAGTCAGCTTCTTGAAAATTCATAGGAAAGAAAATAAAATAAAATATTTCCGCAGGTTAGTCTTTATTTCCTAGGTCAGGGAAGTTGTCTCCCCTGTGTTTCATCATTTGCCTTTCTTTCCTGCAAGAAATTGTCAGATTCTGTGGTGTGCCTGAATCCCAAATGGGTTTATCCAAAATGAGCAATTAAAAAGCATAATAAATATAGACAAAAAATATAAACCAAATATATAAATAAATAAACCTGAAATAATTCTGCAATGTCCTCTAGTCTGACTCTTCTAAATCATCAATTAATGACCTACTTAATCACATTAATGTTTCTCTAGTCCTGATCAGACTTGCTTATGCTTAATGCTTTATTATATTGGTCTACTATTTAATGTGAACCAGGTATACACAAACATCTTGCCAATCAGATCCATTTATCTGCTAATGCTCCAGCAGTTACTCTGTTGCAAGCGAGAGTAGAACATGATAGCTAGATTTTTTTTTTAATTAATTAGTTTGTCAAGCTTATTTTAAAAAGAAGAAACTCGAGCCTAAGTTCGCCTGTCAAGCAAAAAATACTATGGCTAGATAAATTTCCAAAGCATGAAATTCAAGAGGAGTTAGGTTTCCCTTTGTGCCTTTGAAGAGCTCTCCTTTGTGTCCAAGAGCTTTGTCTCGGCTGACGCGCTCCCGGCACTTACCCAGAGCCAGTTTGGGGACATTTTGCTCTGTTTCCAGGAAGCACCGTGACCAAAGGAAAACTGAGGGCTCGCAACAACACGTGCCAGCCCAGTGGTAATTGCAGTATTTCTAAGGCTTGGCTTTTTTTTTTTCTTTTTTTCTTTTTTTCTTTTTTTCTTTTTTTCTTTTTTTTTCGCATATTTAAGGACTTAGTCATACAAATGCCCTTGGCTGCACACTAAAGATTGGACCTCAGTGTGATGGTTCTGACCTATTTCTCCATTGTGGCACGCACGTCCGCTGTCTGAAGAGCCCAGCAGCTGGAGAACACGAAGAGGAAAGAGAAATGAAATTGAGAGAAACCTTTCCAAATTCTTCAGTCAAGCCCAAACAAGCTTTGAACACAGGCTGCTCTGCTATTGATTAGGTGAGCAGGGTCTGGGTGGGTTGTGTGTGGTGTCCATGTCAAGCATCCCCTTTTCTCATTCTCAGCACGGATTACAGGAGAGCTGCTTTGCTTTGAAAGAAAAGGGAAATTTTCACACCAGTAGAGAATCACAGGACCCAAAAAAGAAGAGGAAAACCTCTTGTAACGCAAAACCAGATGTTTTTGCAGTGGATCTCAACTGAGTGGAGAAAATTTAGGATTTCCTGGTAAGAAGAGCTTTATCAAGTGGGTGACTGAATGTGGGAAAGTGATGGAAGCAAATCTGTGTGATAATGTTAAAGCTAAGTTTGGAAGCATCTTGTAAGATACAAACATAGCTCACCTCTTCTTCCTGTTAGGTTCTTCTAGTGGGGAGGAATCTGATTTGCTTTGCAATCACAGGAAGCTTTACCTTGTAAATAAAACTTTCTGTTGTCCTTCAGAGACATTTCCAACACAAATGTTCCTTATTCAGGAAGTGCTAAGACTTCAGAACAGTATGTGCTTACAGGATGAATCCAGATGCTCAGCACATAACGTGTCCTCTCTGATGTGCTGTATTAGGGCACCTTCTCCCTCTTTGCTAGTGTCCTTTGCCCCAGAAGCTGAAGTGCTGAATCAAGCCTTGAAATATAGGGGCCAGGTTTTACCATCTGCCTTAAATTAAATCACCTTTTCCTCTTCAGAGAGCCCAGCTGGGCTCAATGGAGCCATGTGAGGTCCAAGACATGCCAACAAGATGGGTCAACCTCTGAAGGCCTTGGGGGCACACTCCATGTCCCCAGGACCTCCTAGCCAGGACAGAGAGAGAGGAAGAAGGGAGATAAAGTGCAGCAAAGACTAGTACGTACACTGAACTCTCGTTTCATTAATATTTTATTATTCCAGCTCTGTAAGATTCTCACAGGATTTCCTGGGGAAAAAAATGCAGCAGATGAATGTCCTGGACTTGTCAGACTGCTGCAAATGTGCTATAGGAATGGGCTGTGTGCACAAAACGGATGTGCTTGTGGCATGATGAAAGCCCAAGCAAATGTCTGATGTCCCAAAATTGCATAGCCGTGATCTTCACTCAGAGACACTAGGGCTTGCTGAAGGAATATGGGCAGACGTGAACTTTCTCCTTTTCTGACTTTTTTCTTCTGGCCTTGAGGTTTCATAGGGAACCAAGTCTTTGCAGAAGACACTGGTTTTGAACAATTCCTTTAAGTTAGGGGAGGGAGTTTGACATGATTGGCCATAGCTCAAGGAGGGTTCTAAGCATTAGGAACTATATCTGAACTGATACTTGGCTAAATATCACACTTAGCTGCCATTCAGCCATTTTCCTTTTAATATTTCTTCTTTTGTATCTAGGGGGTCATTGGATCCAAGCCAGAGGGCTTGGCAGCCCATGTTGCTGTGCCTACACCAGCAAATTAAGCAGGGCCAGCTTGTCCCAGCCTTTTTTTTCTGTCCCTAAGGGTGAACACCAGGACACAGCTCATGTTCATACGGTTACTCACAAAGCAAGTCATGTCAGTAGGGTTACCCCTTCCTGCCCTCTTCCCCAAACCCCTCAGAGTGGCCTTGATAATACAGCCACATACCCAGGTCCATGGGATGCCCTGAGCCATGCCAAGGCACTGTCTGGGGGCCTGTTGATTTGTACGGACCAAAAATCATGCCAGGGAATGAGCCAAATTCTGGGTGCTCAATAGAGAGTGTTTGATCCTGTGCCCTAGTTCTGAGTTTACCAGCATAGGCATGAGTGTTCAGACCACCTAGTGCTGAGCTCAATTCAAGTGCTGCCATCACCGCCCTCCACGGGGTCTACAAGGAAGCAGGAACCAGCCTGGGATAGCACACAGCTTCTTTGATCTTTGCAGCAAAGGTGCCCCCGTGACGATACGGGTAGGCAGCTTGAATGTGACCTGAGTTCATCCGAGATATCGCCGAGCTCTCCTGATAAGCCCTGTCTGGGGTAGGGAAGTGTTATTGCCCTGTTTATGCCTGGTGGGGATCACACAGCCAATCTACACGTCTCTCCAGTTCTTTAGTGCATCCCACCCCCAGCCACCTGTGCTCTGTTCCCATTTGCAGATTAAACTAGCATCATATATCAGTGACTTTTCCTTGCCAAGATGATGGAAATATTCTGCTTTGGGGCTCAACCTACATTTTTTTTTTTTTTTTCACAATCTTTTCTAGTGAGGGTATTTATTAATATGCCTCAATTGTGTTTTGGGATGGGAGACAGATGTTGTGTTTAATTTTCAGTTAAACATGAAGAATCAACATGAAAAGCTTCAAACTTTTCATCTTTGATGCCAGACAAGCATGGAGAGGTGTTTTTCAGAGCCAGGCTTGCTAGGGAGTTATTCATGAAGCTGTAGATGAAGCTATTTTGCTCCACAGCCACACAACTTTCAGATATTACAGAGCTTTACCAGATCTAAAACTATGCTTTCCATCTGACCTCTAGTTCTAAAGAAAACTGCACCTTTTCTTTATAGTACTTAAATTTCAGTTTCTTAAGAACTCTGCTCAGGAGAACACACAATACAGAAACAGTCTGAATACTTCCAAATATGCCAGTGGGGACCTTCTTTATTTTAATGTCAAAATAGGGGCTCAGTCCATAGTTGTAGTCAAATTTACCGTGCTCATTTGCACCAGGCTGCAGCAGCAGGTTATGGCTGCTGATCTGTTAAAGTGGTACTGGCAATTTGGGTGATTTCTGTGCTTTTATGGCTTCTTTTGCACTTCCCAAGATTGCATGAATTTTATTTTTATGTTTATTGATGACTTCTGTGCCTTTCTAGTTGTGGAGGAGAGCTCTCCAACCTAGCAGGGAGTAAAGTGCAGACTCAAAAATTAGAAGGAAAAAAAAAAAAAAAAAAAAAAAAAAAAAAAAAGGACGTGGAAGTTGATGTTCTCCTTGCAAACCTTGCAAGGAGAAGTTCTGAAGCCAATCTTTTCCTTTCAGGAGGGCCCAAAGGGCTGAGGTCTGTCAGGCCCACAGATGGATTTAGCTCTCAGTGAAGATAAAAGGCATAAACTGAGCACCTGCAAGCGGGTGATCAACTCCCAGCTCTCGTGGCCACACCGCCGAGGAGAGGGACAGGATAGCTCTCAGTTCTGGCTCATTACAGGCTTGATGGTATCTTCCTTGTAAGTTACTAAACCCATTTTGTTCATTTTGCAACACATCAATTTTATGGCTGAGCCTGAAGTATTTACTCGTCCTTGGGGTTTGCAGTTGTTGAGATACAGGATGTAAAAGCTTGCATGTAAAATGTGCCTGAACTCTGCTACCCATTCAACAGCGAGTCAATAGTTCAGGAGTTAATTCATGAGAAGAAGGGAGTAAAAACACACCAAGGTCAGGATCTCATGACCCATAGTCTGTCTATAACTCTATCTGAAGGACCTTGTAATAGATAGGTATGTGGCTTGGAAAATACATAACGTTGTGGTTAAGTGAGGCATTTCACAAGTTTTGTAACATCACACTACTGGCAAACTTTCTTGAGCGTGCATCATATTCAGATTGGAGATCTCAGAGGGACGGAAAACGTTAGGGTGATGAAGCTTTTAAATCTCATGATACACAAACTGATTTGCCAAAAAATATTTACAAGCTGGTGAGCGTCCCATAAACTCCCTCCAAAGATTTTTCTCGTTAGGCACTGGAGGAGCTGTGCTGATTTATGCCAGAGCTCTGGTCCTCTCCTCCCCATCGCCCAGCAGCCAGGGAGTGCCAAGCCCAGGTAATCTCTCCAACAGCCCATTTGCTGTTCCTCCTCACAGCACCGAGAGGTTTGTGTACTGTCAGCACCCACAGCCACTTTCCTGTCTTTCCATCACTGATGTGGTACAGGAAAGGTTTAGGTTTCCAGCTCTGCACATCTCAGGGCAGGAGGCCCACCTTGAAATATGGTTTCAAGGCATTCTCCTTCCTGCTTTGCCTGTAGAATGCCAAATTTCCCAGCCCCAGAGGAAAGGCTCAACTACTTTTCTAGTGAAATGTGGCCCTGGTGAGGCACAAGAACAAAGCTAAGCTCAGCAGGGCCCACAGACTGCATGCTTTCTATCTGGCCCTTAGCATGACTACGGTGGGTGACCCATGAGCAGAGCTTGATATCCCATGCCCAGCCTTGCTCCATCCCATTATGTGTGAGCTGGAAGGGGCTGAAAAGGGCTGGGCATGGTCTAGCTCCTTCTGGGAAAGCTGGAGCACCTTTGCAGGCTTGCAGCTTTGCAGTATGGACAGTGGGTTTCATTGTTAAAGGATGTGGTGATGGTGTCCAAGGGCCTGGTGCCACGGTCCCACATGGCCAGAAGCTCTCTGCACTGAAGTTGTTCTCCAGATCAGACCAGAGAGATGACATAGCTTGAAGAAAGAAAGGGAGGGGAAGGAAGATGGGACTTCCTAAATACAGACAAGGTCTAGGGGGAAGAGAGCAGCAGGGGGAGTTGGTAGGGAGCGGGGACAGGGAGGAGGGCAGCTTTCTGCCAGCGCTGCCTCGTGCTGTTGTCTCATGATTCACGGGGCTGCTGCCAGCTTCTGGTGTGACCTGGGGTAAAATCACTGACTTTCTGTTCCTCATGTGCAAAACGGGACTCTTCATACTTCCCTTCGTAACTGCCCTCTCTGTTTATGGCATGGGATGGCTGGGCCAGAGCACATGTGGCTGCATGCAAGGGTACAGCTCTGAGCCTTGCTGGCTTCCTGCAGAACCTGGTGCTGCTACCTGAGCATTAATTCAGGGAAACATTTGCACCTGGACTTTCAAGGCCCTTGCCCAGCCAGGGTGTTCCCCCTTTTCTCTTGTAGGTTCTTCTTGCAGCAACCTGGAAAATAAAGGGCGGGAGGAGGGAGGGAGTAAAGCATTAATGAAACAAATGCTCCAAACTCGCTTCCAAAAACATTTCCATCTTCCGGCAGCGTAGCAGCTGCGGCATGTCCGACGCTGTGTTTGCTGTAATGGTCACCAGCTGCGAGGAACCGCTTTTTTATTGACCAGAGCACTTCCTCGGGGCTGCAATAGATACCAAACACCTCCGGCTCCAAGTTTTGCAGGTGCCTGGAGCTGGGGCTGGATTTCCCCTCTCCCCCCGCTGCCCTCCAGCCCCTAACAGTGGTGCTCTGCTCTCCTGGCAGGTCTGAAGCCCCACGCACACCCATGGAGTCATGGTAATTAAGAGACATTTAAAGAGGTAATATCAAAGATAAATCATGTGGGGAAAATAATTAAAAAATAATAAAAGCGAAGACTTTTTTTTCAAGAGGATCTTTTGAGGAGGGGGGCTGGATATAATCTTCTTGAGCGCTCTATTATAAGCCCCGAGTTATGAATAAATCCATATTTTAACATCTGGGATTCATAACATCTTGCTGACAGTCAAATCTCATAAAAGATGTGGTGAGCTCTACAGATGTGGGAAACCTCATTCAGTGAGCTGCATAACAAAGGAAATCCAGTGCTTTTTCACTACTCCTTGTTAACTCTGTGGCTGGATGCAGCGGTCCTGACACCAGCGAGGAGCAGAGCTGCAGGGTCACCTGTGCTGGGTGCACCCTTGCTCAGAAATGAACTCAGCATCACTGCTGTGAAATCACGGGGGAAATAAGTGTGGGATTGCCATCCCTCCTGGTGCTCCAGGCTGTGTGTTCATGTATCAGCAAGTAGTTTCTGCATGGGGAGGCTTCCACATAGAGGGACGAGGTGATGGAAAGCACCACCCGAGGCATCACAAAGATGTGAGGTTTTGTGTGAATGTCCCTTTGATCCCAGCATAGGATTTTCACGAGGTGAAAAGTGGGGAAGGAAGGGAAGACAAAGGGCAGGACACCCTGTCACCCCCATCTCACAAACCCACGAGAGCCTCCATGGCTCTTCCGGTGGGGACATAGCTGATGGAGGTGGCCACAAACCAGACCCAACACTTGTACTGCCACGGGTGTTACAGCAAGCCAGAGTCTCCTTTCTATTGGGTAAACCCAAGGAAAGCAAACAGTTTATTATGGTCTCATTTAATTTGGACTTATATAAAGCTGGAGCATCGGAGCCTGTATTTAATGCATTTGTGGTGGCGGGGATTTTTTTTCCTCCCCAAATAGCTCACCATTGATTTTGCTCTTAACAAGTGCTCCTGCTCTGACAGTCCATCTCACTCTCCGTGCTAAGAGGTTGTTCAGGCTAAGAGGTTGTAATCTTCCTGTCGGTGATATCTGAATCCCTTGGCCGTGGGCATGGTTATGTTTTCACTAAAAGAGGATTACGGCCTATTAATCAATAAAGATGAAGTGGGTTAGCAGAGCCATGACAAAGACGGGGTTATTTCGCCCAGGCTGGAGAGACAGGCACGAAATAAAACAGCACCTCAACAGCCTTGTTCTTAGCAATGGGTTTACGTGTGTGAAAGAAACGGGGAGTGGAGAAAAAAGCCCTAAAAAGAGCTGATGGCAATATCTGGATGATCACCCCACTATTTCATTGGGGTGCCTGCGGTATGAGTGCTGAGAAGAGAGGGGAGACCAAAACCCAATCCTGCCCTTCCTGGGGCCAAATCTCAAAATGCTTTATGGCAGGAGGGCAGAATTACTCATATCGGACAGAAGGAGAAACTGAGGCATACCATTTGTTTGTGAGCCTGTAGGAAATAGGAGCCAGGGCTGGAGAACAGAAAATAGGCTTTGGGAGAGCAGTGAGTCCAGCCCAGCTGGCTGCCTTGCGTGACTTATGCTAAGAGGCTGGCAGGCCTCTAGAGCAGAGCTAAAGCACTGGAACTATGAATTTCCAAGCTTTCAAATATTTGGATAGCCTATAAATATAATTTTAAGCTCCTAATCCCCCCCCGTCAAATGGTGTCATTTTTTTTTCTTTTTTTTTTTTTCTTTTTTTTTTTTTTCTTTTTCTGGTTTCGACCTCCCTTCTTTGTAAAGGTTTTGCTAAAGCAGCCTCAGCTCTGACATCATCTGAGAATTTCATTTAACAAAATGTTTTGAATCATTTGTGCCGGTTCTGGTGACTCTGCCAATGGAAACAGTCCCTGCAGCAAGTGCGATTTTAAACCTTGAGTGTGCATTTTTTTTTCCCCTCCTATAGTTACATTCAGAGCAAAACTCTCCTCTGGGCTAGCTCTCCCTGAGAAGGGGCTGCTCCGGGACATCAGGAGCACAATGTTTGCATGCCCAGGGAGAGCTCATCTGGAGACAGGGCGGCTTTTTGTGTCCCTGTCCCATGTAACCCACCTGGGGTGGGGAAGAGGAGGAGGAGGATGGGCTTAGGCAGCCTTTGCCTCATTTGTGCCCTTATATCAGGTTTTCCTTCACTCTTTTTTTCAGTGGGTGCCTGGAGGTAGGAACACGACATCCTGAACTAAACAAGGCAGAGATGCAAGGATCCCAGCCCTCCGAGCTGCATGTAATGCTCATCAGCCTCCATCTAGCAAAAACAAGCAAAAAACAAGGTGGCCCTCAAGTATCCCTGACGCACTACTGCCAGATGTCTTCCTTCTCATGGCTTGCATGGACAGAATTTGGTGCTTGAGGTTGCTTTTAAGAAGCAGGAATGTCATTTTCAAATACTTGACCCTCAGCAACACCTCTTTGACCCACCAAACCCAACAGATGTGCATAAAGAGCCTCTGCAGAGTGCTCAGGACTGGGGAATGAAGTTACAGGCTTCATTCAAACCCAACAGTCCCTAAGACCCCCTGCACACCAGAAGCACCCCATGAAACCATGCTCACAAGAGCAGAGAGGCTCCAAAAGAAGAGGTGTATGAGATTTTATGGCATCACTGATACTGTTAGAAGCAAATGCAAACACGCTCAGGCTTATAATAAGAGGGTGTAATAGATAGTAAGTGCAAATGACTCATTCATCAAGATTTTCCAGGATTAGACAGCAGCAGAAGGGCAACGGCTGTGTAAAATGGACTTTAAAAAATAATCTTCTAATAAGATTTTAATAAACCTGTTAGTAAATTACAATGCTTGACTTCCGGAACTATTTCTCCCCTGCAGTGTTTTTCTCCAGAGGTGAGGCTGCGATGCTTTCCAATGTGTGTCCCACAACCTTGACCATGGGCAGAGCTGGGCAGGGAAGGGATTCATCAGGCCAATGGATGAACAAAAAAATACCACCTGTGGGGAGCAGTTCAGTCCCAAAAAGCTGTTTCAGGACTCTCACAGCGTATTCTTTTGGGATTAAACTCAACCTCCTTTACTTGGAGTCTCTTCTTTTCTTTTTCTTCCTGTTGTCCCGAGTAGATTGATTTCCAAATGAAAATAAATGATGGCTCTGGAAACAAAAAGCCTCCTCTTTTCATTGCCCTTCAGACTGCGTGTAGCAACTGCTGGCTCGCCAAAGCCTTGCTCTAAATCCAGCGTCTGGACGCACACGTGCGTATGCCCAATGCAGCGGGTCTGCCACATTTTTGGTACTTTTTAGAAGTCTGTCTCCTGGGGTCAGGTCATTACATGGGAATCTCGGCTCTCCTTTGGAGCAGAGAACTCATTTTTGCAGCTGCCATGGTTGAGGCGGAAAGCTCACGTGTGCGAATGCTTAGGGGCTTGAAACCCAAAATGCAAACCAGAAGGACCCAGGGTTATTGGCCCTGCTGAATCCTCTCTGAATAGCAGCCTGGTTGTGTTTAAGCTGGACCCGGCCCAGCTGCTTGTCTGCTGGGAGGTGGTGGGCACTTTGGTCCCAGCAGGACAGTGTCTGTCTCCCTCTCCACCTCCTGCTGAGGACTGTCCCATGGCCTTATGGAAGTTTCTCCCACCCAGAGATGTTACCACCCATAATGTTAACACATTATGTTATTAAGTGTATCTGGAAGTGGGTTTATACAGACATATACACCTTCCATTTTCATTTTTACACTCTGGGGAAAGCTTTAAGCAAGGGGGCAGATGCAGCTCCTCTGTTTTATCCCTATCCCACAGGATGAATTGGGAAAACAAACTTCAGAGGGGCCCCTTCAGAGGGGCAACCCCAAAGCCCCCTTACTATACCACAGATAGGTCACTTTGTGGGGCTGGCCAGGTCCCTACAACCTTTTCACAGTTAACCGGGTGCTGTTTGAGTCAGAAGGCTTTGTCCTCCAGGACCGTTAGTGCTGCAGACTTCAGGAGAAATACATTCTTCTGATGGCCAGCGTCCCAGAAAAGCAAAATTTCTCTTTTGCAACCGCCCAGTGCTGCAACCCATCTGCTTGGCTAATCCGTGTGGGGTAAGGCGGTTTTGGGATGCAGCTCAGTGTTTCATGGCATGGTTGCTGGTGACGCAGGAGACCTGACGGGGCTGCTTCTTCTGGCTGGGTGGCAGCTGGATGCGGGACATGTGAGGACACAGGGCCAGGGCAGCATGGCTTTGCTGCCTGGTGCTCCCCAGCCCATGCAGACCCTGCAGCAGGAATCTCTTGGAGATGAACGCAGCATGTCAGGGTGCCAGCTTCTGCACAGGGAAAACTGTGCAGTGCCTAAACACAGCCCCGATGCCCTTTGGTAGCTTCCATCTTCCATTCCAGCCTGAATCATATTGTTATTTTTAATGACTTTGATGCTGGCATCTCTGCTCTGAAACAAGCCCTTGCAGTGGCTTTAAGGAGCCTCCAGCCCTCTCCTGTGCTCAGTGGGGCAGCAGAAGGCAGCTGTGCCCTGCCCCAGATGTTCCCATTCCCGGTTTAGCACATTTGCCCCCGATTTTGCATCAGAATGGGATCATGCTGAGATGCCAGAGCCTGAAGGTTTAGTCCTTTGCTGGAGGCAGGGGGGCAGTAACTTTTTCAGACAGCTCAGGTATTTCCTCCAGAGCTCGTCTGCCACGTCACTGCACATATCTGTGCTCCGGATGGGGCTTTGCTAGTTAAGGACGGGTAGGATGAAGCCTTGACGAAGGCTCTTACAGGGTGGTGGGCAGAGCCCAGTCCTTGTCCTGCAGCCAGAGAATACCAGCAAGATCAGGGATGCAAAGTCCCCATCATGAGCCACCGAAGTAGCAGGGATAGGACAGCGGTGGCTTTGCAATGTTTGCAGGGTGAGACCATAGCAAGGGCAGGGAACAAGGCCTCAGCAGTGCCTGGAAAAACCTTCACCGTCCCCAGACCTGGGTGCTGGCGTCTAGAGCAGCTTCACTGCAAAGCAACCAACAGACACCAAAATCTGCTTTTCCTCTCCGAAAGCCACCACCAGCCAGCCCAGTGGAAGGGCAATAACCCTCTCACCCAGTCCCCCTCACAGTTTATGATAAAGAGCCTTTTGTTGCATTTTAATTTGCAAACTTTCTCTTCTGCCATTCTCATGTACCACGGTTCCGGAGACTCACATAATTATTTTTACAAGAAACGCTTTCAGACAAATAAGTCTGGGGAGGCTTGTAATTTCTATTACCTCATGGCGACTCCATTGATAGACAGCAGCACACCTTGGGAGAATTAGGGAGCAAAAAGTAATGGGAGTTTTGTCCTCACAAGACAGAGCTGTGAGCACTGCCTGGCTCACGGCCAACAACACCAATTACAAACCAGGAGCGGGAGACAGGTCCTAACGCTGAAAAATTACCATTTTCCAATGAGCCCGGTAATGCAGAAGTTGTGCTGTAAGCTACCATTTCCTTCAGGGCCCGTGAGGGATCCAGGACTGCGATTTCAGTCCCCCTAGGTGTTTAGAGATGGCTTATTGTCACTAAACGTGCCCAAAGATGGAGCTCACGTTGCTGCTCCTTGCCTTTGCCGCTGCTCACAACTCTTCCCCGGCTGTTTTTATTTTTCCAGAAGCCCTCTCTGTCAGGAGACCAAACACGCGAGCATAAAAAGCAATTTCGGAGACTCTGTCATTGGCAATTACACCTGAAAGCTGGAGATTTAATTACTGTGGTACCCTTGCAAAAGGAATTGCAGCGGTCCCATCACACGAGACATTTCAGCGCTAAACCGGGTGGCTTCACCGCATGTCAAGGAGCAAAAAGCACAGCACTCAGCATCTCCCACCCCCAAATCCCAGCACGAGGGCTCCTGTTGACACCCAGGTTAACAATTAGGTGGGTTAATTGAGGACACAGCTGTCTGCCTAACACTGCTTTTCTCTCACACCTATTTTCCTTGCTGCTAGCCATCGCCGGTGGTGGTGGAAGCCGCTCGGCACTGTCACAATTCCCACTTCATGCCTGCATTTTCAATTAACACTCTTTTTTTTGCTAGGGTTGATGATTTTTGCACGTTTGCTGGGAATCAAACAGTCCTGTCGGCACTCCTCAGCGTGTAGGTCATGTTCTGCAGCTCTCCCCAGATATGACAGTGCCTGTGCATTAAGGAGAGTGTCATATCGCAATGCCCTGGTAGACACAGAGGACACGAGGAGCAGACAGCAGTTAGCACATGTCGCTAAACGCATCCGTAACCACTCAGTGAGTATATAACAGCACAACATATAGGGCCTGAAGTGCTACAGATTCAACTGTTGTCCAGCATCAGCCCAAAGCAGGAGCAGGTTCTCATGGAGCCGTGTCAGAGTAGAGTCAATGAGGAAGATGCAAGACATCACCATCACATCAGCACAGCCAGTGGAGGTGAGCAGCCCCAGGTTTGTCTGAAGCTAAGCCTCCAATTTTTCACTTTAATGCCCATCTTTCAGGGGAAAAAAAACCATCTCGAGGCCCCTGTTTAACTTACTTTTCAGATGTGTGGGGTGGGATGGAGCCCTGGCAGCAGGACAGCCAGCCCAGCAGTGGCCACTTATTGGGACTGAACAGTGCATGATAAAACCTACACACTCATTTCACCTTTTATGTGCAGAAGAGGACAAGATGGGAGAGCACCTAGAGGCTTTGTACCCAAGGAAAATGTTTTTTGTGCTGCAGGGGTGGTGAGGATCTCAACATCCAGGGCTGCCACCAACCCCCCCCCCCCTTTCTGGCTACCCTGTGCATCTTGCAGCATCTCCCTCCGGTCCTTCCCGCTGCAACCTGTGCTTGGTCTCAGCTGCTGCGCTTTGCTGGGCCGGTCAGCAGGGAATTTCCTCCCACTGGAGCAGTGCTTGCATGGCACCCAGCCAGGGAACCCAGCTCCAGGCCAGTGCTGCCAGCAGCCTTTGGCAAAGGAGCACAGCGAGGGCTTTCCTGGGCACAGGGGAGAGGAGGATATTCCTCCTGAGATGAAAAAGCTGTGCTAAAAACAAACAGCCCCGTTCAGGTTAAAAAGAAACAGTTGTGTTTTTTTTTTTTTGTTTTGTTTTTTTTTGTTTTTTTTTTTCCTCTCAAGTTCTTTTGTTGGAGGATGGAGTCTCAGAGATGCAACATCAACAAAATGCACATTGAGTCAAAGTGAAATATTTCATTCAACCTACACAGGAAAACGTCTTATGTTATTTGAGGGCTATTTACCCTTCTGTGTAAGCTTCCACTTATTTATGCATGTAATGTTTTCAGGCTGATTTTAAAACAAGAAATGCTGATTCAAAAAGAAGAGCCAGAAAGTTTTGTTTCAAAGCACCTTTCTCTCTCAGACACACATAAACGTGCAGACTGGGGTCAGAATTGCTCACTGCATGATTGAATCGCTGAATAATTTCTGTCCTGCACGGGGCTCTAGCCCACAGCGGCTTTACTTTCATCTAAATAAATAAAAGCAAGGGAAGAAGTGAAACCTGGAGGTCACTGGTAGCCTTCCCAAACTTTTTTTCCAGGATATCCCCTTTCCCCCATGCCCTGGGTTTCATGCCAAGCACGGCTAAGGGACGGTGACCTGTGACCTCCCCCTCATCCCACAGCCATGTCTGATAGAGAAGCGAGGTTAGGTTCCGGTCCCACCATACTGAAGCTCTCTGGGTCCCCAAGGATGGCGTGGTGACACCACATCGGCGCCAGGACCCGCGTCGGGCTCAGTGATGGGCGACCACAGCCGCTGGGGTCCGACACAGAGCCGCCGGGTGTAGTCTGCGAGCTGGAGGAAGCGAGGAGCCAGCGTACAACCTGAACTTGGTCAGCCGCGACCCGAACCCCGAAGAGGAAAGCCTGCACGCATGACGTCTTCCTGTTAGGAAATATTAATCACGGCCGTGTCCAAACATGGTAAACGAAACCTCAGGAAAACCACTCCTTTGGCGACCTAGTGCTGCACGCCGTCATGTTCAGGAAGGCCCTCGTGCCTCAAAGGCAGGACCCACCCGGTAGCAGGGCACCGTCTGCAGTTACGTATTGCCTCCACGATGTCTGCATCTGTGAAACAAATTCAGCTCATCCCTGCCGTGCTTTGGGAGTTAGGTGTTAGAGCTTTAGGTTTTAAGGAGCATCCCCAAGAGAAGGCAGCATCATAACCTAGGGATTCTCACCACGCTGCTTGTCAGTGGTCCAGCTCCAGCCTGTGGGGCGAAAATATGGCAAAATAGCAAAATTGAGGAATGTCAGGTAAACCTGTGCTTTGCCTGCTGATGGAAGGGGTTTGATTGCTCGGTCAGAAACCTGCAGCTCTCTGGAAGCTCCTGGTTGCGTGTGGACATCTTCAGTTGAACACCACAGCAACCAGAGGCGGGGGAACCTGGTGCTGGCTCCCTGCTGCCCCCCAAACTCCAGGGTTTGCAACACCTTCCTTGCCACAAGGTAACTTGCACATAAAGCACACCCAGCAGGAGCAAAATTAATTAAATAATAAATATAATTGTCCTCCTTCACCATCTTTTTAATACTACTCTAGAAGCTCCCAGCACATCTCTTCCCATCACATTAAACCTGCTGCTTGTAGGGCCCTGCACTGGCAGGGGGTGGAATAAAAACCATAACTTTTAACGTCCCTCCATTCCCTCAAATGTGTCTGCTGGTAGAGCCGCACTGTGACATGAACCCATAAAACATCGCACCTCTTGCTGGCTGGGCCTTAAATCCTTCTGAGGGCCAAACCTTGCTTATAGGGCCAAAGTCCTTTCTGGGGTCCCTTAGAGGAGAACTCTTTCTTGAAAGGATAAAACTTATTTCGTGGCCAACCTATGTCCAGGGGCTCTAAATCACTTTTGGGGGCCCAAATTCCCTTGGGGGATCAACCCTCGGCAATAGGGCCCAAACACCTTTTGGAGACCAAATCCCTTTGGGTTCAAAATCTCTTTTTGGGGGGGACAAAAGCCTTGCTACTGTTCCCCAACTCTTTTTGGAGGGCCCAAACATCGTAAAGAGGCCAAGCCCTGCTTGTGGGTCCCAACCCTCTTGGGTCCCAACACCCTGAGGCATCCAAACCCATTTTAGGGTCTTGGTGTGGTTTTGGGTGCCCAAGCTCTTGTGAGATCTGAATCTTCTGGGGCATCCAAATCCATTTTGGGGTCCCTGAGTGGTTGTGGGTCCCAAACCCCTTATGGGGTCTGAGTATCTTGAAGCATCCAAAGCCATTTGGGGTCCCAGTATGCCTGTGGGTCCCCAGCCCCTTGTGGGATCTGAATCCTCTGAGGCATTCAAACCCATTTTGGGGTCCCAGTGTGCCTGTTGGTCCCAAACCCCTTGTGGGGTCTGAATCTTCCGAGTCCCCCAAACCCATTTTAGGGTCCCTGAGTGGTTACGGGTCCCAAACCCCTTGCGGGCTCTGAACACCCTGAGTCCCCCAAACCCATTTGAGTCCCATCACGGCCATAACCCCACCGTAGCACCCCACTTGATCTCCCCAATCCACTCCCCACCCCGTGCGGCCACCACCCGGCGGCTCAACGGCCCCTCGGGGGCAGCGCCCCCGGCGGGGCGGGCGGGATGGCGGCGGCGGGGCCAAGGCTAAGCTGAGCTTCAGCGCCCCGCCCGGGGAAGGGAGGTGGAAAGGGGGGGTTGAGAAGAGAAGCAGGAAACCGGGCGGGCCCGGGGCCGAGCCGGCCCCGCTCCTGTCACCGCCTGCGTCAGAGCCCGGAGTTTTCCACTGACGAAAAAGGGCAGCGCGGCGCGGCGCAGCCCCGGCAGAGCGGGAGGCGCCGCGCCAGGCACCGCCGCCGCCACTGCAGCCGGAGCCGCCGCCGCCACCCGCCGCCGCCTCCTCAGGTAAGGGGGTTGGCTGGGTTATCGGGGGGGTTGGGGTCCGTGCGGGGGGGTTTCGGGGGTGACTCCGTGATGGGGGGTTTGGGGGATCGGGGTCTGGTTGACTGCCCCCCTTCCCCTTCCTTCCCAGCCGGGTTGGGGGTGAAGGGAGTTGGGGGGACGGACACGCATCGGGGACGCAACCGGGACACATCGCGGAGCTGCTCGGACCTTTTGGCCAAGAGGGGGAAAGGGGAGAGTCTTGAGGAGGCCCTGCTGTGCCCCCATTACAAAAAAAAATAAAATCAAAAAATATTTTTTTGGGGGGGGTCGAGTGCGCCCCCCGTGAGCTCGCAAAGAAACGCTGCGCCTCCGGTGCCGGTGATGGTGAAATAAAACGAGGCGGGGGGAGCCCGGCTGGCTCCCTCTTCCCCAAACTCCCCGGCTCGGGGATGTTTTCCCGTCGCTACAGCAACACCTACCGGCGCTCCGACCGGCCGACCGACGGACCGACCGACCGACGGACGGGGCGCCCCCCCGGGTCCCCTTCACAACCGCCCCGGGGGGCTCTCCCACCGCACCTGGGGGGGGGAAATCAGGAACAAGAGCAGCGATTAAACCCGCTCGAGTTTCCAAACGTCGATTTTATTCCTCTTTTCTGGCTTCCCCCAGCGCCCGTCACCTCCGCCGTGCCCAGCGTCGCCGTGGGATGGGGCTGGCGTGCAGGGAGAAGCCCTGTCCCGCAGCTAATTATTATCATTAATTATTTTTTATATATATTTTTTCCTTTTTATTATTTTCTTCCTGAGCTTCGCTTTCGTGCCGGAGCGTTTCTTCCGCAGCTCCCGGCGAGCCTTTAATAATTCAGGGCAGGAAACGCGGGCGTACATACGGGCGGCAAGGTAACGCACGGCATGTACCTACAGGAGGACGAGTATGGAAACCCGCCGTGAATTATTCATCAGGTGTAATCAAATAGAGGATTTTCCTAGACAAAGCACGCCTGGCTCCTTTCATATTTATTGCAGCGCAATCTGCGCCCCAGTACATCTGAAGCCCGCTTCGTCCGGGCTGTGCCAGATTAACCTTTTAATGCATTCGCTGATGTTTCTTATTTATCTTTTGAGCTGTCAGGGAGAAGGAGGGGTTTGGTGGCAAACCCCGCGGAGATTTTTCTTTGCGAGCTTCCCAAAATATTGGCAGGAGCAAGCTCTTTTGCCCTGCTTCCCAGGGAAGGCGTTTTGCCCGCAGGAGAGCGCACTTGTGGCACCGTGAGCGGATCCGTGCCTCCGTGCCTGGGTCGTGTGGCAGCAGGGGAGGTTATTTTTAACCGGGGGAAGGTTATGAAACCTTAGACCCGGCCTTGGAGGGGGCGAAAATCAGCTGGGCTGAACCGGACGGCACCGCTGCTGGCCCCGAAACTGGGAAGCGACCTCGCAGGGAGGCTGCCCCAGCGGCGGCTGGGAAGCCACGGAGGTAAATATGGCAGGAATTAAAATAGTTAAATGGATGGGCAGTGAGTCGGTGCTGATATCACGGGGGTGACGAAGTTGCCTGCAGGCATTGCTGGGCTCCCCGCTGCTGTGAGCCAGCGAGGATTTGAGGATTTTGGGGTGCTCAGTGCAAGGCTCAGCGCGGTGCCAGTTTTTCGCGATGCTCGCGCCAAGGTTGCCCGACCTGCGTGCAAATAAACACCTGGAAAAGGGGGGGGGGGCCCCCCCAAGAGACTCCCCCGGTTTCACTGTGCAAATTGTACCTGGCTGAAGTGGGTTTTAAACCAATATTTATCCTGGCTCGAGGTGTGGAGCTGGGGCTGGGCTGCGACCTCAGCCCCATGCACCGGGATGAGCCCACCCAGCTGCCCGGGCAGTGGGAGGATGCTGGTGCTCCAGGAGCCAGGAGGTTGGCTCTGAAAAATAGGTGCTTTTAGTGCATTGCATTGGTTGTTTGCTTTTTTTTTTAACACAAGTTGTTTTGTGGAGAAAGAGTCTGCCTTCAGCTTACGTGCAGATTTGGGATCCTTCCACCCTTTGGGATATTCCCCGTTTGGAAATGAAGAAATTGCAAATATCGGTGTTTTGCCACGATACCCTAGGAGCTGAGGGTGCGCTGGGAGAGGTTTCCTTTGCCTGCCTTGCATGTCTGTATGTGCTGCCCTGTGAAAAGTGCAGATAGGGCCCCAAAATCAGGCGCCGAACCTCCTTATCCGTGGTATCTCTTTGTGCAGCCTCTTAGAACCAGCCCGAGTGGCCGCTGATAGTGGTTTTGGTTGCCTTCCTGCTCGCTGGGCTAAACAAATGCCAAGCCTTCTTAAATCTAAATTACTCGAAATATTTACTGTTGGTACGTTGTCCAAGAGGAGGATCGTTAAAACATTAATTCTTCGCATTCCTGCATATTAGGGCTTTACCCTGCGACTTGCTGGGCGCCAGAAATGGGACTTAGCAGATTTGCTTCCCCCCCCCCCTCAAGATCCCCCCCCCCCCCCAAAAAAAAACCCTTAATGCTTTAAAAAAAAAAAAAAAGGAGGGAAGGAGGGAGAGAGAGAAAGAAAGGAATGCACATCTGGGCTAAATATTTGTTAGAAAGTATTCCCAGGATAGTGGGAGTTCTGGTGCCAGAGAGGAATTCCTGCGGGTTTGATCCATTGCATTATGTACTTGTTCCAAAAGCTGTTTTCAGTAAAATAGATGAGTAAGAAGTCTTAGCCAAGAACAGAATGTCTTTTTTGGCAACTAAAAGGAAGATAGGATTATTTTATTTCAGGTTATGTAAAAAAAAAAAAAGAGAGAGAGAAGGTGGTAAAATCCTCCTGCGCTCTGTACTGCTTGTACAGCTTTGCACCGCCGAGCAGAGATATTTTCCTTTTTTTTCACGCTGCTCTGCACATTTTTGTGACTTCTGTGCTAGGCACAAATGCGGACTGAAGTCTGAGGCTGGCGGCATCACCGCAGTTCAAATATCCCGGCTGCGGCTGGCGGTTTCGGCGGCACCGCTCCCACGGTGCGAATTCCACCGCCAAGCGCTGGGGCAAGGAGGGGAGGGCACCGGCTTTGACCTGCCAGCTGAACCCCCCCATCCAGAGGGTGTTTTTTTGGGTTAGATGCATAAAGATATATTTTGTAAAATCCCCCCTAAAAATAAATAAATTATTGCACCATCCAAAATAGAGCTCGGTGTGCTCTGGCTGGGAAATCCGGCTTTGCAGGTGACCTGAGCATCAGGGCTGCCTCGCCCTGCAGCATCATCCTGCAGCTCCCTTCTCTGGGAATCCTACAAATTCGGCAAACCCCCTCATAAAAAGGTGTTGTTTGGGTCTTTTTTTTGGCTATAGGTGGAAGTCCTGATGCTCTCCAGGCTGGCAGCAGCGTTTCCTTACCTGGCGCATCCCCAGGGGCAGGTTTTGGGGTGGAGAGGAGGGTGCTTGTATTTGGGGAGGGCTGGCCCTGGAGGGGAGGAGAGAGATACAGACAGACGGAAGGATGGATGGATGGACGTCAAATGGGAGGTGACATCAAGCAGAAGTGGCTCTGGGGCTCTGGGATGGGGTGAGCAGAGCCAGAGCAGTGTCACTGACCAGGGATTCATCTCCAGCGCTGTGACCTTGGCTGCTCCACCACGCGCCAGTGTCCCTGCAGGAGGGGATGAAGCAGAAATGACACCCGCTCGCCTTGCCCGTTCGACTCCCAACCTACTGGAGATCCATCCTTGGACAAGCTTGGTGCTCCCTCCGTTGGCTGGAAGGTGGAGGTGGAGGAAGTGTGCTTGGAGCAGCAAGTGGGTGTCCTACCGTGCGAGCTGATGCTTCCCAGAGTTTATTTTTGCGGGTTTTGGTCACTCCGTGTGGACGAGGAGACAGCGGTGCCGCGCAAACCTCCGCTTCGGGCTTCCCTTCAGAGCCATTCCACGGATTTGGAGATTTCCTTCGCTCCTGGTAGTTTCTTAAAAGCAAAGGGCGATGGAACAGGAGGAGGAAAAAAGTGAAAAATCAAGGAGACACGAGGTTTTGGGGCATCGTGGCTGCCCACAAGCTCTGCTTTGCCAGGAGAGGGCTTAGTGCAGGTGCCAGGTAGCTGGCCATGCTGCTGCTGGAGGGCTGCCAGGGACACCTTCTCCCCATCTGCTTTGGATCGAGGCCCAAAAACCCAACCGCTGGCACAAGCACCTGCAGCCCCAGGGCCACCGTTCCCCACCAGAAGGGGACGTCTGGGGGACCCAGGGGGGCAGCAGCCCCGTGGGCGCACGTTGCGGTGAATGATTAACTTCTTCCAAACCAGGAACGGCTCCATCCATCCGTCTTTAACCTTTTAGGGGACTGCCGGCTCCTGGGAAGCTGTTGGTAAACGTGATTAATGAGCGCTGGGGCTTTGGAGGCACGGCGTATGCGCCCGTCAGCCTAGGTGTTATTGTGCAGTGCCGCTGAGATACCGAAAATCCCATCACCAGGAGGTTTTGAAGTCTGTGCGGTTTCTGTGCCGGCTGCTCAGAGCTGTCGGGAGGGCGTTGTTTTTTTGTTGGGTTTTCTTTTTTTTGAGACAGCCTTAAATTAACTTCAGACATGCAAAAGAGGGTGAGAAAGTGATACGGTTACGGTTACGAGGAACAAAATTGGTGGGAGAGTTTCGCAGCAGGGTACGGGGACGTGTCCGGCAGCGTCGTACCTGCGCCTTCACCACCCTGGTCCAGGGCCATTGCAGCTGTATGTCTGAGTCCTCCCGCTGCTATCAGAATTTTGGGATTGCTCTTGGTTGCGTGCTTTGCTGCTGGTTTTATTGCAGGGCTGGCAGGGAGCGTCCTCCCTGGCTCCTCCTTGCTGGAGGCAGTTTTGGGGGAGCCCTTCCCACGAGCATCCCGGTGTCGGTGGCCTTTGATATCGGAGGCAAAGCGTGCAGCTTTTGTGCAATTTCCCACAAACTTTATAAAAGCAAAAGTTAAAACAAGCAACAAAGTTGTGTTTTTTTTTTTTTTCATTTTTCCTTTTTTTTTCTTCTCGAGATGAGCAGTGGAAAAGCATGCAGGAGATTTCAGAATCTAGGCAAGCACAGAGCTCCTTTGTTTTTAATTAGCTGCGTTGTTTTTAATTGCTACTATGCTTGATGCATAACCCAGCCTAAACAAGAATAGCTTATTGAATGGGGGACTGGCTATGAAAGGCACCGTGAGGAGAAGGGCTGTTCTTCACAGTTGATATATTTGTATTTCAGTGCTTCATTTAATAAGTCTGTTTCCCCAGGGGGCTGTAGCAAGTAAATCATGCCAACAGATTGTTCTCTGCAAACTGGCTTATTTTGGTAATTAGCACGACGTTAAAGCTGTAACTGCACAGAAAGCGATCTGGTAAGGAGTTAACATAAAAGAATTAGTAAGCAAAACGTAATACTTATTGTTTGATAACACTTGTGTTGATTGAATTGGTTTCTGGACAGTTGCTTGTCTGCGATAGTTGTTTTTTTCTGCGGTGCCTTAAAACAGGAGAGGAAAACAGTGGATGCGTGCTGGGGTGGCAGCAAGGTGTGGGTTTTGGGGGGCACCTTCTGAGAATCACACGTGCACGGCCAGACTGAGCTGGTGCTGAAGCCTTGCTTGTAATTTCCCTCGCTTTATTATGTTTTTCTCCCTTGCTTTCCAGTTATATGAAAGATACGGTGTCACCATGAGCGGCCTGTTGAAAAGGAAGTATGAAGAGCTGGGGGATGACAGCACCTACTGCTCCTCCTCCTCCTGCTCGCCCCTGTCCTCCTCAGCATCCTCGGGCTGGGACTCAGATGAGGAGAGCTCCCGCGGAGAGAGCAAGCCCGGCTCTGCCTTAACGCCCAGCTTCACCCGTGAGTATCCCTGCCACCCACCTCCAGCTCTGCAGCCGCTCTGGAAGCAGCCACAGTGCCTTCTCCCTCTCATCATACTAATTTATCCTGTTTTCATAATCAGCCAGGGGACTCTTCCTCAGCCCTTCCTCCCATCTTTTGTCACCCATTTGTAATTTTCTTGCCCGAGTCCAAATATATGGGAACAGGAGCCCGGAGGATGTGGGTGTGCAGAGGCGCACGGGTGCCTCCAGGCTGGTGCTGTAGGAGCATCCACCATCCCTCAGCCTGCTCTCAAGCTATTCAGCAGGCAAATATGGGACAGACAGCACGGCCCATAGTGCTGGTTTTTCAAAATGGTTAACCAGTAGCCTAATTACCATGTCAGAACCCGTTTCCTACACAAGGTGGGGACTTTGCCAAAGCACGCGACATGTTTGACATTGCCTCCGCTGTCAGTACAGATAAATGCTGTTTTGTTTTCCCAGCATTATCGGTTTTGAGAGCTTTTAGGAAAACATGCAGAAGACAAGGTCATAAAATCCCTTATCTGCTGCACAAAGGGGAAAACAAGACAATAGGGGACCATCTTCATGGAGGAGAAATGGTCCAGCCTAAGTAAATTATGCTGAACACCCTGTGTATGTAGCAGTTAAGGTCCACTTAGCAGACATACACAAACATGCAGTGGTCTGAAAAGGCTTTAGAAGTCTTGTAATAATAAAGAGTCTCATTCTTGCTTGTCTTCCCAGGTTTGGTGACAAAACAATGAACTTTTTGTATTCTCTGCCTCAATAGGAAAGGGTCAGGAATGGAAAAACAATTTGGGGGGGGGGAAGGAGAGAGAAGCAAATGCCAAAGTGCAGCAGCTCAGTCGATAGATGATCGCGGTGGTTAACTCGCCTTTTGATAAAGAGCTGATGTTTTAGGAGATTGAATCAAGGTTATTATGAAAAAGCAATGCACAATGCAAAGATAGCATCAAAGCGACGGCAGAGCCTGGTTTGAAACCCTCAGCTAGTGAGCAGAAGCTGCTGACACAGCTGGGTGAACGCTTTTTTTTTTCTTTTTTCTTTTTTTTTTCTCATCCGAAACCGAAATGCTGCGTTTTGGCAAGCGAGACCTGTGAAACGTGGGTGCAGCTAACTGTCCAGTCTTGCACTTTCCCAGCTCCGCCATCTGAGGAGCGCAGCTCGGTTCTGGCTCTGCCTTGGTCCCCTGCCAGGGAATCACCCAGCCCTTCCTGGCTGCTTTTCCCCTATTCCCACCCCTGCACTAGCAGCTAACGTGGGCCAAAAAACAACAACAAAGAAAAGCCAAACACTGCATTTGTGCCTCGCCGATTCTCCTGCCTGACATGCAAGCAGCATGCAACCCCTACTGCTGCGTTTTGCATTTGCTTTGTGCAGCTCGTGGAAACTCGCTGCCTCTGAGATTGCCCTGACCAATTAGTCCTCCCCCACTCGCTGTGTTTGCAGAGGCAGAACCAGGTATCTCTGGAGGAGCTCTGCTCTAAATGGCGTGCAGCGTGCTTCGGCAGCTTAAGATAAACCAGAGTCATGTATTGCCATGTTTACCCCGGGATCACCTGCAGAAAGATTAACATCTTTGCAGCTGCTCTCAAATGAGTCTCTTGAGAACAAACTATAGCTTCGTAGTTCCTCCCAGTGGATGGTGAAAGGAAGTACCAGAAAGAACAGCCGGTTTGGCTTTTTTTTGGCTCTGCCACAATAGCCAGAGCCACACTACGGTGCAGCGTCGGTGCCCTGACATCCCGGGAGTGGACCTCGAGGTCCTGCATGCAGGGCAGCAGGCAGGGTGCTGGGGCTTGGAGCAGGGCAGGCGTGCAGGGTGCTTCAGTTGCTTGTTCGTTCTGCTCTGCTGCACGTGAAGAATAAGCAAATGTGTGTTTCCTGGGGGAAGTCACACGGGAAGGAGAAGCAGCAGCCGTTTCTTAGGGTGAATCTGAGCAGCGACTCCAATGCACCAGGACTTGGCTTGGTTTCCTCGCCATCCACTTTCCCCCTTTATGTCCTAAAACACAAGCTGCTGTGACCTTACCCTGTCATGTCCTCGTTGTGAGAGCAATTACAAGCCCTGCCTGTTTGCAATATTTTACCTCCATCTACAGGATGGCAGCACTGACTGTGTGTCTTTCCCCTCCCCATTTTTAGCCACGTCCATCCTGAAGAAATCCAAGCGGCTAAAGAAGAACAATGTGGAGTTTGACCAGGTCACTGTGTTCTACTTCCCGCGCTGCCAGGGCTTCACGAGCGTGCCGAGCCGTGGGGGCTGCACGCTGGGGATGGTGAACAAGCACAGCTCCTCCCGGCAGTTCACGCTAGCAGAGTTCTTGAAGGAGCAGGAAAACGTCCGTCGGGAGAAACTGAAAGAGAAATTGAAAGAGGAGAAGTTGGAAGCCTTGAAATGGAAGGTGAGTGGCCGGGTCGGTGGATGTCTTTCTTTAGTTAAGGGTCTTTTTTGAGGCCTCAGGGGAATTGATCTGCTGTGGGTCTCAGAAACACTGGCTGTGTGGGTTTTTCAGCTCAGTTCTCCACCCTTGAGAGGTGGTGGAAATGATGCTGAGCTCCCCCTGTCAGGTGTCCACCAGGCTGTCAGGTGAGACCTGGATGAGAGGCTGTGCACCCCATGGTCTTTGGGCTCTCAGGTTTGTCTCAGAGGGCTCTGACACAGATTTTAATCCCATGGGTGGCCACCATTGGGGCAGATCTTCCCTTTCTCATTTCTCCTGAACTGGGGTGCTGATGTTTCTCTGCCTTGGTGTCCCCAACAATTCCCTAACACTTTGCCAATTTTTTGCCCTCAGCTAACCATGAACGGCACGAAGGAGTCGGAGGAGGCCAACCAGCTCACTATCGAGGACATCGACGACGACGACATCGACGTCAGCAACGTGGACCTGGAGGACGGCTTCTTCCTCCAGCCCTACCCTGCCAAAAAGAGGCGGGCGCTGCTCAAAGCCATGGGGGTGAAGAAGATCGACAAGGAGGAGAAGCGGGAGCTGCACAGCATCCGCCTGTCCCGGGAGGACTGCGGGTGTGACTGCCAGGAGGTCTGCGATCCTGAGACCTGCAGCTGCAGCTTGGCGGGCATTAAATGCCAGGTACTGCCCTCGCCGGGTCGCATTGTCCCCATCGCGTGCATCTGTCCTCGGGGCAAAGCTAGGAGAAGCTCTCAGAGATTCTCTCCAGGCTGCTAGGCAAGCGCTGCTCGAAAGCATCCACCTCCCAAATCACACGTCCCGTGGGGATGCACCAACGCACCCGCACGGTGCGCAGTGGGGAGAGATGGACCATGTGGGCTGTTCTTGGCAAACAAAAGCTTTTTGCTTCTCCAGCAAGGCTGCGATTTCCCCTCCTCCCCCTGCTGGTATTTTTGTTCCCCTCCTTGCTGCGTGTCACAGCTCCCGGTGCACTCAGGCAAACGTGGGAGCATCAGCGTCAGCCCTGCAGACCCACCTGCAGATCACAGCAGCGGGGTAATCCCATTATATGCAACCTAGCATCTTTTTTTAAAATATTTTATATTTTATGGGTGCCCATCCCATTTTGTTCTGGGGCACATTCCCTATTCCGGGTGCCATTCGTGTGCTGTGGTTGCACACTGGGGTCGTGCAGGGTGGGTGTGCACAGGCGTGCACAAACGTTGAGTGCTCCATGTGCATGTCACAGCCCCCCTCTGGTGGCTGCTCACAGCTGGGACATGAAGGTGCCACAGTTTGTCCTTCATCCCAGGGAGGGGCAGAAGCTTTGATATGGGTATTAAATATCAAGATGCAGTATATTAAAACTCAAGTTGGCCCATTTGCCTCTCTTTCTGGGGTGTGATATTTTGATTTTTTTAAAAACCTTTTAAGGTTTTTCAGTTGTACTGGAATCCTCCTTTATTATGACAACCTTACAAAGAGCAGGTGGAAATTTTTTAATTACTGTATTTTTAGCTTGCTTTTAAACCCCTCAGCCATTCCTTTGTGCTGGTGGGGTCAGTTTTGAGGGTCAGGGTGGCTCAAGGGAAGCTTTGGTTTTGGGTTAGTGTCCTCACCCCCGTGTTGCCTTCCTCCCCAGATGGACCACACCTCCTTCCCCTGCGGTTGCACCAAGGATGGCTGCGGCAACACGGAGGGCAGGATCGAGTTCAACCAGTCCCGGGTGCAGACCCACTTCATCCACACCATCATGAAGCTGGAGCTGGAGAAGCAGCAGCAGAGCAACGAGGGGGTGGTGGAGGCCGAGCTTCCCTTCCGGGAGAGGCTGCCGCAGCTGGGCTGCGTGGCTGGGAAGGGGCCCCTGGAGGAGCGTGCGGCACCGCTGGCCCCCGCCTTCCAGTTCAGCCCCGAGCTGGAGGCCCTGGGGGAGAACAGCTGCAGCAGCGACATGACGGACTCCTCCCTCTCCTCCCACCCCAGCGAGGACCTGGAGGAGCCCTACGAGAGCCTCCCCTCCGACAAGTCCCAGTCGGACATTGACGACGATGGCTTGGCGCGCATCCTCCACTTCAACGACTCAGACGCCGAGGAGGAGGCCAGCCACTGCCAGGACAACCTGAGCTGTTTCCACCCCGCCGACTTCTTCATCGAGGACCATGGCGGTGAGGCCAAGCCCGGCCCCGTGGCCTCGTCCCACGTCTCCGAGTGCCTGGACGAGAATGCCAACCAGGACAGTGGCGGGATGCTGGAGGAGGCCACCCACGCACGCTGCGATGGGTTGTCCTGCTGTGCCCCGGCCCCGGCCGAACCCTGCTCCAAGAGCTATGCCGACCTCAGCCTTTCCTCTGACTCCTTGGATTTCTTCCAGTCCTTTTCGGACTATAACTTGGGACCCCTTTACAACTCCTTGAAGGAGTACGAGAACCTTGATAACTACTCAGCGTTACAGTTTCAGTTGCCTAATTTCCCCGGCTTCCCGCAAGCTGGAGATCAAGGCTCCTGTTTGTTGGAGTCTCTATTCGGTTTGTCTGAATCCGTCCCCGAAACCCCAGCGCCTTTCACAGACAATCAGCATTTGGAGGATGCCATCAAGTCATCGCTGATGGAGACGGTGAAGGTGTGAGATGCCCGAGTACCCAGGGACGGGAAGGACCGGCAGCATTGGGTTGCCAAAACCAAAGCCGAAGAACGGTGGGACAGGCAAACTTTCACCGACAGGATGATGTGCTATGTGAAAAGGAAAAAAAAACAAAAACAAAAACAAAAAAAACCAGACTTACTGAGCAGACAAACTATTTTTGGTCTTTATAGAACATGGACGTTTTGACATACTGCAGCTACAATCAGTTCTCTTGCTGTTTGTGCAAAAATTTCTAAACTTTCATGATGGGGTGGGAGGGAGGGAGGGACAAAGACTTTCAAGTATGAATTTCCTCGTGTTTTGTATGCAAAGACCTGTTGAGAAATGCTCCTTGTGAACGTTGCCAGTCGTACACACAGCCCCTTCTAGAAATGTTTCAGTGTTGTGGGAACTTTTTTTAGACAACTTCTGAAGCTGTATTTATTGTGAAAATTTGTGATTTGCGTAAGAGCTAGTCCAACACGTTCTTGCGTTTAAATCCAAAAAGGTTTACAGAAGAGATCCATACACTATATACATAATCATTCTTCATCTATTTATTGCAAATTCCAGAATTTAAATAGCCACCGAAGCTTGAACTAGCATGAAACCTTATTTAAATTGGTAATACCTCAGATGTATTATGTGTACAATCATATTTTTTGCATAATATATCTGTATTTATTTATTTTCTACCTGTAGTACATGAATAGCACTGTGGTTTATCAGTGACCTGGAAGGGCAATAAGGTCTCTAAGTGGCACACATCCTGAAGATGGCCCTCTTGTTTAAGTCTGGAAGGTGCTGGCTGTTTGGTCTTCACGTAACATTTCTACAAAATCCGAATGCAAGCGGGTGGGAGGGGAGGGATGGGGGAAAGGGTCCTGGGGTAGCTAGCCAGCCTTTCACAGACACGAGAGCACGAAGGTGTCCGATATCCATGATATGGGGACCCTCAACTGCCCAAGAAACACAAGCTAACTCAGTCTGAACAACAAAAAACACCCAACCCTTTTCATAAATTATTTTCTAACTTATTTAACTTCCTAAGGATTTGGCCATGAGATCTTTCGGTGCCTGACTATGCAGAGGACCCGTCAGCGGGGGGCTGGATCCTGGGACTCAGGCGAGCAAAGCAAAGGGCAGCAGCACCCTGCTCACACTTCTCAGTGAGTGCTCCTTGGGACTCCCAAATGTCGAGGGTATCGACCCCCTCCCAGACTTGTGGGCCAGACTCTTCATTTTTATAGGTCAATTGGGTAAATTGAGTCAGGGAGATGGATATGAAGGTTGGTGGGTTATTTATTGTTCGAGTACGGTTGCAGAGGGAAGGAAAAAAAGAGCAATCAGTGTGCTTAGAAGGGAAATTAGAGGCCTCCTTGGCTTTTTGTTGTGGAAATCAGCCCAAGAACATGACACTATTTGGCCATGCTATGTAACTGGACCCAAAATCCACACGCCAGTGATACACTAAGTGCCTATGCCAGCAGCGTGATCAGCTGGGTATTGCGATGGGAACCTGCAGCTTTACATTGAGCCTCCCTTACAAAGGGTGCAGAACCACCCAGGTGGGGGGGGAACACCCCAAAATGGGGCTTTGGGGTCCTTTCCCCCAGCTGAACTGCTGATATCCCTGCTGAGTGCTCTTTGGTACCTGCTGTTGGATGGATAAGCCCTGCCCGCTCCAGCAGGCACCACCAGCACCCTGCCAGCAATTTGGGCAGCTTCTGGCGTACGAATATCACAAAGCCTGGGTTTTATTATTATTATTATTAATTATTATTATTATTTAATTGTTCATCTTCTCTGGTATTGAGCCGGTCAACCTCGAAGCGTTGCTGACCCACCGCGTCCTCCCACGAGGCATCGCCCCGGGGACATCCCCGTGGGCAGGAGGGCGACTGTAGGAATACTACTGGCAGATGGAGGATTTCCTGGAGAGAGATATATATATATATATAAATATATTATTTTTGTTGTTGTTGTCGTCATTTCTTTCGACTGAAAATCCCCTTCAGTTATCTTCTAGGTGGTAGTTGCTATCCTTCAGACTGCATCAAAATCGCTGACCATTGAGAGTCTGGTACCGTTCTGTATTTATTGGCACTAATATATTTTGTAACATTCCTCGGTTTCTCCGCATATATATATATTTATATAAAATATATACTTATATTTTATATATATATATACACAGTTTTTTAAAAAAATGAATGACGGGGATTGACTCCTGCCTTTGTGGATTTTTTTTCTATAATTTATTCATTTTATTTGTGTTAGTGCCAAAAAAAAAGAAAAGATTTTTTCTCTTTTTTTTTTTTTTTCCAAGGCACTGAATTGTAAATAATATAATTTTTTTTTCTTCTTTGTATCTGTGTAAAAAGTTACCTGTTAAACATTTTAAAAACTGGGTATTTATTGACACAATCTGTAATTATCTAATGTATTGATTGAAACGCTTTGGTTTCAACATAGCTTTATTTTAGCTTTCTTTGTGTATATATTGTGATTACGTTGCTTAAAGGTACAAGTTAAAAAAAAATGCTTTATTTTTACCTTATCCATTTGCATTTGTTTAAAAAAAAAAAAAGAAAAAAAGCATATTTGTCTACAGCTGCTGTCTCTCATTTCATCGAAGCAATATGACAATATGAAGAAATTTCCATTACACTTTCAATAAAAGAATTTTGTTTGAATACGGCAGTGGCTTTGCCCTTCTCCTTGCTCCTTCAGCATGGCTGTGCGTTAATTTTTATTCTGTACAGTGGCTCAAAAACTTGGATGATGGGGGGGGGGGGAGGGGGGGGGGTATTGTATGTCACAGCTATTCCATTTTCGGTTTGTTTTTCAACTTTTTTTGGACAGTTTTTGAATGGGTGTCTCCTTCCCTTAGGGTTCCCACCCCAAAGACTGAGATGGTGGCAGCCTTGGAAGGGGGGTGTCCAGGTGGCCTCCAGGGTTGCCCCAAAGTCCCTCTAGTTTCTCCCAAGGATGGGTCTCCTCTCAGAGGGGCACCCAGTGCCAGGCCATCTCTGAGTTTTTGGCCTGGAGGAGGTCCAGGCTAGCAGGAATGGTTTCTCCAGCAGCATCAGGCACATTACCTGGGGAACAACCCCAGTTCTTGTTTGAACCAATCCTGGTGGCACTCGAGGAAAACCCAAAGCAAGCCTGTTTTTCCTCAAACAGGAGGCCCTGCTGTTGGAAATCTGGGATCACACCCAGAGTTAAAAAACATCTTTTGGCTTTTTGGTGAAAGACCAAATTCATCGGTGAATGCAGCTCAGAGATATTAACACAGAGAACAAGCTGGTTTGGGAAATGCCTATTTTTACCTGACATTGATGTTTAAGTCTCTCAGAAACCAAGAACTGGCAGGGAAAAAAAAAGGCCAAAGTCTATGGTAGAGGTGTTTAACACCGTCATCGTGGCTTGCACTGATGAACCCATGCAGGACCGTGGTTTTCCCATTCAAAAGGATGTGTAGGATGTGTTTGTTTTATTTACATTTTTTTATATATAATGGGATTTATGGGATATAGGTATAACGGCAATTATGTCTACAATTCTCTGTTGTGTTAATTGTTCTCTGGCTGGGAGAAGAGCCTGACACATGGTTTCAGCTCCTGCACATGTTCAGGTCATGCTGATGGCTTGGCACCATGCCGTGGGGAACAGCACAGTGGCCACCCCCGAGGGGACAGCCCCGAGGTGCCACATCCCCTCTGTGACCCCACACAGCATCTGGCATCCCAGCATCTGCATCCATGGCTGGGAGGAACAGAGGGTTTGTGGCAAGCTCCTCGTGCCAGGAGGAGTTTGAGGTTGCTTGGGGCGTGATGCGGCAGAAACCCCGCAGGATTTTCCCCAATTTCTTCAGCTCTGGCATTAAAGCAGCAGCCACTTCACTGCTCCTGCCTTTTGAAAACAAATCTGTTGGCTTTTCTTATCAGCTTTGCCGTGCCAAAATAATAGAAAAGATTTTTATTTATTTATTTTTTGGTGCCGATGTTGCTGAAGCCTGCCTGCTTATTTTACGCCCACGGGAGCCTCCCACAGCACAAGCCTCCCTCCTTGGCAGGGCAGGGTGAAGGCCAGCCGGCTTTGGGCTCAGCGTGGGACACACACACCCAGACTAGTGACACACAGGCTGTGATCCATGCCCAGACCCGGTGACACACGGGCTGTGATCCATGCCCTGTGTGGCAGCAGGCTGCGGTGCTCCTTCAATGAACCCAATAAATCCCATCCAGTCCAGGCTGCGTGCTCCCCACCTTCCTCACCCTCTTTATTGCCTCTTTATTGACTTTTCCCTCCGTATAGCCACCATGGCTTCTAACACCCAGAGGCATGGAATTACTCATCGCCTGCTTTCGTTTCTTTTCTTGAGTTGCACCAGTGCCTACGAGAAGAGATAAAGGTTGCGTGTGGCCAGCAGACAGAAAGCGTTTCTCCCCAGGTCATGGAGCAGCCTTGGGGAACAGCCTGACTCATTTCTCGCCCGCAGCTGGCATGGGGCAGGAAGGAGACACCCCGGAGCTGTTCTCAGCAGGAAGGGCCATAAAATTGTCAAAGGGAATGGACTTTATCTCCTGCAGGGAAAAACCACTCCAGGAGCTGCAGGGCAGGGCGAGTGCAGGGGTGTTGGCTCTGCAGCAGCAGGGGCATTTCCACAGGGCCAGCTCTTGCACACCAATGCCTTGTGCCTGTTCTGAAGGTCAAAAAACAAATAAAAGGCCTCTTCTCCTTGTCCTCTGTCATGGAAATAAAGGACAAGTTTCTACCAACCACCATGGCACCAGGGGTAGAGTTTTCCAAGGTCTGCAGCAAAGGCAAAAAAAAAGCACCCAAAAAAGCACCCTTGGTGGTGCCTTTGGGTCCCCACTGACTTCAAGACCTCTGTCCCTGCATCAGGCCCATCCTCCACATGTGCAAGTGTTTTGTTTGTTTGTTTGTTTGTTTGTTTTTCCATTTGTTTGTTTGTTTATTTGTTTGTTTTTCTGTGGAGTTGAGAAAAAAGGTTGTAGGAGCTGAGGTTTTCACTCAGACCTGGAGATGGGCTTGGCCTGCCTAAAAAAAAGGCACTGCAGAACTGGCAATTATTGGTACGTTCCCATGGACCATTTGAGATTAATCTGTCAACACTATGGGATGAGAAAAAATATATATGTTTAGCAGCTATTCCTTATTTTTGGGGGTACTGACATTCGGCGTCACAGAACTCCTCATCACACCATAAGGATCCCACAAGCATCTTCTCCACCAAATCAACCAAAACTACATATGAGCAAAAAGCCGTTTGATTTCTGATCCTTCTGATCCTGGTCTTTCTGTGGCCATCGGTCTCCAGAGGGGCTGGAAGTCCTCAGCATCTCAGGAAATGGGTGATGTTAAATGTAGAGGAGAAATATAAGTAATTGTAAGGCTTAAGAGTTTTCTCTCTAGTGTTTTCTCCCTAGAAAGCAGTGAAAATTCTTCTCTTGTCAGAGGCTGGCTGGAGTGAGAATTCAGATAAGCCATTAATAGAGAGAACTAGGTTTCCTCCTTCACAGCTACAGCTAATAGGAGTTTTTACACTGCTTGATCTGCGTGTTTCCATCAGTTTGCTTCAGACCACTGAGTCTGCTGTGGAGTGAACAGCAGCATTGCCATCTACTGGGCAGCAGCTCGAGCTCCAGCTTGGAGAAGCACTTCTCCTCCTCCACGGGACCAGGGATGCCGTGTATCTCACTGGGATTTTGTATCAATATATATATATATAAATAAAATAAGGCTTAAATGATCTGCCTGAGTCTGGAGGATGAGTGAGGATGCCCCCACCTGGTTCATGTGTCCACAGCTGGAGGAGAGTTAAGTTACTTTTTGGAGTAAATGGAAAGAGAACTTTGTGGTCTTTAAGTGCTTTTCCCATTCAAAGCACAGAATCATAGAAATTGTTTGGATGAGATGTCCGTACCCTGAACATCTTCATCTGGTTGTGATATAGCAGGGCTCCATCGCTGAGTGTATTACTGTGTGACCTCAAGGCTCTCTCCAAGCCTGATGTGTTTGGGGCTATCTGAGGTGCTCAGGGCTATGGAGACATCCACATGGGGATGACTTAGGGCCTCAGGAGAGCCATGCTCCTTTAAAGTGGCAGCAGGATGGGTTGAAATGTCCTCAGATATCCCTGGTGGCACTGACCCTTTTATTTGATCCCTTCAGTGATCCCAGAGCTGTGTTTCACAGCATTTACGGAGTTACCAAACAGCTCGGGGTGTTGTAGCCAGTCTTGTACCTCACCAGAGCATCCTGCACATGGTGGGACCACTCCAGAAGATGTCCCCTGTAACCACCTTTTTCTGCTCCAACATCAGGGCATGGCATGCAGCAATTTTCCAAAATTTAGTGGGTTTTAGCTGTGTCCTCACCACCCAGCTTTTGGAGACAAAGTTGGGAACATTATATATGAGCCTTGTATTACTATGCCCAGTGGCGTTTGCCCTGTACTCCTGGACGTTACATCGCTGTGAGACTCAGTACCTTCACGCAATAAAACCCATGAGAAGCACAGCGTTTTCCACATGCTCCCAAGGTCGGATTACAGCTTTGCTCATAGTGCTCAAGACCAAGCCACTCCCACAAGGCTCTTGGAGACCGAGAGGGCACGAGGGAAGCGCGGTGTGCGTGCTGCCGGGCCGCCACCACCCTCCTACCCTGCGTCATAAATCAGGGCTGAGCAGCACAGGCTGTTCCCATCACAGGAACCCGGAAAGAAAGGCTCTTCTTGGCACCAGGGGCGGGATAATGATCCCGAGCAGTCTCCAACACGTGGTTCTTCTGCTCCTGTGGCTGCAGCGTGATGTTTATCCTCCGGGCTGCTGCATGAGAAGGCGTTAAAGGAGCAAAGTTCAGAGCAGGCTGTGACAGCAGGTTTCCAGCAACCACAGCTGCTCATTGGAGAGCAGGGGCAGTTGCAGAGAAAAGCAGGGAGAGCCCTTGTCTGCTATCATATCGGGACATGAATGTTTGGGGTTGTGTCTATTAGCCACTTAAGCATTGCTGAGGAACAGCCCTGAGCATGGGAAGTTGATTATACATGTGTTTGAACTGTTAATGTGGTGCTGGAGTGCTTTCAGCCCAGGGAGTAGCACCGTCCCTGGAAGTCCCTGGGTCTGCTGGATGGAGGGTGATGAGAATTTGGGGTCCCATGTGACATCCTTAAATCCATCCCTGGCCCAGGCACTGAGCATGTAGGGATAGGCCCGACCCCAGGCATCAGGCACCCCAAAGCCATCAGGGACTGCACGCTTTCACCTCTCAGCATCCAATTGGTTTTGGAAGTGGTTTTAGGGGCTCCACTGAAAAAAATAATTCCCCAAGGCCTCTGATCAGATACAGTCAAGGCAAGATCTCAGCCACCAGCTGGCTACTGTCACTTGGCTCCCAAGTGAAATTCAAGAGCTGTCAGCCCATCACTGAGCAAGTTTAATGGGTTTAGGCTCCTTCAGGGAGAAGCTGAACTTGCCATTGTGGCAGAAACCACACGTGCTGTCTCAAAAGGAGTAAGAACCATCCGGTAATATTAAAGGGAAGGGCAGGCAAGCTTCTTCGTTTGTTTTTCTTTTTTTCTTTTTTTTTTTTTTTTTTTTTTTTTTTTTTTTTTTTCCGTGTCAGAAGAGGAGAACTGCCAATTGCTGACCACAGAGGAGGCATTGCCAAGGGCAGCCCGATAAAGCAGAGAGCTGCGGACGCAGCTGGGGCTCCAGCCCTTCTGCAAGCCTTGAAGAAACGCTGCTGGTTTCACTTGTGCTCACAGAGGGGTTTAAACAGGGCTTATCTGGTTGCCAATCAGACCTCTATGCAAGAGCAGCTAAAGGCAGCTCCAGGGTGCTTATCGGCGTGTCTGCGAGAAAACGCAAAGGACAGAGTGCAAGGCTGTATTCATGCCATTTTATCACGCTCAGACCACAAAACTTCTTTAGGAGCTGGTGTTAAGTGCAGCAAGAGTTCCTCCGGTTTGCTAATGCCCTCTAGTGGTTTTTGGCGAGCAGAAACAGCAATCTCAAAGCTGTGATTTTGCAGATAGCGCTGTGTCCCTTAAGAGAGGCAGGGCATGAGTGGGTTAAAATGGAAAAGGAAAGAAACCAAAATCCTGCATTCCCAAATGCTTGTCCTCATGGCAGAGGGAGAGGGAAGGCTGGGGGATGCCCCACGTAATCCTAGAAGATGGTTTTGTAGCTCATCAAAAGACAAAAACTGCCTTCTTGTGCTTCCTTCTGCCTCCCTTCACCAACTCCACTGTGTGCCTAATAGGAACATAGTTTTTATTTGGAAATCTGGTATGCTTCAGACAGGCTTGCCCCCCCCCTCCCCCCACTGAGGGCTGAAGTCACACAGAAACAGGGGCTCAAATTCCCTGGGTAAAATCACTGATGTTTTATTATGATCTCAGCCAAACCTGGCGAATAACCCAAGAAGGTATAGAAGGGATGAGGAGGGTTGATGAGCAGCGGGATTTTGCTCCAGCTCTTCCCAGGTTAATGCACAAGTTGACCCTTCCCTAATAACCCCCGTTATTCTTCATGGTCTGGAAAACACGAAAGAGGTGAATTCAGCAGAGAGCCAGAATAACTAGGAAAAAAAAAATAAATAAATAATTAAAAAAAATCATCTAAAAGGCAACAGCTCCTTCCTTAGAGTTGTTTTCACCAAACGTAGCGCCGAATATCCTGATTTTAGACCTGTCCAGACCTCCCAGTTTGATTCCTAATGGTTTAATAAGTGGAAGGCTCCAGCTCCTCTGCAACATCTCTCCTTGCCTTCAAGGGAGATGTGCCAGGTTACTCATGGTGTAGATCCAGTCTGTGTAGGCTGACACACACGTGAAGGCTGTCAGCTTCTTATAGGTGTTACAGTAGGGAATTAGTCATAGAGCAGATCTGATGTCCTCGTGCATGTTATGTCACTTACACAGGTCTCTAGCCTATGGATGATGGCAAACACGCAGCTTGCAAACTTCATTAATTAATCCTTAATTTCCACCTTGCAGGAGAAGGCAAAATGTGAGTAATTAAGAGAGGAGGGCATGGTACAAACTGATAAAAGACAAAATTTGCACTGTAACTCCTGCACTATTGAGACCTTCCACTATTGTAGGAATTTCTAAAGCACTTTCCACTGGAGGATTTTCAATGGGTTGCAGCAAACCAGTCTTATGAATTAGGGAAATTCTAACTGCAGTTTGATGGTGAAGAAAGTGAAGGTGGGAAACGTGTGCTTCTTTCTTCCTTTTCATCTCTGTGCAGCTTTCTCAGGATGCAAACCCATGTGTAATGCTCCCATTAATGCAAATGTGCCTCCTCTCATGTAAATCAGCAATCAGCTTGATTTCCACTCCCAGGAAGTCAGCAATTACACGGAAAATCAAGGTTAAAGCAACAAGAGCTTCCCAGTTCCCTTGATTAAGTGTGCAGCGAGATGTCCAGCTGTGCGAGGAAGGCACCAGTGGGAAGCTCAGAGGATCAGACGGATCCGGCACCCATCTGCAGCAAGAATGAGGAACAGGACAAGAGCTTTATGCTTTTTATCCCACTCACGTGCTGAGGCAATGGGCTGCGGTCTTCACCTAGGTGCTGCTGATGAGGGTCCTGCCACAGACGTGATTATAATAATCTGGGGAACTGGCATAGGTGATCTGAAGTGATACCTGCATTGAAGGACAAAATATTTTCCACCCAGGCCATGCAGAAATGGTATGTGTGACTTCAGACAGTGGAGTGGCTTCGTAAAAGAAACCTGAAAAAGAGACCCTGGAGCTTGAAGCGACTGTATGCCCACCATCTGCTGGGTGCTCCAGGCTGAATGGCAAGCAGAGCAACCTGCAAGGACTTGTGTGAACTAAGAAATGAAGTTGTTGGACTATTTTTCTTTGTTTTGCTTTGTTTTTCCATTTATGGAGCCACAAAAGACCACTGGTGGCATCTGAGTGTCAGAAAAGACGTCCACCTCTATACATATTTTAATTAGAGGTTTTTCTTTTATACGGGCAAGCAGTAGATATCCACATTTTCTTCTACAAATGTATATCCATATTATCCCAGATCTTTTTATTTAATTATTTATTTACGTGGTGCAAATCATCTTCTACATTAGCTGGCTTTGCTCATAGCTGTCTTAAGACATTCTAGGTAGTTGAAATATGCCCACAAAGGATCATAAATTGGCTTAACCAAACTGTGGGATATTCTGGTTAAGCCAAGGTTGGCCACGTCACGTCCTTTCACTGCAAGCAAATACTGCTTGCTCCTTAATTAGAAAGGTTATAAAAGCACAGAATTGCTTTGATAAGCTACTTATTGTCACTACTAAATTGTCACCAGCAGGTTTTACCTTGTATGGACTAGGAGTTTCATTGAGGCTTGGTGGTGGCAAGATAAAGCACACCTTCTCAAGCGGGGACAAAGCACGAAGTAAACAAAAGTCCTGGAAGTGAGCTACCGGTCCTGCAGGCAGGGAAGAAATCCAGAACAAAATCTGCTCACAAATCTGCAGTGCCAGGTTGTCAGTTGAGCCAGCAGAATTAAAACCATATATCCTTTTCCCTATCCTGCACAAAATCTCCCACAAATAAGAAAACAGGAGAAAGCAAAAAGCAGCAAAAATGTATTTCTGGAGTCAGCAGCAATAAGTTCTGCAACTGGTAAGATCTACTAAGAAAGTAACCTTTTAAATCCATTGCACCAATGACAATTATTGTTAATAAACAAAAATCCACCCTCAGAAAGCTCACCCACGTCCAAGAAAAGCTCTGGTTTGTCATTTGGCCTTAAATTCCCTTCCTTTAGGGGAAGGTTTCCCTTGCCTCAGAGTAGTATCAGCTCTTCTTCCCTCAATAGAGAAAAACCCTTTCAGGCAGGGTAACTGTGTCCACATAGGTTTTTATTATTATTATTATATTATTATTATTATTATGTGTGTGTGTGTGCTGGGATGGTAATTGTGGAGAAAAAACAGACCTGCTGTAATCAGCACTACTTAGAGGTTGCGAGGTTCACCCTTTCCCAGCTCAAATAACCCCATTACAACTTACGCAGACAACTAAGAAGAACCAGATACTGAAGCATCTTGAGCGAAGTGGTAGCAATTCTCTGAGCAAATTCTTTTTCTACTAGCATATCTGATAAGAAGTAGTGTCTAAATTTGTGATTAAAGTAACTAAGAGAGAACTCCTTAAACTGATCCAAAATATTCTCATATATGGGAAAAAAAAAAAAAAAAAAAAAAGGTGTAGGAACCTGTGTAAGGTACAGCCCAAGGTTACCCAAACACCTCCACACCACATGGTTCCCACAGGGCTATGAAGCAGAAAAAAAAAAGAAAAAAAAAAAAAAAAAAAAAAAAAAAAAAAAAAAAAGAAAAAAAAAAAAGATAAATTTGGAGTGCTTTCAGATCGAGTTTAAAACAAAACAATGCAAACCCAGGCAAAGCCAGCACTTTGCTAGTGATTGTTGATGCACATTGCATTCCCTTCTTAGAAATGTATCTGTCTGCCCAGCTGCCTGCTACTCCATGTAACACGAACTGATCTTTGTTAGCTAGATAATAGAAGCGTTAGCAAACAGGGAGGGTGGTTCAGCTTTGGCTGGACGTGTAGATCCGACCTTGGCTGGACATGCTGATCCCTTTTCTGGGATCCTTTTCTCTTCCCTCCTCCCTGCTGGTTGAGTTTCCCTCTGCCTGCCCCCAAATGCTGGACCTCAGCAGCAGAAGGGGAGTCAGAGATCTGGACTGTGGCCCAAGTGTGGCTGGCAGATACCAGGATGTGGACAGAGGCTGGGAGAGGCTTCAGGTACTGGTGCTGTGACCTGCACCCCATCTTTGAGAGAGGTCCTGATCTATCACTTCACAAGAACATGTAGAAACCTCCACTATGGATAGCCTTTTTCTAGGGGATATATGTTTTCCTTTTTAAAGTCCCCATGAACTGCAATCCCTGTAATCATTTTGTACCATGGAGCATGGTGATTTATACGGCCTAAGTCAAGGTAAAGCATGATGCTGACTTCACAGAAAAAATATATGCATATACATATATATATATATATATTTGCAGACAACTTCAAAACTTCTGTACAAAATGATTAACAAATCTGAGTCAGAACCTACCTCTTTCCCAATTCTATCACCTGGCGGGACCATACAGTTCTGATTTTATAAACATTTTGTGTTTCTATCTACTTCTATTTCAGAAGTCAGCGAAACTTCAGAACAGCCCTCCTCATAAGACTGTATTTTAACAAAATAACTCACAGACTTTTATCTGTTAGAAGGCATCATCCAGGAATGATCCAATCTCATACTACATATGCCTTGGAGCCTCCTCAGTTAACATTCATCCAGTCATTTTCCTGACATCCAGACTAAAGATGAATCACTCTAAGCAGCTGCTGGCATTTGCAAGGTGTCTATCTAGGAACAGAGCAGATGCACAGGTTCTTCAGTTAAACAAAATACGTTCCTACCTAGTCAGGAAGAAAACAAAGTATCCTTGTAATTGGTTGAAACCCAGAGACTTGTTTCTGTGATAATGTGAAATCTCTTTGGGACACACAGATCGAGGGACAGGCAGTAAACCTCAAAACCTCGCCTTGAACTTGAGCTGCAGCCAGAGACCAGTTGTCAGCTTGAGAAACAGCTGGCATAATCCCATGCACAGCCTTTCATTTTCTCTCTGGGCCAATTTTACCCAACTTTGGGCCAATTTTACCCAAATTTGGGCCAGTTTTACCCAACTTTCTCCTGAGGAGTCTGTTTTAAAAGTAGGTTCAGTAAGCACTGACATCAGCAGGTTTGGGGCTAGACGTAACTGACTGAAAGAGAGAGTTAAGGAAACGAACTAGGAAGGATAGCAAGGCTTATCCATCCAGGTATGCTGATGGGATCCACCATCCATGGGATGGATTTGGTAGGACCAGAACTTCTACATCATTTCACCAGCCTTCTTTAACAAGCCCTTTCTATTTTACTGAAAGCCATTAAAAGTTCATTGTGATATTTCAGCACCAAGATCTTTTTTAAGTCATCGAACACTTTTTCCCTTTACATCATAGATCATTTTTAGCTTCCAGTTAGTTTTGGCCAGAGTCAGAAAGTGGCCTCCTCGCCAAGCAGTCTCTTTGCTCACTTTCACTACATTCATCTTCCTCCTTAGACCTGGCCAACTCTCTTATTTCCTATTGCTAATTTGTTATTCCAAAGATTTTGTGTGTTCCCTACATACAATTTTGTTGAAGAACATTGTTGTCTGTTTATTCTCCTTTTGGACATCGTGCCATTTAGCTTGAGTAATTGTTTGTCCATAATCTGTGCTCTACAGTATTGCACATGGCGTCGTACTCGTTTTGCAGCTGAGTGGCTTTGCTGTTGGGCTGTGTCGTAATGCCCAAAGGAGAAATAAATTACTCCGAGAATGATGAATTACAGCTGTTTTCTGAATTCCTCCACTTCAGACATTGTTTTAGTGTAGAGCTCCAGAGGGACTGTCTGTGTTTTGCTCTGTGCTTTACACATACGCTTGGTGAAAGAGGTGAACCTATAGGTCATATGTGAATGGGGAGATGGGAGACTGAGCACTGGGACTGGGAAGCTGTAAAAGCATTTTCCAAGGGTGAAAAGCCTTCAATTTATATCTTTAGTCTTTAATTGTAATGGAATGAAATGAAAACAAACAAAAAAACATGGTGATTGGAGTTAATGGCAATGAGGAGGCTGATTAGTTTTTGATACCACGCAGTACCACAGAGTTCCAATTAATTACAAAACTTGGCTTGAGATACCAAAGTCTAGAGCTGCCATCCAAAATGCCACATTTAGCCTACTGCTAGATCTCGGATGCAGGGGCTATGAATTCCGCTTCAGAACATGCTCAGTCCTGGTTTCAGAGTGCAGGATTGTTGCTCTCCGAAGGACCATCTGAAGCCAAGGCCACCTCAGGGTTTCTCACAAGTGTAGACAAAAAAATGAATGTCTGTGCTCCATATCCCCAACAGTAAACAAAATGAGCTATCTTTCATACCACAAAGCCAACTCAAGGGGCCTGTTTGTGTCCATAAGGCAAAACTCTTCTGTATTATAGAAAAAATCTCTCATCATGCTGCCAATGGAGCATGGTCTGTCATCCATATCAACCTTCCAAACCAGCCTTTTTGTCCTTGTTCTCAGAGCATCAAAACTAAATATTTTGATGACCACAATATTTTGTGGATGAGAACATTATTTTATGAATGATGGTAAGGATAAGGGAGGTTGCAAGAGATAGAGTGGCTGGTGGGAAAAGATTCCAGGACTGGAAGAGCAGATAAGAGCTGAATGGAGTTGATGGGGTCCATTGGAAGCTACTGAGCACAAAGATGAAGGTATAGTCATCTTTTGGGGTGGCCCTAACGCACAAAATGACCTCCAGACATCAAGAAGGTTTATTGCACATGTTTATTGTACAGTTTTGTTTATTCTGCTCTTCATCTCTTTTCCTAAGCATCTGCTATCAGCAATTGTCACTAGGATATTGGCTAGATGGACCTTTGGAATGACACATTTCAGCCCTATACATATATATATCCATATTTATGGAGTGATGAGAATTAGAATAAAAGTTAAAGGAGTTTTGAGGGTGTGACAAAGGTTCCAAGGAATTAAAGCTCTACCCTGAGGCTTAGTGTGAAAGCCATGCTTTTTGGTGCTGAATATTTGTTTGAGAGAAAAGCCTGTTTGAAGGCATTTTCAGCAGCATTCTTATGCAGTACGTCTAGGTTTTCAGTAGTTATTATGTGTACTTTGAGTGTTTTAACTCATACAAGAAATCCACTTTTTTCTGGGGTAGTTTTCTTCTGGCTGACTGAACTATAGTGCGTAAATTTAGTCAGCAAGGTAAGTGGAGTAGCAGGCAGCTGGGAGGGAAGAGAAGACATCTGAAGAAATTGACCTCTGTTCTGGAGACATTTTACTCACAATGTCTTATGAAATGGAAGACATTTATTTTTGCAGTGCAAATTCTTTCTTCTTTATAGAAGCAATTCAACGCAACATCTCTACTCAGTATAGTATTAAGCACACTGTTAACTCAAGTATGTGCTAATGTAAAGCATGTGCTACTCTTCTCAACAGAAATGATTTTAAATGTATTAAAATAGGAGTTGAGAAGATTCTTTCCAAATATGAGATTTAAAAAGGTGATGCACACAGTGTGTTTAATTTGTCATTATTATTTCTCTATGTTCCTTTTCTTCCATACCTGGATTTGAGTTGATCAGCATATTTATAAGCTCATAAATAGTCCTGTCATATCATCTTTTGGCAACAAGTTAGGACAACATCAGTGGAAAGCTTCTTGTTACATAAGTAAAAAAGTCTTTGGGTACACTGTGTTGATGTTTGATAAAAGCTTGATTGAATGTCCTGTTCTTAAAAAAATATACTATAAAATATACTACAATGGCCTTAATCATTGATAAATGAGGATAAAGGGACACATCGCCTTATATTCTCTGTTTTTATTACTACATGGTGAAGCCTTTATTTCAGTAAGAGTACTGTGCATTATTGAGCTGTAAAAAAGTATGCACAGCTGATTTGTCACATCACACTATTTATGTCTGTACCAGGGTGCAATCCTTTGAAGATTTTTTCTTGTTTTTATTTTATTTTTTATTTTTATTTTTTTTTTTTACCTATAATACATATGATTTAAAATAAATCCTTATCTAGAAGGAAAAAAAAAATCAAGAAATAGGAAAACACTACATTTCAGCAATGGAAATCATAAAAAGACATGAGGTAATGCCTGCACACTTTAATTATAAAAATATTTGTTAAATTTAAATGATGCTTAATGCTGCTTGCTGGTAAGGAGACCCTTGCAGTACTTTTTATTGATATTATAGCAGTGATATTGTCTGTTTTTATCTCTGGTTGATGGATCTTTATCGTGGAGAACTTTGGGATATCCCCAAGCACCACAGACTTTGACTTTTAGGTCCCTGGGATGAAACTTCCAACAGAGCAAGGAGGTAACCATTTTTATTAACTTCGGTAGTAAAGATCATTTGAGAAGCATTCTGATACATCCCTTCTCCAGGTTTGCCACTGATAAAAAAAAAAAATAAATAAATAAAATAACCCAGGCTTTCTACAATAGTGACATGACCAAGTGATGAAGTCATCGAGTGAGTTGGCATACTGACCAACTCCAGGCTCTGCATCTTCAGTGTGTGCAGCTCAGGAGTGTAGTCTTAATCCAGACAATAGCAGGGATGGCTAAGTCCATTAGAGCAGAAAAAACACTTCCATAAGTTATAAACCGTCTGTCAGAAAAGCTGTGGTTATGTGGCAATTGAAGAGCCAACGTCCAAGAGGATTTAGACCAATCTGAACCATATTGCTGATAGCTCCTTGGCTCCAGTCACTGTTCTTTCTAACTTTGTGAAAGTATCTCAGAGTTGGATTAGCTCATCCCATGTGCCTATCTGAGAAGAATAGAGGATAATCATTCTTAACATGAAGTTACCATATTTACCTATAAAAGCACAAAGAGAAAGGAGAGTCTTCTTGGAAAATTTTGAAATGTACACAGTCAGTATACTTCCATTTGCAAATCTATAAACAATAGGAAGTGTATGAATTTCTTTAGGTAGATATTTATCTTTATGATGTATTGATGGACATACAGGTGTTCTTATACATATGATATCCATTCATTTATAGCTACTGAGTTCCTACAGTTTTACAAACCACATTCTTGCCAGTCCTGATGCATACATTCATGCAAAGTCAACCATTTAAAGAAGACACAAATCAAGTCCTACCCCATGTAAACTGTTAAGGAAGGAGGAAGTTAGCCTTGGCGGAGAACAAGTTTGGCTGTTTGCTTTTCTCACTCTACCACAAGTCTTGCATTGGATCATGATTGCTTAAGTACCTAGCTTCTGCTCATAGGCTTAGACAGAGTGCTTCTGCAGTTAATCGAGTACATTAGCTTAGGTGCTGATTGACTTTCAGCTCCATCAGCGGTATGTGTTGCTGGAAACCTGCCAATTCAAATCCCTCTTTGGAAGACAGATGCTTACACTTCTCCAAGCTTCTATCTGAAATGTCAAAGTTGGTGCTCTTAATCTCATCCCAAAATGCTAGCAAAATCAAGAGCTTTTCTAAATGTTCCATGTTCCCTTTGTGAGATAGTGAACAAGAGAATAGATGGTCATGACAAATGTTAACTATGTTGCTTAGCACAATACACAGAGATACACCTATACTATGGTGATGATGACAAATAAAATAATGAGGAGCATTATTCAAAAAGAGCAGCATTTCCTTTAATAACTGCAGCCTGGAAGGAATAACTGAGAGCAACTGGCAAGGATAATTTATAATTAGAGCAGCATACAGCATTAGGGCATTGGCTCATGTGCTCTCCAGTTACAGGTACTTAACATCACACAAAACTGATGAGTTGGGCCAGTTCCATCAGCTGTGCCAAGGGTGATGTTACATACACGGTTGGGCTGCTCTAACAGCTTGTTGCTACAAAAAAAAATGTGCCTTGTTATCACTCCACTCCTGGCAACAAGGTCCTGAGTCTTGAGTCAGCTCTGGTAAAATGATTTGATTCACTAACCCAGGGAAAATTTATTTGCATTTTTGCTCTGTCATTGTAGAAAGCCGAATCAGGCAGGTATGGAACTGGATGGTTTTCAGAGCCTATGCAAAGAAGCAGGTAGACCACATGGCAAGGCACAAGGCAGGAGGAAGAGCAGGACCATCCCACTTCAGCACAGGCAGTTCTTGAAGGGTTCTCTATCATGTAGCAGAATTGCACATCAATGCACATCAATGTGCAGAAATAAAAGAGAAATTGGACATTTACATAATAAACAATTTTTTTTCATTCAGTGCTGCAAAGACGGTCCAGTGCAGGCTGAAAGATCTGTGCAATATATTCTCTATCATGTCTTCACATGTTTAAAACATCTCAGACACTTATGCCTTCAGACACCTACTCTAAGTAATCAAGTTGTAAAGATATCAATAAATACTTAAGCTAAAGATTCCAGTTATAAATAATTTGGATTTGTGGATCCTGCATTACACATCAAAAAACAAACAAACCAAAACCAAACTAAGCCAAACCAAATGATCTTTTCATTATCAGACTGATTATATAGTCCAGATTAATTTTGTTTCATTGTATTTTGATATATCATTTACAGAAATATGTTAGATGTGGGACCCTACTACTATAATATTTTATTTTAAAGCCAATCACCAGAAAGTTCTAAAGTCAGAGAGACTAAGAACTACTTTGGTTTATATATGCGACCTGAAAACAGGTAACAAACACAAATTTGCAGAATACAATGATCAACAGTTTAGAAAATATTCTGAGATCCCCAAAATAAAAAGAGGCTTTTTAAAGTATGTAACAGGACTTACTTGAATTCTCTTACTGACTACATTATAGGAGAACATCCCAGGTAGAAACATGGCTCACTGAAATAATTTAAGCTAGATCTGTCAATTTTTTTTTTTTATTTTTTTATTTTTTTTTCAGACAGAGGAGTACTTACAATTAAAGCTCTTAAGTAAGCATCTGAAATTGATATATTCAAATTAACAGGCTTCTCTTCTATATGGAGCATCATATTTCACTATATGTATGGCCTTCTCCATCTCCATGTTCCAACACTTTCTCCTTCCAGAAAATGTTGTCCTATTAAGAAGTTTGTATTTTTACCAGCTCTAACTTGTATAGGCAAATCTGAAATCACTAGATTTGTTTTTGTGTACATGAAGAAATAGCTCGCTTCATTTAAAAAAGCAAGCCTTAAAGTGGTCGAATAGTCTGCAGAGAGGTTCTGAGGCACTACTCTGAAAGTCTGAAATGCACAAGTATCACTTTGCATGCCTCACCAGTCCTTTGCTGTAGTTACATTCCAGTTCCAAAAATAATCGGGCAGATTGTTTGTTTCTTCACCATTTGAAAGAAAAATGCAGTTTTATCAAGGTTATCACTTCTCAGCAAATCAGCTATTTTCCAGGGCTGAAAAGTTATCTAAAAATTAAAAGCAACAAAGTACATTTTATCTCAACATTACAATAACTCAGATGCTTCCAAATCTTGCAAAACTTAAACACTGACTTAAATTATGCAGTACTTTGTTGTGTTTTGGAGGCTGTAACTAATGAGATACAGCAATACTGCTTATCTCTTGGCAGGAGGCTAAGGCTCATAAAGTAAAAAATAAAAATAAAATGGCAGAGTCACAGGGCCAAAGAGAATTCAGATATCGCTAAGATTTTCAGCTTCTTTCAGGAAGAGAAAGCTCTTTTAAAATATTTCAAATCTATTCATTTCTCCTTGTGACACTAAAGAAAAACCAGAAAATACTGACTTCCCCTGAGAATTACAATTTTGTAAATGAATTTAAGAAAATAGTTTGCATACTTTTACTTATTAGTTAAAAAACAACAACACACCTTTGAGTGGAAACCTGAACAAATACACAGACTTCAAGATTACAGAATGTTACATACCTGGTGATTTTTCTAAAACATTCTGGTAAAGGTTTATTGCTTGTTCATTGCTTCTATTTCCTGAACATGAGATCTGACACTAGACAAAAACATGTAAAAAGGGGGTGTACAAATAAAGAGTTCTACATATGAACAGGTAGTGCACAATATTAAAAGTGTGGTTACTTTAGATATTATCAGAAACATAATAAAAGCACTAATGATTACACTACCATGAAGCATGTGGGATGTCTCCACTTTTTAGGAAGAGAGAGGGCCAAATCCATCATTAGGTGCCACATTGTAACAGGTGGATCAACATCATCACTTTGGAATACAATTACCCACAAAAAGCAAACATTTATTCGTTATTCATATGTAGGTGTAGAGTGAATATTTCTTCTGTCCTACAAAGACTATATTTAGGGGATACAGATCTCTGCTTCTCATCAGGCCTCCCTCTTTTTCTATGACTTTTTCTGTAAAAACTTCAGGGATGCCAACCGAACATGACAGCAATTTCATTATTAGTAGTTTTATGCAACAGTAGTATGCTGGTGTGTAGGCAGGGAAATACTGGATCTTGACATCAATGATTAAATAATGCCAGTTCACTGATGCTCACATGATCAAAATCTTCAAAAAAGAAACAATTTCATTATTATCTGATAAAATAAGAAGTAGCTAAAAATAACATATATAGATAAACATTTTAATAAGTATTTTCTCTCTACTGAGCTCTGCCATAGAAGATAGATACAGAGTAGCTCGTTCTTTTTCCAAGACAATTCCCATATACCTTTATAATTACACCAAAGACAGATTACCCCACTAGAACAGCTATCTCAGTATCTAAAGAATTATGAATATTCTTGAACGAGATTCTTTATTGATTTTTTCATGTGTATCACTAAATATCTGAAATGGCAGGGCTAAAATTATTTCCATTAGGAATAAACAATACTTGAGGAAATCAAGTACAAAAAATAAGAAGACGGCCAAAAATCAGTGTAATCTTGGAAAATGTTAATAGCAGTTTCATTTATATGAAGTGACATGTGCTTATTAGACATTCAAGCTTGTAATATGTTCCATATCATTAGCTGCCAGTAAAAGCATAGATGGAATTCATATCTAATTCAGTGCTATTTTCTGCCATTTAGTGGACCTGAGAAGCAAGCATTCCCAAATGTAAATGGGAGTTTTTCCAAACCCATATTTTATGGGCTTTAAAGCCTAAGTTTACTGCTCATAGAAAACCATACCCAAGCAACTTTCTTTGTTTTGTGACCTGATATTTACATTTAAGTTATGCTACTGCCTTCTGGTGATTTACTTTATTACACACAAATTAGAAATATTTCTCATTTTATACATTTCATAAATTTTATTGGGTGGATAAATAAGCACAAAACTAGCGAACATGACTGTATTTCATTTTCATATTCATGTTCCTTTCTGGATCGTGTACCATTCAAATGCAAGAAATATGACTTAAGAATTCACCTATGACAATTCTTTTATGTCCAAAAAATCAATAAATACTTTCTCATTTACATTTTTGTGGACATGACACTAACAACAATTTCACTCACTTTGTGTACAGATATTACAAATAAGATGTTGACTAAGATTATTAAAAAAGACTTTATTTATTAGCTGTTGTATCTGTTAATACATTTTTATAGATCCCAGTAGTTTGTACATAGCTCTTCTGAATAATGTAGTGCTCATCAGACTGGACGTTAATCAGTGCTGCCACCTGCTTCTGAGAAGAAGTTAAACCTGGCTGCATCCTAACAGACGCATTTCAGTGTTCTCTGATGCAATTCAAAAGCATGTAGAAATGAAGAAGAGCATATGAGAGATTCATTAAACTGAAATATTAATTGTAACAATTTCTGTCAAGTTTTCAGAGCAATTCCTTTTGCGTTTGTCTGTTTTCTGGGCATCAACCTGAGGAGTGGGCACCTGCCTTCACATCACCTTTTCTTGCTCCAAAACAGAGAGCTCAATTCAAGTCTCCTACCACCAGATTTATGTCCAAACACCAGACTACTGGTATTATAAGATCAATGTCTTTCAGTCATTCCCCACTGATGTTGTTCCATTTTGCATAAAGAACATATTAACTAGAGTAGGGATGCAAACTTTACTTGTGCGCTCTCTGGGAAGAGCATGGCCATTGAACTATACTTTCTATATACTTTTTTTTTCTTTTCTTTTTTTTTTTTCTTTTTTTTTTTCCTTCCTGGCATTTTTCTCGTATTATGAGATTTTGGTACAAAATTTCCTTAAAGTCATGAAGGTCAAGAAGGCGATTGAGATAGCCCAGTATGGATTTACCAAGGGCAAATTGCACCTAACCAACCCAATGCCTTCCAGAGTGAGATGACTGGCTGGGTAGAATGATCGCAGTGGATGTTGTTTGTACATCTTGACCATAGACAAATTGTTGATGTAAGAACTGGATGACTAAATTATAAAGTGGATGGGTGGATTGTCAGGTCCCACTTGTGGCAATACTGGTGGCATGCCTCAGGTAACTACAGTTTAATATTCTTATTCATGATCTAGGTGATGGATTAGAGTGCACTCGCACTGTACTTGCAAGTATTACCCAACTAGGGGGAGTGGTTGATACGCCGGAGGACAAGATTACTCTTCAGAGAGCCCTGGACAGGAAATGGGCTGGCAGAAACTTCATGCAGTTCAGCAAAGTCAAATGAAAAGTCCTGCCTCAGGAATGGAATAGCCATGTGCAACTGTGCAGGCTGGAGGGCACCTTGTACAAAAGGGTCTTGGAGTACCAGTGAACAACAAATTGCACAGTGAACCCTTGCATCAAATAAAGACTAACATGTTGGGCTGAATTAGCAAGAGCATAGCCAGCAGGTCAAGGGAAGTAATTTCCCCCTCTATTTGGCAGCTGTTAGGCTGCATTCCTGGAGCAGCATGTCCAGTTTTGTTTTTCCCAATACAAGAGAGACACTCACATACCAGAACAAGTCCTGTAAAGGACCACCAGAGTAGAGGACTGGAACCTAGGGTTAATCAGCTCACCTGGTAACATAAAGCCACAATGCACCAGCAGAATACTTCTTCAGGCTCAATTGGAAGTTACTTAGTCACTTAAACATAGGCTTACACAGCCATTTAAAATGCCCCAGAATATCTGACACATCCTCTCTGGGCTGGCATAGGGCCAAAAGGAGACCCATTCGCTTCTAAAGCTCTGAGGCTTAATCCAAACGCTATCCAAGTTATTTCAATTTGCTCATGACTGCATTACTGCTTGACTGCTACCAACGCGGTTAGCCTGCCAGGCTCCTCCATCACCTGGTACAGTGTAAATGCTGGAACATTTCCAAGACCTCTATTTGCATGGGACACACCTTTGCCTACCAGTCCGAGCAGTTTTGATAGCACCGGCATGCTGGTGCAGTAACTGAGCAAATACATAAATTTCTTAGTCTTTGCAAGTCTCAGTAACATGACAAAAAAAGTCTATTAAACATACGTTATTCTGTACTGCTATACTGAACTGAGCTTCACTCTAGAGCTTTGGAAATACCCAAACTTTCTTTAACAGTGAACATCAATGTGTTATTTATTCTCTTGTGAATACAAGAGGGAACTGGAAATACACCAGCACAACAAAATCAGCACAACTGGATACAACTGAACCATTTTCACTGCCTTGTGACTTCTATATGTAGAAATATCCTTATATATGCTTCTCCAAGATTGCAAGGTTCAATCCTTTGCAAATCCTGTCCTTTTATCAAGGTGTCCTGAAAGAGGTACAAACAAATATGACTGATGATCTGAGCTGATTTATTATCCACCAGTGAAGTGGATAATCTTGGCTGGTACATAATCATCAGGGACCAAACTTAGTTGCTCACACATAGGGACCTAGTGTCCCTGGAGATGCCCTGAGGTATCTGAAGAGAGGGCATGCTTCCCACTTCCCGTGGGAGCTACTGTTGAGCTGAGGCCTCACTACCAGCCCTCTGTGCCATGCTGTGGCAGCGTAGCAGCTAGGCCCAGGCCTAGTCTCTGATCTGGATTCCTTGGATTGTCTTCTTGCTTGAGCTCAGACCTGCCCCTTCATACAGTCATACTGGACAGTGTCTAACCTTGATCCTAGAGTCCTGACCCTAGCATGCTGCTCTCCGTCCCAACTCCTTGCTGATGAGCTGACTGCTAACGCTGCCCCGCACCATGCTCTGCTCCTGGCACGGCCTGCACTGCTGAGCCGCTGGCCATTGCTGCCCCAGTTCAGGTGGAGGGGTCACACTTCCTTCCAGATTTCTTCACAGCACCTCTTGTCAGTGAAGGATCTGACCTTGGACTCGGCCAGATAAGCTGCTTAGCTCCCACACTGCCCATGTCTGACACTCTAAAGTATCACAAATTACAGCAGATGGGTGAACCAACTTCTGGCCAGTAGGGTCAATGAAATCTAATGGAGTTTAAACCAGTTTGACCTACTAGATAGTCTTCCTCAAAGTTTTGAATAATGGATTTCTGTGATCCATCCTCAGTAATGCTTAGTTTTCATTCTAAACCATTTTGGCCAAAACGTCACTGCTTGTTTAGGTTCAACTTCTTTGATCATCTTAAAATTTGTAATAGGTATACTATTATACAAATACTTTGCATTGATAATTACCAAAAAATTAATTATACATGAACATTTTTCATCGTTCTTCTCTGAATTGCAAGCTTTCTTCTGAAGCTTACTGGGTTCAGATGGTTAACATCAGAAAGTGTTCACTCCTTTGAAACACCACCTGTAGAATTTCTGATAAGTTCTACAGAAAACAGTTCTGAAAGAAGCCAAAGATCTCTATTCATGCTATACAATATTGCTGTCATATTGAACAATAACTTGTACAATGTGCTGGAAAAATAATTATAAGACCTACACCCTAGAAGTGCCTGTTTTCTCCACTGATTCAAAAAAAAAAAAAAAAAAGCCTATGACTAATTCAGCTACAGCTTTGTGTACTATATCAACGTATCTAAGTGTATTTCGGAATGGCCAGCACATATTTCACCTATCAATGTTCATTTACATAGGGAACTTTAGAAAAGACCAATTCTGCAAGCAAGTTGTAACTGCTAAGCACACAAAGAGTTTTGAAAAATAAGCACTTAATGTTTACAATACTCTGCAGAATCTGTCAGTTACATGTCACATTGTTTTAGTTCCATTTTAGTTCCATTACCCTGTAATATAAATTACATTTCTTTCAAAATACAACTTCTGCAAAAGCAAAGACCTCATATAGATTTCATTGTGTGAAAATGTCATAACTGCATTATTTCAAGTAGCTCAAAACTTTGTAAAAGTCAGAATATATTTCTAATGACTTGCCAACTGTCATGTTTTAAATTCCACATTACCGATTAGCCATTTTAAATCATGTACTGACTTTATTATAAAAGGACAATCCTCTGTTGACAAAGTATTTTGGAGAACACCCACAATTATACTCTTTGCCATTTATTGACAATAATACTATCTTATTTTTAGTGTCTAGTAAACAATTAACAAAATAAAATTTAAAGAGTAAGATTTCAAAACATATTTACTAAGAAACTTGTCAGCAATTTCCGTCCACCAGTTACGGAGCAGCCATTTCTGACTAAATCAAAGTGCAGACTGGTAACCTTTGTGTAATGTCATGGATGTGACCAGACAGTCCTCTCCATATATTTCTGGAAAATCTTTTAAATGCAGACTGTTTCCTGTTTAACACAATCTATAAATGAAGAATAACCAGGGAAAGAAATACAGGAAGATGAAGCTTGAAACTCTTGTTAAACTCATTGTGTGTTTTCCTCAGTAGGTAACGATTTGCCTTTTAGTGGAGTTATCTGTAAGACATGTTCAGAAAGCCTTTTATTCCAGTCTGCTTGCCTCTGGCATGTAATTACATCAAAGTAACTCCAAAGTTGTAACAAACTTTAAGTAGACTTGATTAAGCAATTTTACCACCTGACCACTATATTATTTTCCCACCGCATAAAAAACCAAACCAATCCAAACCAAAACATAAATATTCTTCCTCACCAGAAAGAGGAAGAGGTTTGGATTTATGTAGAAGTATCCACTTGAAATTCAGTGAATTTTCTCAGGTTTTATATTAAACACAAAAATGTAAATAATAATAATCTTAAGTACATTATACATTTGTTTATGTATTTTCTTGTATTTTGCTAAAAGTCTGATTATTTCATTTTACTTTTTAAATAATGAGAACTTCTGTCTTGTTATGGATGAGATACCATTTATATGCTACTCCTCTAGCTCCTGAGGATATTTTCAGCATTCTGTCTAGCAGTTCAACATTCTTACACATCAGCTGTAAGAATATTTCTATGCAATATAATTAATTAGTCCCTTCATTTTTTGTTTCTTTTGTTTTGTTTTCCAGCTCTAAAACAGCTACACAATCTAAAAAACAAACAAACAAACAAACAAACAAAAAACCTATTTTTTTTGCAGAAAGACAAACTGAAAAATAATATACAGTTCCTTGATGATATAGAATGTAAATCTCCCATCACCTTAGATGGGACTTCTGCTCAGTCCTAACTGCTGCTAAGCACTGGATCACTCCCATGGGAGCTGTAAGTGTTCTGTGTCTTCAGGATCTTTGTATTCCTAAAATTTATTACCTCTAATAGAAAAAGAAATAGCTAGTAGTGTTTTCTTTTGGGTCTCGAATACTCTTGTGTTGATGTTCTAGAAACACCCGTGCAACTAGTCAAAATCTTTGGTGTAGCACAGAATCTACTTCAAGATATATGCATGAAATCAAAAATTTGATTTCTTGTCATAAAAATATCATTACATGATCACTATGAATTCCCCTGTGCAATGCGGCTGTTCAATAACTTATTGAGGTCTCTAAGCTCTGTATAAGTTGACAAACTGAACATGAAAACACTGCTTAAGTGTTAAACATGAACTAAATTATCTTTCTGAATAAACACAAAAGCGTTGCAAAAGATTGGTTCAAGGCAGATTCAATTTTTTAGTAATTTCAGTGACAGCAGTACAATTTAGGTACCTAGCAAACTGGACAAAATTGTACTTAAAATATATCTACTTTTATCAGACCACCTCTAGATTTCTTCCCTTCTACAACTCTTAATATGAGATGGATAACTGGATAATGTATTGCCAAAATTCTGAGAAGTAATATGTAAAACAGATGGAAAAAAAAAAAAAAAAAAAAAAAAAAGGAAAACAAGTAAACACAAAAAACTTTGCCAGTATTTTTACACCTTTTGTGTGCATAAATTAGAGCCAAAAGACAAGAGAATGAAACATCAGAACGGTTCTGACATTTCCCAGCTGTGAGTTAGCATCTAGTATTTCACCTGCAGAGACAATGCAGATGGATAGTTGATTCAGACATAATTAGCAATCACTTTAAAGGTGATTTGTATACATGAATCCTGAGCCACAGTCTAACTTGTAACTCATTTCACTTACAAGCTCTACCACAATAAGCTGTTTCTCAGTGCATGCGTGTTTCTATAATAGCTTTGTAAAGTACGTGGAATAGAAAGGGATACAGAGCTATGAGCATTGACTTATGAATGAATGAGTTGGGTCAAACCAAAGCCACATCTAGCCTGCTCTCAACCTGCAACAACAACTCGAAAGCACATAGCGAACACTATGACTGGGACAAGTGCAAATGATACTTCCCTCAAATGCTCTCCCAGCCTTCAGATGGTTTCAGCTCAGAAAATACCATTTGCTGTAGTGGTTTGTGTGTATGTATTGGCCCTTCCTGTATTTTTCTTCAGTGAATTAGCCCAGTGCCTCCTTGGGTCCAAATAAACTCTTGGCATTACGGCCTCCTGGGTTAGGGAGCTGAAGAACTGTGAGGTGTTACATGAAAAATCACATCCTTTTGCTTGCTTTGAATCTGTGCCCTAACTGTTTCAACAGTTCCGTTGTTATTAAACTGAAAGAGCACAAACACTCAACTTCTGACTATGCTCTCTGTACTACAAATTACTTCGTAGCACATCCTCTCTTCAATTGTTTCTCATCCAAATGAAGAAGCCCTAGTTTTAACTTAATCATACCTATGGGCAACTAGTGATACCTTTAATTATACTTAAAGCCCATTTTCATTTCTACTTTTTTTTTTTTTTTTTTTTTTTTTTTTAGATGGGAAGATGTGAGAAAACTATGACTTCATATGGTAATTCAACAATGTCCTCTTTATTATTCTCTATTGTTTTCTTTATAGTTCTCTGTGGGTTTGCTTTTTGGTTATTACTGATTTCTGAAATGACACTTTGTAAACTCCAGGTCTCAATTTAGGCTATTGTTGCTGCTTAGAGGCGACCATTTCACACATTGAATTGATCAGGATTTTTTGCCACATCAATAATTTTATATTTATCTACACTTAGTTATACCTGAGGTTTTATTAACTACATAATCAATATTGCCTATAGTCTAAGATCTTTCTGTAATTCTGGAATCGCTCCTTATTTTTACTGTTCTGAATAATTCCATGATATCTCTGGCATCCATTTTTGGTATGTTTGAAGAAAGATTTATTTCTAATATTTGTAGAAATACAATTATGTGGCTAACTCCACAGTATTTCATTGGCCCATGTGTTATAAAAGACATTTTGAAGAAAATTTAAGAAAAGATACAGTTGTGTAATAAGGTTCCCAAATATGTGTAGCAGGAAACACAGAAAAATGTTTAAGACAAATTTATTTATTTATTTATTTTTAAATATTTGCATGCACTTCTACCACATACTCAATTGCATGCACTTCTACCAATACTACATACTCAATGAATAGAATGCACAGACCTGCAATCCCACATTGGAAATTACACAGGAAAAGTGACTTAAAAAAGGCTCCTAAGAATATCCTGGTCAGGATGAGCCAGTATACATGGCTTTTGAGCATAAATAGCTATTGAAGTGACAGGGAATTTAAGACCTTCACTTGGAAGAAAAGGCAAAGGATAGAGGAAACAGCTTTTTTATTGCTCTGTCTTTATGCATCGCTCTTGAACCACAGGAATTATGTGGATAGATCCTTTGGAAAAATAACATCTCAGAAGTTCAAGCAGTAAGTACCGATTAGTTTAACTAAAATGGATGTTTTTATACTGAAATGAAAGTACTCATGGAGGAAATACAGCTGGCACTTTACCTACATTAATACAGTATTGCTTCAAATTACTACTATTACTCTGAAAACTTTCAGAACTAATCTTTTACTGAAGATTAAGACTAAAAGGCAGAATCAGAAGAATTCATCCTTAGTAAAGCAGAGTGGAACAGATATGAAATTTCAGGGGGAAGGGAAATATCACCACTTCTTAATAATTACCTAAACAAAAAGCTCCATAGACCTTAAAAAACAGCAACACTGGATCATTGATTTGCTTCTTCAGTTCCAAGTCTGCAAATTGGCTCAGCTAGTGGAAATACATTTCTTGAGCACAATAGATAATACATGCCTACAGGGATGAATGGATCATAAACATTTTCTCTTTTGAAATGTGCTAAGTGTGTGTTGGTAAAACACATTATCAGTGTAGTGATAGAAGGAGTAGTGGTTTTAAACTAGAAGGGGGAAGATTTAGATTTACTTAGAGAATAAGTTTTTTTTCTTTAGGAAGAAATTTTTTGCTATGACAGTGGTAAGGCGCTGGCCCAGGCTGCCCAGAGGAGCTGTGGCTGCCCCATCCCTGGCAGTGCCCAAGGCCGGGCTGGATGGGGCTGGGGGCAGCCTGGGCTGGTGGGAGGGGGGCTTTGATGTCCTTTCCAACCCAAACCATTCTATGATTCTGTGAAAAATAATAATGTCATTATGGACCGTAACATTTATTCTCAGAAAGAGCAGTCAGGCATTGGGATGGGTTGCCCAGGGAGGTGGTGGCATCACCATTCTGGGGGTGTTCAAGAACTTGGTCATGGTGCTTAGGGACAGGGTTTAGTGGGTGACCTTGGTGGTGGGGTGATGGTTGGACCAGATGATCTTGGAGGGTTTTTCCAACCTTAATGGTCCGATGATTCTATGACCAGGAGTATAATTTTTAAAAGGCCGTCAAAATGAGAACAACAGACAACTATTCGTTTATTTCCCTGAGATTTACGAGTGTATGTGAAGAAAAATAAAATGAAGAAATAAATAAACAGAATCCATCCCCGCCTTCCCTCCCTCAGGGCCCGCCTCCCTCAGCGGCCGGGAGCCCCAGCCCAGCCCCGGCCCAGCCCAGTCATGGCGCGGCCACTGCCCGCCCCCAACAAGATGGCGGCCGGGCGGGAAGCGGCGACGCTGGCGCAGCGCGGGGCGGGCCCGCCTCACAGCCCCCGCCCGCCTCTCCCCGCCGCCCGCTCGCCGAGGCCTCCGCGGGGCCGGGCGATGCTCCCCGCTGACAACTCTTGAGCCGCCGCCCCTCCTGGTGGGCATGGGGCTAGGTTCGAGCTCCGAGGTCCCCGACGGCGGCGCCGAGGGCTTCCACGTCCACGGGGTGAGGAGGCGGCCGAGGGGATGAGGGGGGATGGCCGGGAGGGAGCGGCATGTCGGCGGCCGCCACGGCGGCAGGGGAGGAGCGGCGGCTGCCGGCAGGTCCTGGGGTCCCCTAGCCCGGCGGCTTCCCCTGGGGAGCCCCAAAACTTTCTGTCAGGCTCCGGGGCTCCTCCACCGGCAGCGTTACCTCGCTCCCCGCCGGGTTCCCTGCACCCGGGGCCGCTCTTCGCAGGCCGCCCGTGTGGCGGCGGGTTTGCTGCGGCTCCTCTCTCTGTCGTGTTAGCAGCTTTTAAATAAGCCAAAATAAGCCATGCTTGCCCTTAGCCGCTGGTTTTCTTCCCCAAATAGCAGTAGAAACGTGCTGCTTCCCACTCCATCAGCAGTTTGTGCTTCCCGGCGTTATAAGATGCGGTTGGGGTACCGGTATGCCCACTTCATCTGCTTTTGTCAGCCTCCTTCATTGACTAAATTCTGTCAGAAAAGACCATCGGTCACTAAATGTTCCCCCTTTTTCTGTTAAGTACACGATACTGCTTAGTTGTCTGTTGACTGAGCGATGATTGTTGGATTTTGTGACCTATGGTGTGCAGGAGGCAGTCTATTTTTTTTTTCCTTTTTATTTATTTATTTATTTATTTTTCCTTTTCCTTCAGGCATTTCATATAAATTTTGTTGGGGTTTCGTTTAGTTTTCAAATCTACTGCAGACTTTCTTTGCAACTTCCATCTCAATACAAGAATCTGTATGGCTCTCAGACATCTGGACAGGTGTCGTGAGCTGTAATAGCTTCCACATACTTTCTCTTGCATACGTTTTAATCTTTGACATTGTGGTATATGGTAGTTTCATTGTAAGGCTTCTTGCATGTTATTTAGAATTGGAGTGTAGGCTGAACTTTAATCTTTTTTTAGCTTTGTAACTTGGTGCAGTGTAATGTGGCAATTTGCTGTTGATGCATTTCGTGGTTGTGGGAAAGGTGGATGCTTCCTTCACCCACTGTGGTTAACATCACTTGTCTTGACTATTTGATAATAAAGCATGAATTTTGACTTTTAAAGTTTCTGCTGAAGTAACTATGCTAATATATATATTTTTCTTTAACCCACATAGATAGCCATGTGAGGAAAAGCCCCAGTACAGATGCAGCTTTATCTAATAGCGAAAAGGTTTACAATACAGCACGAGACCAATTATAAAATGTAGCAATTGTAACTTTAGTATATGAAACTTCTGAACTTCTTAGTTTAGATGATGTGTGGGTTGTAACTTAGCCACTGAAAGCATGGGATGGCTTTCTGGACTCAAATATATTGCAGGTTACAGGCTGTACTGTGGTGTTAGTGAACAATAAAGCAGTGTTAGGATGTTTGCAATGGTTCCCTTAGGATTAAGTTGCTTTGCTGCTATGCTTCTAACAAGATGTACTCTGCGTATATCAAGTTCTGTTAGCCATGCATTTCTAGCATACTCTTCTAAGTGTTCCTATTCTAACGTGCTGTAAATTGTGGGAAGTTGTGTTTATGTAAAAAGTCGTATTTTAACTGGGAACTCTCCAAGAGCTCAGGCAATTAGTAGCATGGAAGAAAGTCCCAAAGCAGCTCTTGGAAAACTAAGCCCTTCTCCAGAGTCTTCAGTACTAGTTACTCCATGCTTTGTACTCTGCATCACAATACTTGTTTCTTGTGTGGTGTTCAAAACCTACATTTGGCAGCTTAATTCGGCCACCTGTTGTTCTTCTGAAAAATAAATTCACAATCGTGGACTGCTTCCCAAGGTCTGTCACTTGGTATCTCTTTTCTGGTTCAATCAAAAGTAAATATTGAATCAAGTGTAAAGATTAACACTGTGTCACTTAGCGTAACCACAGATCCATGTACAGTAATAAAAAACTGTATTCTTTGCAGGTTCAGGAAAACTCCCCAGCTCAACAAGGAGGACTGGAACCTTTCTTTGATTTCATCATTGCGATAGGACACACTAGGCTTGTAAGTCTTTTCTCTTTTTTTCTTTCCTGTATAAAGCATGGCTACTGTAATTATGAAAGGTAGAAGCCAAAGCTGTCAGAATAGAGAAAGCATGTTGAATTGGATGTTGATATGGTATTAAAAAGGTAAAGTAAAACTTGGTAGTGTTTAAAGCCTTTTCTCTGGCTGGATATGAATTTGACGAAAGAGTCTTATTTATGCCTTTAGTCACCTTAATTTCTTAACAGATTAACGCAATATTTATGATATTACTCATTCATGCATATTTTCTGCCACAAGGTGATTATTGAACTAGTGAGTCAATGGTAACAGCTTAACATTTGTTTAAGCAAACCTGTTTCGAGATTTGATAAAATACGAAGAAGAATCATTAACAAGAAGAAAACCGCCACGTGGCCAGTTACTTTTTACTTTAAGGCTGGTAACACAGTTCTGTACGGTGAGTTATCAAAGAAGAGTTGAGTAAACTTAAATGTATTGTTTTGGTTAATAAGGCTCACAGCTTTGGCTGCATGCTTCATCCTGGCTACATGGAAGCTGAATTCATTGTGTATTAGTGCAGGTGTCTTTCTGGAAATGTTCAGTATAATGGCAGATTTTGGTGGAAGAACAGTCAATCTGATGACATTACAGAAATAATTGTAGTTTACTAAGATGCTTCCAAAGAGTCTGTCCTTCCACAGCCAATTTGCAGTGGTTTTTTTGAAGGGTTATGGAGCAAGGACAGGGATCAGGCATGATGTGTTGTTGCTTATTGTTCTGATTGCGTAGTTAAGATTTAATATTCCTGTTACTCAGCAGCAGTTAGGAAGAAAAGGAAAGTAAGTGATGAAACTGAATAGCTGTAATTACTTTCACAGAGGAACATGAGCTGACAGTACTGACATCTTTCTAATAGAAAATTGAAATGCTGATCGTAAAATGTAGAGTCTAATGACAGTTTTGGTTCTTAGTATTCAAATTTTGCCACAGGTGTGATGTGTGTTACAGGTGCAATTAGAAATGTTAAGCATGTATCTCTCTCTGTGGTCTACAGAATAAAGAAAACAATATGTTGAAAGATCTGCTGAAGGCAAATGCTGAAAAAGCAGTGAAGCTGGAGGTGTATAACATCAAAACAATGAAAATAAGAGAAGTGGAGGTGGTCCCCAGTAACATGTGGGGAGGACAAGGTCTTCTTGGAGCCAGCGTGAGGTTCTGCAGTTTCCAGGGAGCCAATGAACACGTGTGGCACGTTTTGGTGAGGCACAGTTCTTTGCTTGTCCAACAAGTTGTCTAACAAGCTAAGAACAGGATGTAAATTGCCATTTGGAAACTTCCTGCAAGATACCAATATACTGTTGTTGTTGGGGACTGTTCTGCGTGGAGGGTAAACGTGGAAAAGGTTTTTTACTATTCAAACCTGAAACGTTTTTGTTTTTTCATTTTCTGTCAGAGGAAATGTGCCACTTAGCATTTGGAATAAGTGGTAGTTCATGCTCTGAGATGTTCCAGGAATGTTTTCATAAGGATCTACAGATAAAGCATAAGAATTTCACCTGCATCTTCATGCTGAGTACAGTGAACTCGGTGGCTTGTTAGTTAGTGCTCATACAACTTCATTTCGAAGTATTTAAGAGTAGTTTGAGTACAGAAGTGCAATGCTGAAATCACAAGAAATTAACATAAGTCTTGAAAGCTCATCTGAGCCATTTGAACCGGGACACGTTGTCAATGGTTAGTACTGCTATGAAGACAATTAACTACATTCCAATCAGACCACGTTGACTGTATGAGGGGGAGAAGGCTGTTTGTTGTCTTATGTTGAAGAATCAGTGGCAAAAGCAAAAAAGGATTTTGGTTCGGTTGGTGCCTCTGTTGGTTCAACTTCATCAAAGTAATATTCATATATAAAAAGCACCAAAAAAAACACAAACCGCTTTAAATTAAAAGGCAGAGATGGAAGTATAGAACAGCTTAGGTAAAACTGACCGTTTTGTGATGTTTCTGGTTGTTAAAAAAAAAAAAAAATAATGCATCCTTAACATCTTTGAAGTATCTCATTTTGAATTGGTGGTATCTTGGTCTTTTTTTATTCAGCATATCCTACAAGACCTATATGTAAACTGTTCAGGGATTTTTTTTGTCCCGTAAACAAATGCTCTTTCCTTCTGTTGTTCTTGGAGTTAGCTTTCCCTTTTTGATCTCTGGGTAACTTATTCTGCTGTGAGCACAGATGACGTGTCATTCTTTCACAGGATGTTGAACCTGCATCTCCTGCAGCTGTAGCTGGATTGCAGCCATACACTGACTACATTGTTGGATCTGATCAGATTCTACAGGAGGTAGGGTGCATGTTCCTTCAAGCAGTGATTGTTTTTGTGCCTGCCATGTTTACGTTGTAGGGTTTCTCTTATATTTGCATCTGCTTGCACATCAAATATATGGGGGATAGTATTGGGGGATTTTGTGAGGCTGATGTTTATGGGAGATGCTTAAAGGCTGAGGTACCTTTAAAAAATTAATAAAAAATATATGACTTACAAAATGATGCCCCTAAAGATCAAACACTAGTGAATTTTATTCTGTCTTTGGGTTTTTACTGTCTCGTGTTGAAGTAAATGCCTGAAATGCTAATTTACTTCCAGCTCCTCATCTTACGCATTTAAATTTAATAACTACTACTATTTTTTTCTTAGTCAGAGGACTTCTTCTCACTGATTGAATCCCACGAGGGAAAGCCGCTGAAGCTGATGGTTTATAACACTGAAGCAGACTCCATTCGAGAGGTAGTTGTGACTCCCAATGGAGCTTGGGGTGGAGAAGGAAGGTACTGATCTCCAGACTGTCACTGGCTGATGACAGGTTATACACTCGTTTTAATTGAGCTCCTGTTAAAAATATCAATTACAGCTTGTTGTTTTCAACTTAAGCCTTATTTCCTTACGTTTGTCACAGAAAAATGTTCATTCTTCTATTAAAAAAAAAAACAAAAAACTAATAATTAGGCATGTTCTGGATCTAGCCCTGTTTGAGTTGACATTGATGGCAAAACCTGTGTCCACTTTCCTGATGGCAGATTTACTAACCGCATTCTCACATTCAGTAAATCAAGAACAAAATCTAAATCAGGTCAGATTACGTATTTTGTAAAGATAAATAAAATAGTTGATCAAAAGCTGAGCTACATAACCTGTTAAATATCAGTTGCAGAGTATTCCTTGTGTACTGTAAGTAACTGAAATGATTTTTGCAGGTAGGTATTTCTTGCTCTAGTCTAAGGACTGAAACTCTTTGCTTTAGAGTCAGAATTCAGAACACTTCCTAGCTTTGTTAAGACCACCCTTTCTCAAGTCTTATTTTTCTTGCAGTTTAGGATGCGGAATTGGTTATGGTTATTTGCACAGAATTCCAACACAGTCTTTATCAAAGAAAAAGCCAGAAAGCAAACCACCTTCACCCGTACCAGAAGCTGGAACTCCCGCACCATCTACTAATGGTTACACAGAAGTATGTTAAGAAATAAGATCTTATCTATGGCATGTCCTCTGGAATTTCAAAGACTTCAGCTTGTTTTAAGATTCATAACATGGTGTACTTGAGTACAGCATACAGTTTTGCTTGAATGAAGAGGACTTAGGTGAAGGGAAAGTAAGAACTGATGATGCCAAGCAGGTGACAGGAAGGACAGCATGAAAGAGAAATTCCCTTTGCTGAGCTTTACCCTTTATTTCCTCAAAATTCCTTCTGGTTTTCCCTCCATATTCTTTATTGTAGCTGGGTATTAAGATGCAATTACAGATATTCCAGGTACTTTTTCATCGGCATTGTCTGAAATCATTTTTGACAGACACTTGTTCTTTTGACTACATGCATACAACACCTGTGTCAATCAGTGAGAACCACAGTAGAATGCCTTTCTCACTAGTTAATAAAATACATCTTCAAGAATTAAGTATCCATTGTTCTTCTAAAAATACCCTGTCTTTGATGGGGTACATTGGAACCAGTCATAAACGGTGTGATGATTGGGTTCAGCATCAGGTTCTCTGAATTGATGTACTTGGAGACTGAGGCAGAACGATGTCATAGGAAAATTGATTTCAGGTGAAACTTGCAGCATAAAAAAGATGCTTTTCCTTTTTACTGTTTCATTCCAGACTCCGTTGTTGGCACCTACTTCTCAAAGTGATAGCTCTGAAATAGTTATGAACTTGGATCATTCCACAGGGCAAGAAATGAGTGGGTATTCGCCAGAAAGCTCACTTTCTTCTCCTCCCCCTCTCCAGAGAGTTATGGATCCAGGTATGTTTTCCTGTGTGCTTTCTCCAGCATGCCTCACCCCTCACCTGAGTCCCCTGCCATCCTTTAGATGGCATTTAAGTAAACTAGAAAGGTCTTAAAGAAGTTTGAGATTTAAATGCAGAACTATGAACACTGATGTTTTCCGTAAAGTTTTTTGACTTCACGGGGTTTCAGAGTTGCAGAATTTGGATACTGTGAGCTTTACCAAGGTTAACATTCTGTAAAAGTTGTTTCACCGACTTGATGGGTTAAATTTATTAGTGTTTATCTAATAAATAGTATGGAATTAAGTAATTTCAATTTGCACATAAAATCAGGAATTTTGTATTAATCTAAAACGGTACTGGAACACTTCCTTTCTTCAGGATTTCTCGACATGTCTGGTATTTCACTTCCTGAACTCCCTGACTTAACAAAAATGTCCAACGTGTCTTCATCTGCCTCCTTCACCATGCCAACAGCAGACACGTTAGTAGGCACAGAAAAGTTCATGTCAAACAGTGAACCTTCTACTTACTTTGGTAAGTGTGTTCAAGATTTCCAGGCCTTTGACCTTATCCCTAGAATGGCAGCAACTCATGCCTGATCAAGTGTATTATACTTTCTGGAAACAGCTGTTTTTGAGAAAAATGAGAAAGGAGACTTGGCTAAAATGAGATGAATATGGCAGCAGAAATCAGATATAGGAAAGATGCAAAAAGTAACTGTTTTTTAATTTTTTTTAATTTTTATTTTAATTTTATTTTTTTAAATAAAGTTGTAGAACATCTCTCATTAATTTTAAAACGTTGATGATCCAAATTAACCTGATCTTAGAAAGCAGGTATTTCTAAATTCTGTGTAAATGAGTCTTTGTACCACAGGCTTGTACTCACAATTCTAAAAGTAAAAAATTGGCAGTCTTAATAATGACTTCTCTATCTAAAACAAAACAATTTCATATTATGGATGCTCTTCCATGCATAAGCATGCAGTAGACCAGATGGCTAAGTATCTTTTAAAACTTACTGCATCATCAGATTTTCTGGATTTTTGCAGAACTGAGTAAAAACAGATCATGTATTTGGCAGCTGTGAAACTGTGTCACATTCCCGTAACAAGTATCTCACTCAAGGTGATGCTCTAGTTACATGGTAACCAGAGGCATTGTTTTTTAGCTGGACAGGTTTTGATGTTTTTTTATTTTTTGTTTAACTATTTTTTCATTTTTCAGAGAATACCACAACTCTGAACCCTGAAGATTTAATGATGTATTCTGAAGCCTCAGCCAAGCAGCCTGAGTTGGACCACCTACTGCCTACAGCTTCCTCTTTGCCTTCTTTTGCTCTTCCTAATGAAATTTCTTCAAAAACACTAGGAACTGATTCCAGTAACCAAGAAACAGTACTCTTAAACAGTTTTGAGAGCTCATTATCCACTACTCTGACAAAACCTGAGGATGAAGAAGCATGTGAACAGAAAGAGGAGGAAGCTGCACAAGGTCACGAGTGAAATGGATGCTTCTTTTGTTTACAGATGGCCATATGCTGTAATCCTACAGCTTGGAATATTTTTCTGATCTTGAAAGAATTACAGCTGTTCTATTTTGTTAGTGTAGACAATAGTATAAAAAACAAGAAAAGCATATTCAGATGGAATACATTCTGTTGTCTTCTCTAATTGTTTAATAGATAATCTATGTTCAAACTTATTTGAATGCTGTCCAAAATCACCAAATGAAAGGCAATACTAGTGCGGAAACCATTTGGAGACCAGAGTCTTCAATGGAGTTGAGTATGTCGTGATTTCTGTAGTGACAAAGGAATAGCTTTTCTTCTGCTTTTCTATTTACCTAGTTACTATTTTCATACAAATCACTAAGACACTGGAATAGAACACGGTGCAGCAACACTGATCTTTTTTGTAGCTTTATTTTGTTTAAACCTGCTTTGGAATAGCTTCTGAATGAGTGTTACATGGTGAATAGTAAATACGAAATGAACAATGAGAAACATGAGGGTGTTTTTACACACCACAGGGCCGTGATTTGTCATGGGATTTGAAATCTGGAGTGAAGGTATTCCTAATCGGCACTTAGTGCAGCTAATGTGATGAAAATCCTCAGTAAATTAAGGGAATCGGGTACATTAGGTATAATCTATGAACTAATGCATATGTAGTTGGCAGGCCAGTGTCAAATTCCCTTCCTCCCCTTCTCGTGGTGTGTTCTTACACTGTGCCCTATCGAGATCAGGATGCAAAATGACTCATCTGGAATCCAGTAACCATGCAGGATGCGGAACTGCAGTCACACGGGGTTGCCTGCAACAGCTCAGCTTCAACAAACAGTACAGATGAAGTAGCAACACGAGGGGTCTCAGATGAGTACAACATTTGGTAAAATTTGTCCTTTATATTCCGTAACCTTTGTGTTTAGTCTTAAATACTGTTTTGCCATAAAATAGGTCAGGATGGTCAAAACATCCTCCTCTTGCTGCTTAAAAGAAAAACACTAAGTCCTAGGTACAGATGGTAGAATTAAAGGATTTGAAATTTAGTTTGCACGGTCTGGGAAAGAAGTTTGTTATTTATGTACTGCTAAAATGAAATTTATTTTCTTCCCCTAGTTGACTGATAGAAGAGCAAACAGCCAAACACGAAAGTAATTTAAGTGATGGGTATGTTTCTGAGACACCTAGGACAGCAATTGAGTTTTTGTTGTTGTTGTTTGTTTAGGGCTGGTTCTAGCGGTACACCTTTATCAACCCTGTTTTTAAGCTTGTAGCACTTACGTGATGCTGTACCATAGGCACCCTTCTGAAATTTCAGAGCAGGAAATGTCAAAATTAATTTCAAATGTCACAGGAATAAACAGCTCAATGCTTCAGCAGTCTTTGTCCAGCCTGGTTCATGGGAGGTGGTTTATGTTTTTGAAGGCTTGATTCCTTTTCATAACATTTAAGGGGCAAGCATTTAATAGGCCAGTTTGGAAAATCCCATTGAGTGTTACATTCTTGTAACAGAGAGCACTTAAATGACAGAGCTAAACTAGGTGAAGTGGAGCCTTCAACACAATTTCTTGGCCCTTGACAAGCTCTGGAGAGTACCTGTTGAGTACTCTGCATCTCCTTGTTGAAATAAAGAGAGATGAAGTATTCTTTTACTTGTGGGTGCAGAAATGACAAAGCTCACAAGGATTTTTTAAATTTCAGAATATTACCTTTAAAAAAAAGTAGAAACTTGTAGAGGCCGGCACCAGCTCTCCTGCTACAGGGGACAGGATCCAAGTGTCCTGGAGCCCCCAGCCTGCTGCCTTTACCTCCTGCTGCAAGCGCAGCCACCCCACCTGACACAGACAATGTGCCACACGTACATTAACTGCTCCTGATTTAAGGAAGGGAGTATCAGGGGAAGTCCAATACCAGCTACTAACTGCTGTAAGAAAGGTACCTCAAAAAGCCTGTGAAGAGAAGCCAGTTGCAAAAAAAGTAAATATTTAATCTCAATCTGGAACAAGTAGAATGGAAGACAGAGCTAATGTTAGCGTGGCTTGAGTGGTTCACTTCTGTGTTAAGGATTTGAAAAAAGAGCCTACAATCAATCAGGTGCTGTCCCAAACAACTACTGCTTCCAGTACGTATGACAGCTGTATAGTTGGGGGCATCTACTCAACCTGACAGCAGTAGGTCTTTTGCAGAGACAGGAAGGATTAGTTCAGCAGTGCCATGTAGAGGGCAACAGACAAAAGGAGGTTATTTCTTAGCTTAATGTACCCTGTATGAATTTTAGAGCTTGGCTGTAGCACAACTGTGGCTTGGTATTGCCCAGTGGCTCAGCATGGCCAGACAACAGGATAAGCTTCCAGACCTGATTTGCTCCCGAAGTAGTCAATCCTGAAGCTCTAAGTCTGGCAGATGTTAAAAAGAGGCCATCAGGAGCTCAAGTGTTAGAGCAGGATTACGTAAAGCTCTTGTTTTCGTCTTCACTGAGCCCTTCCTCTGACAACCCAAGTGAGCCAGAGCACCTGGATGATGGTGGTTAAGATGATGATGAGTGCTCCCAGAAGCTGTGGGACCTCCTTCCACCCAGACACAGCTACTCGAAGGTGTGAGTGATCTCATCAAGCCTTGCTTCAAGTGTGGCTGACTTCAAAGGGTGGGACCAAACTCCTCCCTTCTGAAGTAAATTGATGCATAGGATCTTCAGGCAGCATAACCCTGTACTTGGATGATCCTCACACCCAAAACTCATGATCTGAAAATAAGCATCCTAGAGATAAACCTGCAAATTTTAACAACAATATGGGTGCAAAAATAATTCCAGCTGAATTTGAGAATTAAGGTATTTAGTGACCTGAAGGTAAACAACTACTGAAATGGATTGAGGAAATACTAAAACTCAGAGAGATGACTTAGTTCTCCACTTAAACTTTCACAGGAGGTTTGTCCATCTACTCAGTCTGCATGACTCTCCTGCTAAGATATGTTTAGAAGCATCTCATCCAAGATGCCACACTTGACTGAATTCCTCTGAGCTGTAACTGAGCAACGCTTTAGCAGGATAGGCTGCAACTGAGTGCAGATCCCAACACTCCAGTACACACTGATGTACTTCCAGTGGTGAGGGGTTCAGAATTTAACCTGGTGTAGCACCAAGGATTACAGTACTAACTGATTAAGAGGGGGCCCAGCTGTTTGGCACCCGGCTGTGCTCCTGCAGTGCTGCTCAGTGACTTCAGCAGAACTGAAAAGCAGCTGAAGGAAACCTCACAGGGAGCCTTTAGTTCAGAATCCTTCCAAGCCCTGACCATTCCACTTCTCATTCCTGAGCAAGTATTTTCACCTCCATTGCCTTCGGCTGTTATGTGGGAGCAGATACAAATTACTCATTGCACTTAATTAACTGTGCTTGTCTCATATTTCCTGGGCATTGCCACTGAGGTCTACACATTCTTCCTATTTGCTTTCACTTTAAGGAAGCACTCATTTGCACTGGTTCTGCTCTAAGGGCAATTACCCTGGGTCATCCGTCTCCCACAGAATATACACAACTGAACCAACAAATCCCAAGTCACTTTTTTTCCCCACCACTTCTGGCCATGAGATAGAACTACATTATCATTTCTGGTCTTAATTTTAGAAACACTAAAAAAAGTAGCACTCAAAGTTACCACTAAATCCTTCAAGTAGTTCTCTTCCTAAAATGATACTCGTGCTTCAGCTGCAATTACTGGATCACACTCTCCTGTTTTCAGTACTACTCCACAGAAAATGTCACCTGCCATGGTAAATTTCAATGTTCTTCCTCAGGACAGATTATGTTACTAAATAATTATAAATCCCTTCCAGTATGAGCTTGGAAATTAAAGGAACTTCTATAAATCAATGGCCTTTTCTATGATTCTGACGAACTGAATGTCTCTCTGTTCATAATGCACCAACAGACTGCGACTCTCGAGTTTACTCCTAAACTGCTATGCAGAGCCTCTCATGTTCTTCCCTTCAGAACTTGTACAGACAGCAGAGTTCCGGAAAAGAAGATGAAAATTAAAAGGGAGTAGAAAAAAAAATCCACTTAGTTGACACTGTCCAAGATGGGTGCTGGCAGTCTCTGGGAATACATTTGGTCACTGAATTACTGCTTCCTCTGAGAGCAGCCCAGTTGAGTGCGCCCAGAGCAAATGACTCGAGTATTCAGTACTGTCATTTGCAGCATAAGGAAACCCAAATATGATTTTCAATTGTCTCTTACAGCACTAACCTTCCTACAGCCAGAAAACTGTGTCAAGAGCTACTTGTAGCAGGGCAGTCTTTTCTGTTTGGTACGCTGTTTTCGTAGTACAAAAGGAAGCACCGCCTATGCAAACTGTGTTACTTGCACATTCTCCACCTCAACAGGACCTCAAAGCCGGCTTCTGAAGGCTTGCATGCCTGCTAAATTCTTACATCCACCCATATACAAGATCATCTTTAAGGGATGTCATTAAGGCACTGCAATTACTTCCGCCATTCCTTTACTTGAAAGTACTTTGAAGTCCTCTGTAGTATAGGGGTTAAGTAGCAATGGTACAAGCTCTAAATTTCCTTGAGTGATCCAATACACAAAACAACTTTAGACTATTTTAACTAAAGCCTTTTATTCTATACAACTGTGAAACATCATTGATCCTTCTGGCATTGCAGACTCCTCTGTCAATCTTTCCTGAAACTGCAGTTTTGGGATGGTTAGGGGAAAAAAAAAAAAAAGTTACAACCTTGGCTGATTTCAAACAGAATTATTGGGAGCAATTACAATGTATACAATGGGACAGCAAGACAACAAGAAAAAAAAGTCTTGAAAGGAAGCACAGACTCTTGCTATTAATAAATACAAGTCAGGACAATTGATCAATAAAAGTTACAGTTCTGTTTAACCACTTAATTCACAAACACCACTAAAAATGTGCAGATAGCACAACCGCGTTGGACTGAGCATACACAGAACTCGGCCTTAACAACTGAAACTGACTTTCAAAAGATGGATAAAAGACAGGCTAGTTTAGTTCTGAACCACATCTTTTAAGCAATGAGCTTATTTAGCTAAGGTTAAGAGTGCAGAAGGTAATGACTTGATTATTTTTCAAATAAAATACAATGAAAAATATCTTTTTGTTTAACCAATATAATCCCAGTAATATAATCTATTGGGACTTTCTTTAGGCCTCAACCTAAACCTTGATAGCAAGATACAGGAAGGGCAAGAGCATATGTCTCCTGAAGAAACTCAAACATTATAACTGCCCTTGGAAGGCACTTGTGCTTCTGCTTCAGAAAGTAATTTTATATAATTTCTTTAGGAGGATTTGTAATTTCTTCTGGCTACAAATGGTTTTCTGGGACAGTCCCACATTTTCCCAGCAAAAGCTGAAATGCCTTTCCCCCCCTCCCCCCAATAAGTTAAACTCTATAAAAGACTACTGTGAGTCTACGACAGCCACAGATTTTCAGAAACAGCAGTGAAAAAAAGATTTGCATACATCTACAACAAAAGAAGAACTGCATATAAAACTTTTGAAAAAAAAAGAATAAGTTTTTTTTATATCACGAGTATGAAATCTGCTGTGAATTTTCTGAAGTTTGACATCAAACACATGAAGTTATTTTCAGAATGGTCTGAAGTTTTAACAAAATGTCACATAGTTTTGGAGCAAAGTTACCAAAAGTTAGACTACCGTGTCCTTAAAACACACATTGCAGGAACTAGTTATATATATAATTTTAAAAAAAAAATCTCTTTAGGTTGCTGCAAAGCACGTTCACTATTATGATGCACAGCATCATTGGACTGACCCTGCTACAAGATTTATCTAGTGTTCTTATTCTGCGTGTCAATAGCTCTCTAAAGCAATGTTTGAATCACAGTATTAACACAAGTCTAATGTTACCCCTTCGATTGCAATTAAATGGCCCAATTCTTTCAAGTATGCAATACCTATTTTCTGTTCCTTTTCTTTTCCAAATGTCTTTAAGTGATAGAAATGTTTTAGTAACCTGTGAGAGATCACTGTAGGTACTTTATGAACGGAATGTATTAAAATACCTGGTGTGCAGTTCTGAGTTACATTGCGAACACAGCTACTAATATGGCCAAAATGGTTTCATATCAAGCATGAGCAGATGAGAATATAATGTTCTGGAAAAAAAAAAAATGAAAGCAAAAAGGAGGAAGCAAAAGTCTGCACTGGATTATCATCCATTCTCTGTACACCTCACACAATACGAACCACTCAGGGACTTCCCATCTCATTGGCTGAGACTAGGACAGACTTTAGTTTAAATCATATAGACTTTTTTCCTCTATATTACAGATCTATTAGTCACTTCAATTAAATGTATACTTTCCGTCCATACTGAGTCATTAGAAGTCTCATCTACCTTAGGGGTTCAGTGGGCTTCTCTAGTACTACTCTTGGAACCAGCACAGTGTGGTCAAGTAAATGAGAAACCATTTGTGTCCACCACTCCCTTCACGTTGATTTCTGGCGATAATGAAGCGTCAGGTCACCGCCACTCTTCCAAATGAAGTGCTTTACAGTTCGAAGGTCCATATTCGGATCCAAAACCTAAACAGCAAGAATTTATCTTTTATTCCACAATCTGCTACGTTGTCAGAAATTCAAGGATAAAAACACAGGTCGGGCAAAACACTCCTGTGGGTGAATGGCATCAAAGATCAACCATGCAAAGGCTCAGATTTTTCACTACTGAGTAAATCTCTTGCATTACAGAAAGGTTTTTACCAACGTAACAATTTCATTAATAACCACCTCCTCAGTATTTAACCTTCATGCAAGCAGCTGACAGGAACAATTCCTTGATTAAAATTTTGAACTGGATGATTTTCAGAGCTCATACTGAGAACAATGCTGCCAATCATTACCTCTTTTTTTTTTTTTTTTAATCGTAGTCTGCTTACACATGTCAGTGCCCACCAAACCTCACACTCAGTGAGGCTATTCCATGAACAACTGCAGTAGAAATAGCTGGTGTGGCTTTCTGGTAGAGTCACAGAACCGAGAGTCACTACTCAGCCTTCCTGCACCACTGAAAAAGTAAACCTGTCCCAGAAACAGCAAAGTCTGGTGTCACTTTCTGCAACTGCAGCTTTTTGGCCTTTTCTTTTTTCCCAGTTATTATTACACTTACTAAGCAATCCATGATTTTGGACAACTTTTAAACACTGCTAGAAATGTAGAATTAGAAAAATCACAAAAGAGGTATACATTTTCAAAAAATTAACACTTTACTTATTTATTTAACCTGACTTGTACTGCAGAGAAGAACAATGTTGAGTAACTTCATGATAGTCATGACTATTCTGACTGAAAAAAAGTATAGAAGAGAGAAGTCCAAATAGGAGGACTCATTTGTTCAGTATAAAGTGTGAAGTGTTACTCAAATAAATATATATACACACACATACACACACACCACACAGAGCTGTGGTAACAGACTGTGAGCAATTTACAAACCCTATGGTATGGTGTTTGTTGAGTATGAGTAAGTAATCTTGTAAAGGCTGGTTTTATTCATAGGCTAAAATACTTGGGTAACTTACCTGGTCCTGGCACAGAAGTTCAATTTTCTCCTCTGCCAGCACAGCAATGTCCTCCTCTTTTTCTTGTTCTCCTGCTTTTTCATTATTGGAAGAGCTAGTTGTCTGAGACTCATTATCCAAGTTTATGATTTTCTCATAGACGTGTTCCATCACTTTTCTCACCTGAAGCATATCACTTGCTGACAGTCGGTCTCTACGTAAGGTAAGCAAAAGTTGGTAGAAAAATCTTGAGGAAATTATTTCTTATCTGCACAATACCCTACCTGTAGCAAACTATGCAAGTACACAAGGTAATTTAATGTTACACCTATTACAATATGAATAGTTTATGAGGATCATCCAGAATACCATGATGTAACAGCTCAAGATTCCAAAGATTCACCCAGAGGGTCTCAGAAAAGCCGTAAGATATTCAAAAGACTGAATTAAAACCAAACTTTAGATGAACAGCATTGCACACAATCTTCTTTCTTTCAAAAGAAAAGGGATTAGTAAGAAGACAAATAGGATATGGAACAATAAAAGAGGTAAAACAGACTACGCTGTTCTCATTACTACACAACAAAAGGAAATTTTATAGTACTAAGCAGCATTTTTTCCACAAAGCACACTAAGTCTATTGAACTGCTCTTTCACAAATTGTCTCTGATGTACAGAATTCAGCAAGACTTAAAGAGGACCTGGACATTTATGAAAAATACCCAGAATTGTTGCAAACAAACAGCAGGCATATTGTCCACAACACTGACTTCAGATTTGAGGATCTGCACTGATTTCTAACCTACACAGTCCCCAGTTGCAGCCAATGTGACAGACAGACTATCTGGCATTCCCTGTCAGGTTTTGTATCTTCTTTTAAAAATCTATTATTCATCACTCTTACCAAGAGGAAACATAACTGAATATAAAACTGTGGTTCTGGACATTGAAACAATCAGTAAGTTCCTCTGCTTTCCAATGAAATACCAAAAACGCCACAAAAGACACCAAGTTAAATTACAGCGTTTGTTTTTTGGAGACTTCTTAGCATAAACTTAAGCAACTGTCAATTGAAACTGAAACAACCCTTATCTTCTTTCAAATATTCTGATACAACCAAATGCTTCAGAGCATTGGTGATTAAATGACTGGAAACATCTGCAAGTTCATCAACCACAGTAAGATTCTATATAGCAAACTTTTTTTGAGCTTCCAATTTTTATTTTTTTCTACTTTTGAGAGTCAAATATGCATTATTACTTACTTTTTTAGAGTTTTTGCCCCTGAAGACGAATGAGGTTGGAGGTAGAAGGGAATCTTATTGAATTTGGGCATATTTTTCTAGAAGGAAGCAATTTGAAAAGTGTTAAATTTAGGATGAACTATTATCGGCTCCTAGTTCTACCAGCTGGTATGTAAAGTACATTCAGATCCTAATTATCAAAACCCAAGAGAGTCTTAATAAACATAACCAGCACAGACAACTTCCAAATTACTCATGCTCCCGAGGTGCTCCAGTTTGGATGATGCACATACTATATCTAGCTTTTGAATATGAATTATTGTTAATTTCAAAGGCAATTAGATAGTATGAAAAGCAATGTGAAAACTGTCTGTTCCTGAGCTCTGCACTTGAAAAGGATACCAACTGTGCACAGTGCTGTGAGTTCCTTTTCTAAGATTTCTGTCAAAAGGACGCAACAAAAAATCTTAACTGGACATATCAAAAAATAACATGCATCAAAGGTTCTTGAATATAGTCCTTGAGACCACTTATTTTAAAATGCAATATGTGAAGAACTGAGCAAAAAAAATCACTTCAGATTGAGTTCTGATAAAAAAAATTTGTACTTGACCTTAGAGCAAACAAAATAAATCAAAATCTATACATGGGATACTTACATCCACAGTGATGTCAATTACCCATTGTGGCACGGTTTCATTAAGAAGCATAGATTCAGTTTCACCACCTGAATCCCGACATAATAACCTAAGATGCAGAAAAGTAAGCTTTGCGAATTAAAGAGTTAAGCATTAGGAAAATAGTAACTAATGTGTATTAAAAAAATGTCTCAGCCATAACACCATGTAACTTACAACTACCATACAACTTTTAACATCGTAAAACCCACCCCACACCTTGCTGATGTCCACCAACATACATGAGTTACAATAATGCAAGAAATATCATTAACAGCTGCCTGTTTTGTCTGCCAAGGGCATGTCTTGAATGTACAATACAGAATGGATACAAGTATTATATTTTGACAACATTTCTGCTTGCACAAAGGAAATGTTTGACCACTTAATTTACACTTTTGAATCTTTATACCTGAACAAAGTGCGTCCTCCAGCCTCACCAAAAATAACTGGTGTATGTGGTGGCACTTGAAAATATCCATTTCCTTTCTGGACTCTGTTCTCCTGCTCACCATTCACGGCTGGAAAGAAAAAAAAAATCAAAATAAGACTGTACTAGGCATTAAAACTAGGTAAACATAGACCAGAAAGTGTCTTCTCCACCTACAGTTAATGAATTTAATAAATGAAACAAAATCACAAGCTTCGTAGAAGCAAGAAAATCCCCATTTCCAACACGCAGCAAGTATATCTAAACAAACTCTAGAGAGTGTTGAGATTTTCCCCTACATTGACAGTACAAAACACAAAGATGTTAGCTTTGCCTTTCTACCTGGATTTGCCAAATGTCTAAATAGTGTAGTAGTAAAGCTCAAACACATACTTCCTTGAAGTTACTGTATTCTAAATTCAATTTTTAGCTAGTTCTAGCAGTACGGTCTTCAAACACTGAAGAACCTGATTCCACATCTATGCAAGATTCAAAAAAAAAAAAAAAAAGCAGCAGCATTATTTATTCATTTTCTGAAGAGCACAGTTTTTTGTCATTCAGGTGTCTCGGAACACAAGATAGAAGTATTTAGATTTATTCCTTCCACTTGAGAAAAATCAACTCGATTGCATTTCAGCATGTAATTACTGCATTTGAACATTATGTTGAATTCAAGCAACATAAAAAAAATTAAATGGCATAGGCTGATGTGAGGAATAAATACTTTGCATTCTTACAAGGAACGTGTAGAGAAAGAAATATCTAAAATTCATCAAGCAAAGAACTCAAAAAATAAATTCTATTATGTATTAGGAGGAATGAATATAATACTCTAGAAGCAAGAGAAAAATTCTATGGTTTGAAAGATTTATTCACAACAGTTCTGTTAACAACAGATAATAATAATAATACATGAAGTTCTCATCTCCTTTTTTGTTACTTTTGAAAAATAAAACTTAGACTGATTCTGCAGTGAATGTTCTGAACATTCCACTAATTCACAACTATTCTCAAAAAAAGCAGTGCAGTGTAACTGTCCCAATAATACAAAAGCCTGAGAATTACACTTCTGCCTGGCTCTCAAGCTGTGGACTGCCAATACACAAGAAACAGGAGCATTATCCCATAAAGTCTGCCAAGTGCTGTCACCCTGCCCAGAGACCACTTTTGAAAGAAAAAATGTAGGTAACTCTTGGCATAATCTTTGTCACAAAATGCCAAGATACTTCTGAACTAACAGTTTTCTTAATTGCATTATCTGCAGAAAGTAATTTCTTAATTGCCAAAGAAAAGACTTTTAGTCAACTCTGACCTGGGTTGAACATATTTCAAAATAATTCACAAATGTAGGACTTAGGCAGTCCCTCTCATTCTGTTAAACTCAGTCACTATCTTGCATTTTACTTGCCTGATTAGACTTCGCATTATTACCTAAAAAGACCACTCTTTTTTTTATAGGCTTACCCCATGACTGTAATATTCACTGAATGCATTTTTTTCCAAAAACTTTCTTTTATTTTATATCGTTCATAATGCCTGCAAGCAAATTGGAGTTATGTCAAGAGAGTACTGACTAATGTTGAATGACTGAATTATTGCTCTTTGCTCTCATTATCTAGATTGCTTCTTTTCCTTCTCCAAGTTGAGCCTTACTTTTGCCACTAATTATTTGTCATCAAGGCATCATGTTTCTGTAATTTCAAAACCTGTTTTTTTCCCCTTTTCTTAAGATTTGAATTCTTAATATTTTTGCTGACGCTTAGACAAGAATAAACTATTCAGCATGTTTTGGTGAAAAACAAATTTAAAAGCAGTAAACAGCATTAAAAGCTGTAATTCATACAGAGGCAACTGTAAGATAGCAAATCAAGCTGTATCTGTTAAAGAAACAGACAAAAATAAATGAATGAATCCTGGAAAAGGAAAATGTTGAAAATACTAACCATGATTTATTTCATTTTCTTCTTCATCCATTGGGTTGATGTGTGTTCTAGGCCAATACTCCAGAAGTGCTTGTAGTAGAAGCCCTCCAAGGTTTACTGTCAAGACACAGTTAGGAAAAACAGTTACGTATGATGTTATGACACCAGTGTTTTTTTTACATTTCATAGAATCACAGAATCATTAAGGTTGGAAAAGACCTCCAAGATCATCTGGTCCAACCATCCCCCTACCACCAATGTCACCACTAAACCATGTCCCTTAGCACCATGTCCAACCTCTCCTTGAACACCCCCAGGGATGGTGACACCACCACCTCCCTGGGCAACCCATCCCAAGGGCTGACTGTTCTTTCTGAGCAGAAATGTCTCCTCATTTCCAACCTGAACCTCCCCTGGCACAACCTGAGGTCATTCCCTCTAGTCCTATCACTGGTCACCTGTGAGAAGAGGTCGACCCCATTTGATCCACAGACGAGAACTTTCCCAAAAGTTTTAGTTCTATTCCCCCCAAAAAGCTATTTATAGGCACAGATATCTACTTATCACAAACTAAAAACTGGATGCTTCAATCTTTCAGAAAAAGACGATTTTTCAAAAAGACTAAAGTTTCTGAAATGATACTGCTGGACCACTCATGTGCTATAGCATTATCTAGTATTGGTAATAGTTCTAAGTTGAGAAATATTACTTTTTCCCTTTTGCTTCCTGGAGGCCTAAAACCAAGTTAAATAGAAAAAACTGATCAAGTGAAATATTTTAGAAAAAAAATAACACTTTGATTGGAGAATTCTCTGCAAAATTTAGTCTAAAGAAAACATACCTAAAACCCAACCAACAACTTATCTGACACTGGTATATTTTGTCATATAAATACTGGAATTAATTTCATCTTTGTTTCAATAAAACACTAATAGTAGTAAAACGTACATTTTGGATCAGAACCATCTGGACTGCTAAATCCAGCATCCTTTGCTGAAACCCAGGCTGCAAAGCAGTCACTTTCATCCAAAGTAATTGTCAGCATCTGTTGGAAGACCATCAGCAAGAAGAACATAGTAATTGTTTTGTATAAAATGTCTATAAATTTACTGAAGGAACAGCTGGGAATTCAAAGCTAAAAATTAATTTATAACTCACATTGGAGCATTTAAACTAGTAATAACACAACAAAAAAAGGTTATAGAGGACTTTGGTGAAATTTGCTGATTTGCTTCAAAATAAATCAAACCCAACAGATAAACGATTACTGTTCTTCTAATACTGAAGAAACGGAATACAAAATTATAGTAATTATGACATCAGAGCAATAGATTTAGGAGCTGTAGCTCACCCCAGTTTTCAAGTCTACTGAGAACCAGTTTGGCACATAGACCATTTTAAATCTCTTCTTAATTTCTTCTTCAAAATCTACTTTCCCGAGGTCTTCAACTTTACATGCCTGTACATCAAAAGAAATACAGAAGTTTTTAAGTTCTGTTTTACTGAGTTATATAAACCCTTAAAAACTTTTACTTCACTTTCATATACACTCAAAATAATTATGACAATTACAATTTCTCCATAAATAACGTATCGTAGAAATACACAAGTTAAAGGTTCAAATTGTTTATGTGGTATGTGATTATTTTTTCCTGAGATAATGGCATTATGCCAGCAGAGAAGGATAAAAAATAAAGAGTTACAGGAAGACCGACGGATGTAGTGAGAAGTAAAATAAACTCCCACTTTTCTTCCAGTTTCCTCAATAAAGAGTCTCAGATTTAAAGTGCAATCCTAAACATAAAACAACACCTTGACTTGCTGGTAACGCCATCTCTACAGTGAGCATGTATACAGATATGTCTAAGAGATGCTTCTGAACACCCTACCAACAAAAGCAGAAAGTAACTGAATGATTAATATTAGAATCTGACTTTGGTCCTAATACTGGTCTCAAATATATATATATCAACTGCAAATGAAAATTAAGAAAAGCTATTCACTTTTCCACAAGATTTCTAGAACATTTTCAGCACAAATCTACATTCACCAGCCCCATTCCTTTCTTTTTACTTCAGTCAGCAAGAAACTCAGTTAAGATAGCTGAGAGTGCTTTATTACCGAATCTTGTTTGGAGCATGCACAGTTTTACAAGAGAAGAAATTGCTGACCACCTTACTGATCTGAGACTCCAGTCCTCTTTGCCCTGCTTTTCCTCTCGTCGGACCAATCGTTGGGTATAACGAGATAAAGACAACTAGGGACAGACATCACCTCCCTCTCATCCCACAGAAGCAAGTGGCATTAGGGAGGAGTCATGTTTCCTCCTGCTGGCTTTCTGTCCAGTCCTGTACTTCTGCCTGCTATCTACCCAACAGAAGAAGTGGCAAATTCAAGCCCCCAAAATAATCCACACACTACTAATCAGCACAGTCTCTTGGGATCTGTGGATTCATAGCAGACTTTGGACCTGAAGCACAGATTTCCCTTTTGCAGACTAAGCTTTCTTATACTATTACATACAGCGCTGGGCAAAGCAACCTTGCATTATGTCTGAGGATTAAAAATGTACTTATATTCTAACCATAGTAATCTCCCACACACACACACACACAAAAACCTAACTATTTACAGCAGATGTTTAATTCAGAATTATGTACTTACCTTCAAGACATCCCAGTATGCCACGTTATTATTTGTGTCTTTGGTTAATATGTGTCTCTTGTCATTAAGAATGTGGCATTGAATAATACTAGCACCCCCTATCAAACAAACAAGAATTAAGGTCACTACAGTAATTGTTTCTTTATCTAACTTTACATTAAATTAAACTGTATAACACAACATGTGACTGTTCTTTGGTTTCACTATTTTATATAAGCATCACCAATGCGTAAACTCTATTTTAATCATCATTAACACTACATAAAGGTTAATCACATTGTCTTTCTATTTCTCGTGGTTTTGGCTGGGGTGAAGTTAATTTTCTTCATACAGGCTTATATGATGCTGTGTTTTGGATTTTTGATGAAAACAGTGGTGATAATCCACTGAAGTTTTTAGTTGTTGAAGAGCAGTAGCAGAACACTGCAGAGAGAGTCATTGCAGAGCAGTCCTTACACAAAGACGAGGTCTTTTCAGAAATCATGTACCCAAAAACTTGTGTCAGTCTTAAAGATCTATCATTTCTGCTAATGATACCAAATTTTATAAGCACTCTAGAAAACGGCTGTTTACCTTTTATAACTTGATCAGGCTGTGTGCATAGTGGTGGTATAGGATTGGTACAGTCATTATCATAGTCTCCAGATGCCCTAAAATTATGAATTCCCTTCAAAGTCTAAAGAAAGAAATAAAATAATGACACATTTACAATAATCTAAAAACTTTGCTCTTATCTGTGACTAACAACTGCCAGTTCACGCTGCTATTTAGATGTTAATCATCTTTTGCAGGATAAGATGCTTTATTCATAAAAGCAGCATAAATAGATAGCAAAGAAAGTAATTCAAAGCTTGATGTCTTTTGGTCAACTTGAGTATTAACATTTTATTTTATTATTTTTAAAGAAAATTTACAGATTATAGCAAGTCACAGTCCAATTGCAAGCAACAGACCAACAGATCACAAACCAAGACTGCAAATTCCACAACTACTTAATTGAATTCAGTGTAAAATGTATCACTTACCCATTTATTCACAGAAGATTTAGTTGTTGCAACCCAAAGTGCTGGAGGAGGATCAGCTGATCTATCAAGTTCCATCTAAATAATGAAACCATACATGCTTTCAGCTGTGCTTAACTTAATTTTGCTCTGTGTACACATACAACTTATATACTGGCTTTCCGTGTGAATATATTCTGTTGGCTTAGAACATAAGCAATATATATATATCCACACACACAGCTTACATACTGGTTTCTGCTTCAATCACGCACTTTTTACACCTACATGTTCCACTGTCATGTCATCTAGAGTTACAGACAATAAAATGTTTCCAATCAGCAATCTCTTCAAAAGCAGTCTTCTCAAAAGACTCAGACTTGTGCATGCAGTTTTCTCCAGTTAAGATAAAATTCTGTTTCAGTGTTCAAAAAATCCCATGATCAATCTTTCCACTAGTTTCCATGATTATGCACAATATTCTCATTCAGTCCTGTCCATATAAAATACTTCTAAGAAACACCCATTTTTATCTAAAGCCTTGACAATGCTAGCTTTGTTTCTTAAAACTGTACTAAAGCCTTGTGAAAACAACTTCTCATGTTTGAAGTATATTCAATTTCAGGAATATCTGAATTTATGTATTTTAGGTAGCAGCTCTGCATTTCTACAGACAATAAAGTTTCATATGTAATTTAGGAAGACAAAGACAATATATTGGAGATGTGATATACTAAACAGTTGTTACTCAGGTAAGAATGTGCAATGCACACTGTTTAAACAATATATACCTGAAGCTACTGTTTCATTAGACAATATGCAAAATATAGTTGCATGTTTTACTAAATTCATTGTCCATGCTAGTGATTTAAAGCCATTCTAGCAGAGAAAGTTTCAAGTTGTTCCTCAAATATGTATTAAATATTTGAAATATAGTCTGAAGTTAATCTGTGAGACTTCAGAACAGTTGCAAAAAAGAAGATCTAACACATGTATTAGAAGAAACAGCTAAAGATTTATACCAGGCCTAACATTTTGTCTCCTAACACAAACGTTTGATGATTTAACTTCTTCTTTTAAACCATAACTTCCATCAAAATATTCTCTTTAGAAGAACGTGTTTGCTTTGTAACAGAAAGAATACTAGGAACATTTAAAAATCTATAGGTTTTTCATATAATCCAAAATTCCAAGATTTCCGATTCTAGCCAACAACTAGAAATGGTTACATGTTCTGGAGGGTGGACTGGTCAACCTCGAGAAGACAAAGCTCAGGGAGGACGTCAATGTGTATAAATAACTTAAGAGAGAGCACAAAGAGAACAGAGCCAGGCTCTCCTCACTGGTGCCCAGTGCAATGACAAGCGGCAACGGGCAGAAACTGAAAAACAAGAGATTCCCTCTGAACATCAGGATTTTTTTGTTTGTTTTTTACTGTGAGGGTAACCAAGCACTGAAACAGGTTGCCCAGGGAGGTTGTGGAGTCTGCCTCCTTGGAGATTTCAAAAGCTGTCTGGAATTGGTCCCAGGCAACTGGCTCTAGGTGGTCCTGCTTGAGCAGGGGCGTTGGGCAAGATATCTCCCAGAGGTGCCTTCTAAACTCAACCAGTCTGAGATTCTGTGAAGCAAAATCAGTTACCTTAAGAACTGGTGCTTTTTCTTCACAGATAAGCACACGAATATCAGGATTTCGTAAATCTGTACAATAAATCTTCCTGTCTCTTCCTCCTGAATAAACATGAGTGAAGGCTTCATTGACCTGCAGAGCCCAAACACCTTCATCATGGACTCGATATGTGGCTATACATCTCTGCTGCCCAAGGGACCACAGACGGATAGTCCCATCGGAACTGCCTGAAAGACACTGAACAACAATCATTGTACTTAAATTAAGCAAGTATTTAAGTATTTTTTTTCCTCCTCCATAAAAATCTTTTACAATTCTTACTTTTTTTTTTTTCCAGTAAGACAATGCTAAATGAAGACTGGCAGTTAACAACTCTAGTCACAATTTCCAGACATTTTCTATCAACCACCACCCCATACCTAGATGGATCTCATCCCCTGACAACCCTTAATCACTCAATATCTTTCAAATTCTTGTTATCTCCTACTCCTATAGCCTACGAAATAAAATAGTTACTGAAAAGGCTACTGACATTTGTGTTCTGCAAAATGCCTTTGCCTCAATCAAAAGCACATACCTGGGTGCCATCTCTGTTCAACAACAAAGCTTTTACGTTGTCCGTGTGCCCCTTGAGTTTCATTAGTTTAGCACAAGTTCTTGGATCCCACACCCTTAGAACCTACATTGAAACAGGAAAACTGTGTTAACATTCTTTCCACCAGTGCATTTCCTCTACTGAAAATTGAGTCTTTCTGAATAAACAGACCATTATTCTCAACACGCACACATCCATCACCAAAAGCATATTTCATTAGAACAGGATATACATGACTAGATCTTATGCACCTCTAATAATCAGATAGGATTTTCTTCCTTTTTTTTGTAATTGCATTTGTTCTGGCTTATTCTGTCATCTTCTTGAGACATTAAACAGAAGCAAGATAGTGTGATGTGGGGAAAGAAGAGAAAAATTCTTAGAATCCTCTCAGATGCTTGGCTGATACTATCATTTTTATATTGGATTGGAAATAAAATTCTCTCAAGATTAGATTAGGAAAAAAAATATTGGGGAGAACTTTAGATATTTTACCTTTCACTAAAACGAAAAGTATGGTTTCTCTCTTGTAAACACAACTTTATTAGCCCATTTCATTTCCCATCACTGCAGGGCCTTGCAAGTTGCTGCACCGTTTCCTTCTTACATGTGGCACATGCTTCAGCTTCTATAATCATCTGAGTATAATCATCTAATACGCCCCCAAAATCAGAGCTCTTATGGTGAAATTTAATGATCCCTGATATAGAGAGGTCTAGAGTCAGATGATGTACTAAAGCTATGCAGATAACTTACACATTTTTATACTGAGGCAGGTATTTGTATCCTACACTTCAACTTTTGCTTAAAAAACAACCAAAAAGTGTCTACCTTCACTATTTAAAACACGAAAGCTCCTACAGACATGAAACTGAAAATGAGTGAAGTTGTCTCTTTTCTTTACATTAAAACATGAACTGATGAAGAACATGCCTTAAAAGATTTTTGCTTACCTTTTCAGTGGACCCTGATACAATAACTGTTCCCATCTGATTCATTGCAAGGCTGTAGATAGAGTCTTTGTTCCCACTCAGGGAAGAAGCTATTTCAAAATAAAAAGTTAACATTTTCAATTTTAATGCTGTCATTTACAAACATATTCAGTCAAAAATGCTACCTTTTTCAGACCCAAATGCAATTTGACCTATGAAAATACCGCCACCCTACCCCACATATGGGATCCTTCAAAAAAAGGAAAGTCTGCAGACAGCATAATCCTACAAAAGTACCACCATGATTATTGATCTGGTGCTATATAAAAACACAGTAACCCCTCGGATTTACGGCAACTACAATCCTGGTGTCTTTTTGGCACAACAATTCAGTGCAGGGTGCTACTGCTGTTTCCAACTACTTCATTAGAGAATGGTACTTCTAAGTGATCACATGTCAACTTAGTGTTTCGATTAATGTGCAGAAATTTTTCCAAGCCAAGCAACAGTAAAATTCCACATTACAAATTAAAGACTGTTCTCTGAGTTCAGTGGAGATGCATTAGTAAACTTTCAGTTCAGCATTTAAACATGTTACTTAGGCATGGTTATGACCTTTTTGTTTGAGAAAACCAAATGGAACCTCTTTAGCATCACAACTACCTGTAAAGGACTGCAGTAATCAGAGCCCACAGATTCTGTACGATCTAGCACAGTCTAGTCTTGGACAGATTTAAGTATCAACCCTCAACTGAGAGGAGGACGGTCAAAGCAGATGAAAATACCTTCAGAGAGCAGCATGAGGCATTTCAGCAAGCTTCAAAGATTCAAAACCATACCACTGGTATGCCCAAAAAACTAAGACTTTGGTGCTATCTTAGTTTTTTTGGCATACCAGTGGTATGGCTATACCACTGGCAAAAACGTGAAATTTTATGTAGTGATTTATGCACGTCAAGGAAGTAAGTTTTTAAACACACTATGTGACCTGTATCATAAACATTTTGTCAGGGAAAGAATTGTGCAGCTTTACTTCAGAGTCATCTTAACTGTTAGCTGTAGCTATCTAAATGTGAACTGTCAAATGAAATCTAATATACGTGGTCAGAATAGGTAATAGTCTTCAATTGTTTCCAGAGAATAGCTGAACATAAAAAGCAGCACTAAAAACCGTTGAAGGTTAGCACTGTCCAACAACCATACAATTTATAAGAGGCTTTAAACCTGCCTCTACAAAGTTATCACAGGCAGGAGAACATCAGGAACAGGAGAAAGAATCTGAAGTGCAAAAAACCAAACTCTTTGTGGGACAAAAAGCAATGCTTGACTCCTCCCTGTTCTGGAAAGGGCTACCTCTCAAAAGCAAAATCTCTCCCCCTAATTTAAATTACGGTTATCCTGACTTGAGACACACAATTTAAAATGAAGTTTCCTTTTAATGTTGGCTTGTGCACATTGCTTCCCTGTAACCCGACAGGAAATTAAACCACAAATACAATCTTCACTTAGACTCTGTGGAAATCACTTTGTGTTTGAAAGGACTGAGGAAAACCAGCTTGTCTAGGACATATACAGTGTTCTTCCCAACAGAAGCAGTCTTAGTTGGCAGCACTGTACTTACAGAGAAAAAACACCCCCCCGCCTCCTTCTCTTTCCTCTCCCTAATGAAGTACAACAGCTCTAGCTCCAGAAATGCTAATTTATTTCTGCCATCTCAGAAGTAATGCCTCTACTTCGCTTTTATCTTGTGCTCAAAACAGTACTCCCTGTCTCCCAATTATGATTCACTTGGATCATTTGGGTTCTGTATCACCGTAGTAGTGTTTAAGAAACCCATTTTTTCCCCACAACCAAGTTTTCCTATGAACAAGCAAATAAATTATTTCTTCATAAACTCCCTGTTCAACCAAAAGATAGCATGCTTTAAAGTTATCAGCAAAGTTTGGTAATAGAACACCTCTACTCTTAGTGATAGCAGACTTCTGGGGAATAATACTTGTATCTGTTTGGTTATGTGCAGTCACATGTCATCCTACTACTACTTGGCAGTCCAAAATACCTCACTAGAAGCCCTCTCACTCCTGAAGGCTACACAAACATGTCAGCATAAGGCTATATCTGAATTAAAGTCCTGTAGACAGGGAAAAAAAATGCAAAACTGACAGTTCTGTGCACCATCTTTCGTTTTTAAAGCTAACAGACCCTGAAATATAGCATACCTTTCAGAATCAGATAAAACCAGAATTTGAAAGAAAACCACACCAAAGCAATGAGATGCCTGCTTCTTATTTACATAATCACATACTTTTCCTGAAATTTCTTCATTTGCCTGTTGTACCAATTCCAAATTTTAGTTTTGCAGACTTGTTTTTTTTTCCTTTGAGTTATTCCTAACTTATGAGTGAGTAGGCAAGTGGTCTTATTTAGGGAATTTAAGTGTGGCAAGGTAAGGTCTTTGCCAATGCATTCAGCTGACACTTGACTACTGTTCAAACATGTATCAAACATTAAACATAAAACCAAAGAGCTCACTCACTTGGAACAGCTTTTTGCCAGACTACCTACAGGCAACTAAGCACATAATCGTCAAACTAGATCCCTTACCACAAAACACAAATTCTGCAAAAGCCAATGCAAAGCAGGATGGATGCTGACGACCCAGATTTGTGTTACTCATTTAAGCAATTTACTATAACTGAACTTGAAGATTGGTGTTATGCTTCCCAGAAGAGAAACTTAACCAGCTCTATGCTGACTATTCCAAAAAAGCGGTATTGAAACTGCTCTTTGGGGAAAAAATCTCGTATTTTAATGCAATGTCTTTATTGTGACAGAGAAGAAGGACCAGAACACTTCTTAAAGGATGATGATGAAATTAAGGATTAACCCTGATGAAAAATCTAACAACAGTTTCCCCTTGCATTCTAGTATTTAGCTAGTGAGTTAGATTTCATTACTACACTATCTCTGCATGTAACCAGTGCTTCACCATCACCCACAACTGCAGGAATTTGTATCTAAATTTATCAAGTAACTTCATTCTTCTGACAGATGCATTTGATAAATTTATCAAGTTCTGCTTTAGGGGCTGGGCTGCATTTGTTGCAGCATCTAAATAAACACACAAAATACAGAAGTTTTCCCTCAAGATATTTCTCAGTATTTTTTTTTATGTTTATTATGATTTGTTTTAGTCGAGGAGCAAAAAGCTTGTCAGGCTAAAGCTATTAAGTTTCAAGTAACAGCAGCTCTTTACATTTCAGCAAAAAATGTTCAAAGAGACCTGTCCTCTATTCCGAATACCATGACTGGTGGCTGCTCTAGATTTTCAGCTATTATATAAGGCAACAAACGGGCTGAGTACATACTAAAAAACCCTTAAAGATTCTTGCATTTTTTTTTTGACATACACACAGAAACTGGTATATATAGTCTTAAAATGATCACACAGATTATGCTACTCAAAGAACATGGCATTTGCCTCCCCACCCTAGGTACCTACTTGTGACAGTGTTATTTGAGGCAGTCAGTGCTGTTAGGGTATTTACATCCCAGAGGAATATCTGTCTGTCCAGCCCAGCAGATGCTACCAGTTCTTTATCTTTTGCATATGCTAAGGCTTTCACATAATCCTACAACAAAGTATAACAACATGAGTCAACAATATTATCCATTTCAAGTCTACATCATAATATTTAAAAGATTGTCAATAATAACATATAATAGTTGCAGATAATGTTTTTCACCTTATGCGTCCTTAGCGTTGACATGCAAAATCCCTTATGTGCATTCCACACTTTAACAGTAGTATCTGAAGAAGCAGATATCACTAGATTGGAAAAAATAAAAGAGTAAACTTCAAAGGCTTATTACATTAGAAACAGTCTGCACTATTCTTTTTCTTTTCAAATGATTTAATAAAAAATGAAACGTGTATATGGGATTCATTTAAACATGTGCTTATATTATTTTTAGTAAATTTACAACACACATCAGAAATTTCATATGCTAAGAGAAGATGTAAAACCACGGAGGCAGTGGATAATAAAGTTTTATACATAATATCTGAATACTTAGTTTTTAAATATTTTAAAACTTACATGTTTTACCATTGCAGCACAGTACAATATCATTTACCCAATCTGTGTGGTGTTCCATAGATGCTATATAAGGGTCTTGCTGGAAATTAAAAAAAAATAAATAAAAAATTAATAAGATCTCTTCATGAATGGAAAAGCTAACACAACTATCAGATCCTGTTGTGGTATTTTCAACCTTCAAATGGATTGAAAGTTCCCTAATTGAAGTTGCTTGAAGTTACTGTTCCAGGTTTTGTTTTTTTTTTTCAGTGTAAGATATCAAAGCGGTTTTCAGTGGAATTCCTATACATTTTAAACTCTCAGTCCTACTTCATGTGTAATTTCACCTTAAAGTGTCTTGTTTTGTATCCTGTATGTCCAGGAAAACTTATAACCAGAACAGAAGGGCCTGCCAAGCTAGTTACTTCTGCATTTACGGGATCAGACTTGTTCTGTTGCAAGCAGAAACAGAACAACCAAAACACCAGATCTCTCAGAATCTCTCCAAGTCATGAACTTTAGGAAGCTTTATCTTCTGCATCTTTCACATGGAAGCCCTGATTTCCAGTAATCCATTCAGGTTTGTAACACTCACTTTTCTTTTTTTTTTTTTTCCAGTTGGACCCATAGATGGGGACCACCCATCTGGAAAGCAGCTTGACAAAGGACCTGCAGGTCCTTGTGGACACCTCTTTGAACAAGAACATTGAAGCGTGCGACCTTCTGCAGAGAAGGCTAATGGTGTCCTTGGCTGCATTAGGCGAATAATCACCAGCAGATGGAGGGAAGTAAACCTTCCCTTCTACTCAGTGCTGGTGAGGCCATACAGAGAGGACATACTCAAGAGAGTTCAGCAAAAGGCCACAAAGATGAGTAAGGAACATCCCACCTCTGAGGAAAGGCTGAGAGAGCCAGGACTGTTTTGCATGTGTTTAGTGTAACATTTTAGTAAGTTTTCTTTAGCTAGAAGATCAAATGCAATGGTGAAAGAGGTGGAACCAATAGGATCTGATCAAAGGTTCCTCTTCTTCTTCACAGTAAAGATAACAATAAAGGGGAGGTGATGACTGAAGAGCATCTCAAAATACAAGAATATACCAAACAATCCATTGAAATGTTCATTCAAAATTAACATGATATGCGTAGTCCTAGTGACTGTTTTTCTGTCGTCTTTATCACTGGAAATGACAACATTCTGTATTTATCTCAACTCTAACTAGTTCTTTGGCCCACGCATCAGTTTGTAAAAAGCCACATATTTTGTTACAATATGAGTAATGTCAAAATGACTGGCAGTTAATTAAAAATATTGTTAATAAACAATAACAGGTGTGTACCTGTAGGCAGCTTACTAACATATCTCAAAAAAGGGGGGAGATTTAAGACTGATACATTCTCTTGGCTCACCTTGTGCTGATTGACACTCCATATCCTTATGATAGAGTCTCGGCCTGCTGTGAAGAGTCTGTTTAATGCTGGATCCAGCTGAAGTGCATTTACCCCATTTCGGTTATATTTCTCCACCTCATCTCTAATCACATAGGAGACCTAAAATACATTTACACAAATCTGATTATGGCATTAAGATATTGACTTGGCCACAAAACGCTACCATCTAATTTCATTTTTGTAAGGTTCTCAGTAGAAAATATGAAGAGCTTTAAAAGCATTTAATGAGTCTGCCAGTTTGAAAGTTACCATCACTCTTGGTCATTTTTCCCCCCCACAGAAAATGGGGAAGAATTATAAAAAGATGTTAGCAGTCCTAGATATGGAGCCCAAAGGATTATTTAAGCATTTTAACTCAAGCTTAGACTGAAAGAATCCTTAGTTCAGTTCCCTGCTCTGCACAGATACGCTGGGTGATCCCGGATAACACAAGTTAATGTCTCATTTTCTAAGCAGGTTTCACAGCTTCCAAAGCTGGGATGATGGAGTTTTCCAGACTGACAGGGCAGAGGACACAAGCATTGAAAAACTACAGGTACAAATCGTAGCTATCCCAGACATTGCTATTAATATTATGATACCTTAAGAAGGACAGTATTTTGACTTTTTTAATGACCTCCTTTCCAACCTAGTAAGAAGTATAAATATTTACTGTTCATTTACTGTTCTTTCCATCAGAGAAATCATTCTTTCAGTTTCATTCTTTCTGCATTTCACGGCATTGTGTTCATAGGTCACTTCTTTGTTTTGTTTAGAAATACCAAGTGGAGATTTAAGGAGATAAACTGCAAGGGCTACAGCACTCTCCACTATTACTGTGAAGTAAATCCAATTATAAGGCATCATAGACTTTTCAGAGCTCTCCCATTCACACCGTGCTGCCTCTCTTCTCATCACTTACAGAGGATTTGTGTAGTGCTAGGAGGAAAGCCCTCACAGCTGGAGAAAAGGAGGGGAAACTGACATCTATGCTTCTTCCCAGATTATATAAAACAGTCACATTACGGTAAAGCTTTAAGCTTGCCAGAATCCAATCTGCCAGCAGCAGGACTCATTTGGATACGTAACGATCAGTGTTTTGAAAACACTTGGAAGGAGTAGTCTTCAACAGAGTAATTATTGGATCTAGAAGTCCAATAACTGCATTGTAGCAGTACAAAGAAAATGTTTTCCAAATCGTTCTCAATTACGCAGAATATAACCAAGAAATTGAACAAAATTTTCAGTGATCCACATTACCGAAGAAACCTTGTACGCCATCTCAGACTTTACCACAAGGACCGACAGGTCCATTAGGTGAATGTGTCCTCAGCTGAGTTCTGTTATCCCTACGCAGCACAGGAAGAAACCTGCTGCTTCTGACAAATATGCATCCAGTCCTATTCTCTTGGTGTTAGAAACAGCTGCCAACAGCTCTATTGATCAAGTGGAGAATCAGAATTAGGGCCTCGTGAGTCCTTGTGAGAGTAAACACACTCCCCTTTGCTGTTCCACCAGCCCATTTACTACACTTTATCCGTTACGTCCCCATGCTCTTACAAGCGCTTCTGGCTCAGCGTTTGTTAGCCGCTCGCAGTTCTTGCAGAGTCACAGCTCTTCCTCTCAGTTTCAGATTGCGCCCTGACTTCCAACGCTCTCAGATTCTCCCACCCATTCCAGACTCATCCACAATATTCTTGTCATCCATGCTCAAGCCTCCACCTACACAGCTTTGGAGATATCGCTGAGAGAGGACAGTCAAGCACACCTAACAGTGCTATGGTAAAACACTTCAAATACTTGGAGGAGTGTTTTTTAGTGATGCACAGAGCAAGATGTTTGTGCTGCTCCTCACCTGGCCTTTGTAATACCACATCTACGTTGTTAAAAGACCCACACAGTCTGTTTGAATAAAAGAAGGTTAGGAACAAAGTCAAAGTCTAACACCATACAAAACGCAAACCAAAGTGGGCGGCCATCAAATTCACACTACTTTCAAACTATTTGAATAAAGGCGATGAAAACATTCAGTTAAAACACTAAGTACGAGCAGATAAACACAAATTAATGTTAGCTAGAAAGAACTCAGAACCTGAAGATCAGTAGATCAAATCTGATGTTCGCTACAAGGGTGAAAATCTTCCTCAAATGTACCAACAGAGTCAAGAGCAGCACAGGTCCTTCAGCTATTGCGTCTCCAAACAACTATCAGGACATTTTTTAACAAATCTCCAGTTTCTGGATTTGTTCCTCTTCTGTCAATCATCCCCCAGATTTGTTTCATTTTCACATATGAATCAAGAGTTCTCTCTTTATTCCGTTCATAAAGAAGACTGTCAAACTAGATTGGTCACCCGTATTGGGTTTACACGGCAAGGGTTTGGTAGCCACAGGCTCAGTTGGGGAAGGACGGCATCCCGTCGGAAGGACCCCACGTGGAGCAGGGGCAGAGAGGGACCGTGACGGAGTGGTGGAGACAAAGCATCAGGGACTGACCGCAGCCCCCAGTCCCTGTGCTGCTCATGGGGAAGAAGGAGAAGAGGGTGTGTGAGGAGGAGGGTGGTTTTAGTTCGCCTTTAATTTCTCACTGCTCTAGTCTGTTAGCAATAGGCAATAAATTACAATAATCTCCCTACTTTGAGTCTGGTTTGCCCGTGATGGTAATTGGTGGATGTTCTCCCTGTCCCTATCCCAACCCTTGAGCTCTTTCCATTGTATTTTCTCCCCCTTTTCCTTTGAGGAGCAGCTGTGGTGGAGTTCATCTGCCCAGCAGAGTAAAACCACCACATCACCCAAACTTTTTAAGGAGCTTTTTGCTCATAATGTTACTGTCTTAATCCTCACTTACGGTGAAGAATGCTCATACAGATTAGATGTAGCAAAATTGGTAATGGACTTTGCAGAACTATTAAACTGCCATCCAGACGACCTTGAAACTGGCTGCTGGGTTAACTGGATGTTTTTTTTTCTGCTGATTTGGCCATGATGTGAAGACTGACAATGGTTTTCAACTACCAGCAGTAATGAAATACTCAACAGAATTTATTTAGCCTTTTTAATCACTTCCACATGCCAGCAACACACACACAGTATACACAACGCTCAACAAAAAATAACCTCACATTTGCATGCCTAAAGCATACAGGCTTGTATTCAAATATTTTGTTATTATGTAATTAACTATGTAATAGAAAGGGACGAAATAAGGCTTCTATAAGATCTGCCAGAAGGTTGTTGAAGTGGTTCTCAAAACAGGGAAAATAAAATGGATCAATAAAAATGGCAACTTGATTTAAAAGACCTGACAGTTGTTTAAGACTGAGGGACAGCAGGCAAGTTCACCAAAACCTAGAGCTCACTAAGATGAGCAGAGGAAGGTTGCTGGTAATCCATACAGTTGCCCTTATAACCTTATTTTTGAGAAGAAAGGTCTGCTTTTTTAAAATTGGACTGCCACTGAATATAGAAATAGAACAACTATTAGTAAATACAGTAACTATATAATAAAGTAAATATTCAAGGATACGTCCACATGCACAGAAATATAAATGCAACAGGCGTCTTCTGTGGTAAAATTCACCCCAACCCATACGATACACATCTTTTTCCACCCCCGATGAAGTCCTGTATTGTATCCAGAGAGGGCTGTGAAGGTCACCAGGAAGTTACGACCAACACCACTTGGCAGAGACTTCAAACAGAGCCGACTGAGAGCACATTACTGCCTGGTTCACTGCGCTGATTCACAAAGGCGGCTTCAAACCACAGAGATAATGACTGTGATAGAGATTTAGTTGTGTTACTGCCATGGTATTCCAGAAGGGGCAAGAGGGGATATGAAATACTGTAATACTGACCAAGGCTTCTTGCATTTATAAACTGCTGTAATGAATAAAAAGCTTTCACTGTGGTAGACACTGAAAAAAAACACTACAAGGTGATGGACCCTCGTTATAAACAATTTATGGGATTCAGTATTCTAAATGGATCAGGACTAGTAATTTCAGTGACTAAAAGCTCTTGAGATAAAACCAGGGTCAACAGATATGTTCCAGGACACAAGGCCACGTGGAACTGTTATAGGACCTGTGATGAATCTCCTTCATGCGTGAGTGTATCAACTAATCTGCAATCTTGCTACCCTAGTTAAATTATGTGTTTTATAACAGATTTTCTTAATGGGTGGGTAAAAACGGGCTTTTAAACATACCAGTACTCCATCATGGTGGAATAAGAAGCAAACGGGCAAGGTCTGATAGCATGTATTCCCTGCGTTTAAGTAGAGGGAAAGTTTCAGACACAGATGCTAAAGTGGACAATTAAAAAAAAAAAAAAAGTATTCTTCCAAATCCCTGGAAGGATTCCACGACTATCATCAATTGCATTAAAAAGTGAGAGAAGAAGCAGCCACCCACGATGAAAAATAACTATTTCTTTAGCATGTTGGTAGAGCAGATGATATTCCTTAAAATAAGTTTTTAGAACTAAGAACATATCGGCATTTGAATTTTCATCAGAGGTTCCAAGCCCCAGAATAGAAGTAATGTATTAAGAACTTCATCTTATCCTTCCACAATGAATCAACCTACTGGGTATATGTTTGCTTAAGAACTTAATATAATATATACACATATATAATCTAATAAATTACAGCATACAAAATCTATGGCGCTTTTAGTAATTCTTCCAGTCCAAAGAAAAATCAGCAGCTAAAATATTTAGAAATACTTCATTCTATTTTCTTTCACTACTTTCCACTGGCTGCCAAGTAGTATTTATTAGTGCATGAACATGAAAAAAATCAGTGCAGAAAGCCTTCTCTGTGCAGGACTTAATGATAAAATGCTTTAAATTGAGTCAATTTCATAACCAAGGTGCTGATCCAAGTCACTTACATCCAATTTCATCTGCTGTGTCAAGGGGTTTTGAGCACACGGGCAAATTCATCCTGGCCAGGCAGCAGGTTTGGGAGAGCAGTTACAAGTCAGCCCCTTAAGGGCAGCTACTTTAAGCCACCTGCTGAGAAGTGGCTTCATCTTGAATTAATTCACAGCAACAGACCTGAAAGCTACAGCACACAGCCAACTGCTTCTCACACGGTGGTGGCTGCTGCTCCCACACCCCTGCACCCTCATTCCCTCCTGACCTAAGGCGACCTTACCACTGCAACCCTCATAAGTGCATAACCAAGCTTCAGCAGCACAAACAGCCTTCCACGGGCCGTTTCCAACGCCCGACTTACATTTAAATAATTATACTTCTTACCTTTATTTATGCGTGGAATTTATTTTGAGGCCTGAAACACCTAGTCTGACTGAGCCCTTCTAAACATAAAATTACATGCAGAAGCATCCTGAACTGACGTTCCGGATGGTTCTGCTGACCAGCAGAACAGGTGCATCAAAGATAATGGTTCAGATTTCCATAAGCTTTAACCAGTTCTCATGTCATGTAAAGAATCAGGTTCCTCCATGCCCGAGAGGTGTTTTTCTAAAAAGCGTCTTCCCCTAGCCTCGTTGATTTGGAAGAAATCGCTCTCCCCCTGTCTCGCTTGACGTAGCAGCACCCTAAACACTCAGCTATTGGGAAGCAAAATAAATTGTTAATGGTTTTAACTTTCCATCAGCAGCTGATGGATACAAGAGCCACTTAGAAATCCATTACGTGGCCAAAATTCTCTATCTAACCAAGTAAGTGAAATAATATGAGGGCAATAAAACACCTAGCTTCTACTCGAGGTTTTAGTTACATTACATGCATATGTAAAGTTATTCTCTGCTCATTTAGACTTGACATGTGCTGTCTGAAGCCCAGATCAGCAGAGCATTACATGAAGTAAAAAGCATCAAATAACACAATGACAGCAGAAAAGGGGACATCATAAACCAGCACAGAAATACCCGTAAATACACATTTTTGAGCTAACCACTGTTTGGAAGAGGAGTGTAGCAGTAAACACAGCAACAACATACTCTTTGATATAAGCTGCTCTCAGGGAAATAATATTCCATACAGAAATCAGGCTACATCAAAGAAATAACTAAGTAACATAAACCCCCCCTGCCTTAGGAGGTTCGTCTTCAAGAACCTGTATATGGCACAGACAACGAGATCAATAAAAGCGATATTATATTTTGGATTCTTTGTATTTTAAACAATGTCAGCGGCATTTTTTTTTTTTTGAATGCCAAGGAATTTTTTTATTCTTTATCTACCATCTGCTTTTCTTAACCACGAAAACCACAAAAAGCTAGAAAAGGTAACACTTTTTCTCTTTGAGACAAAACATGAAAGATGCCTTTGAACACTGAACTGACCTCTGCTTGGAAGGATGCTATTTCAGGCTCAATCAATACTTCTTTTGCTTACAATGGATAGAAAGAGCTGAAACTTGCACTTGCCGTTAGAGGCAGGCAGCTTTACACATCGATAAAACCTTAAACCCTTCCCATATTGAGAAGTGTAAGAGTATTTAAAGCGCTGGCAGCATCCCAGACAACACGACAAGAAAGTTAAGGACCACAAAAAACGCATTTTCGCGGCTTTTACTGTTAAAAAACGATTACGGTGGAGCTGACAGGGGGCAGCTGAGCGCCTCCCGCACCTGCCTCCCCCCTCCGAAGCAGCCACCCGCCCCTCCCCAGCACCCAGCCTCCTTCTTCCCCTCAGCATTTCGGACAAACACAAGGAGCCGACGTTTGTGGGGCAGAGCCCCCAGCCCTGCCCCTTCCCCCCCTCTCCCCTTTCCCCTCTCCCCACCGATCACAGCCCTCCTCAAGCCCCGGGGGGCCTCGCAGCCGCTCCCTTGCGGGCCGCCCCCACCCCGCAGCCCCTGCCCGGAGCCCTCCTGCCGCGGCCGGGCCGGGCCGGGCCGAGCCGAGCAGTGCCGGGCCCACCCCGGCCGCCCCGTCCCGCCGCGGGGCCCGACCTGCACTTTCCGCCGCCCCGCCGTGTTCTGCCGGTGATGCGCCGCCATCTTGCATGTTGACACTCTGACGTCATTTCCGAGGAGGGCGAGCCAGACCGGAAGCCCCTTTTCTTTTTCCCCCTTCCTCTCCCCCAAGCCCGCGCGCTCAGGCAGGGCGGGGCGGGGCTTGAGGCTGAGGCGTTGCTAAGGAGACGGAAGGGGGCGGGGCCAGAGCGAGGGGGCGCGGCCAGAGGTCTCGCTTCTCCTTTGCCCTTGCGCCATTTTGTGCCTGCAGTAGGCAACGTCCTGCCCTTGGTAGAATCGCACTGTCCTAGAATTATACAGTCACAGAATCACAAAATCATTAGGGTTGGAAAAACCCTCCAAGATCATCTGTTCCAACCATCCCCCTACCACCAATGTCACCACTAAACCATGTCCCTAAGCACCACGTCCAACCTCTCCTTGAACACCCCCAGGGACGGTGATGCCACCACCTCCCTGGGCAACCCATCCCAATGCCTGACTGCGCTTTCTGAGCAGAAATGTCTCCTCATTTCCAACCTGAACTTCCCCTGGCACAGCTTGAGGCCATTCCCTCTAGTCCTATCACTAGTTACCTGTGAGAAGCTGACCCCCAGCTGCCCACCCCTTCCTTTCAGGTAGCTGTAGAGAGCAGTAAGGTCTCCCCTGAGCCTTCTCCAGATTAAACACCCCCAGTCCCCTCAGCCGCTCCTCACAGGACTTATATTCCAGGCCCTTCACCAGCTTCGTACCCTTTGTATGGACATGCTCCAGGACCTCAATGTCCTTCCGGTACTGAGGGGCCCAAAGCTGAACACAGCACTCTAGGTGCAGCCTCACCAGAGCAGAGTACAGGGGGACAATCACCTCTCTGGTCCTGCTGGCCACACTATTCCTGGTACCAGCCAGGTTGCCGTTGTCCTTCTTGGCCACCTGGGCACACTGCCAGCTCATGTTCAGGTGAGCATCAATTAGCACCCCCAGATCCTTTTCCTCTGCACAGCTTTCCAACCACTCTGCCCCAAGCCTGTAGTGCTGCATGGGGTTGTGGCCAAAGAGCAGGACCTAGCACTTAGCCGTGTTGGACCTCATCCCATTGGACCTCATCCCATTGGCCGCTGCCCATCAATCCAACCTGTCCACGTCTCTTTGCAGGGCCTTCCTACCCTCTGGTAGATCGACACTTCCCCCCAGCTTGGTGTCATCTGCAAACTTACTGAGGGTGCACTCAATTCCCTCATCCAAGTCTTCAAGATACTAAAGAGGATGGGCTCCAACACTGACCCCTGGGGAATACCACTGGTGACCGGTCACCAGCTAGATTTCACTCTGTTCACCATTAATCTCTGGACCCATCCATCCAACCACTTTTTAACCCAGCAAAGAGTGTACCTGTCCAACCCATGGCTGCCAGCTTCTCCAGGAGAATACTGTGGGAGACCATGTCAGAGGGTCTCCAAGAACTGTGTCAAGGTCTGTTTCCTTGACCATAGGGCTACCTCCTCACCTGCATTGCTGCTCCCTTCTTACTTACTTACTTACTTACTTACTTACTTTATTTATTTATTTATTTATTTCATTGCTGTGTGGTGGCCCACGAGCCATGTTTTTATCCCCAGGAGAGCCCTAGAGGCCAGGGCTGCAGGCTGAGTTCTTTTCCCCCTGTCTGGAGAGCTCTACTTGGGGCTGAGCTGCTCACCCAAGGTTGGTTCCATGTCCCAGCCCTGGGGGGCTCAAGCGCCAGCTCACTGTCAGAGCTTCCAAGGTGCTGGAGGCTTTATGTACACCCTTCAGGGTTCTCAGCTCCAAAGCCTTTGTCATAAGAGTCTGGGGTGGGGGACAAGTGCTCGGTCCTTGTTTAAGTCTCAACCAATGAGTTCATAGGAAAGACTTGTCTGTCTTCCCCATAGAGCTGCGGAGGATCATACTGTTTTTTCTTATGTGAAAATAGATCCTGAAGTTGTGAGCTTACGGCTGCATGAAGTTCTACACTGATTTTCAGATATGCCTCCCAGTTTGAAAGCATATCTTTGGCACTTAAACCATTAGTGCATCAAGCATTGGGTTGCGGCAGTAACTATATGCTCAGTAAAGGTCTGTATAGAATTGTGTATGGGGCTGTCTTCTTGGAAGGCATTTTTTTACACTGATTGCTTCATTATGGTAGAATTGAAAACAGTAAAGGAACTGATGAATTGGATGGAGGACTGATAATACCTAGTGACAAAAATTTACTGTGAAAAAAAATGGGTAAAGGAGTAAGTGAAAAATATATAATTTCACATATTCATGTTTGCTGATTATAGCCATAACCAGAAAATTCAATGGCCATTCACTAATGCTAATATAGACTTTGCTTATCTTGATATAGATCACATTTTCTAGCATTGTTGAGTGCGCTGTGTCACCATCACAACTGCAAGTGGTGGCCAAGATTCTGAAATGAGATCTGCCTTGACCAAAGCCCTTCCTTAACTGCAGTATTTCTAGTATTTTGTGTTGTTACAGCAGTGAGAATTATATAATTCAAAGCATCTAAGACAAATGTGGAAAAGTTTTATTGTTGAACACATTGCATATTCTCTTAGATAAAATTAAGGCTTTATTTTATTATTCATTTTTTTAAACAAGAATTTAGTTGTGCACTGGCTTCAGACTAACGGTAATTATCAGAGTGTTTCAGATGCTGATATGCATTGCCTATGGACTTAATGGACTTAATGGACTATGGACTAAAGAAAGAGGCAGAAGCTTTCTGCTTCTGAGCCAAGTGCGTTACTACCTTTCAGTATGCATTAGTCCAGTAAGAGGTTTGAGATTCTTTTCATAGCACAATAATTTTCACGCATACCTTAAATTCTCTCTTCACAGAATCACAGAATGTCTAGGTTGGAAGAGACCTACAAGATCGCCGAGTCCAACCTCTGACCTAACACTAACAAATCATCCCCTAAACCATATCCCTAAGCTCTACATCTAAACGTCTTTTAAAGACCTCCAGGGATGGGGACTCAACCACTTCCCTGGGCAGTCTGTTCCAGTGCCTAACAACCCTTTCTGTAAAGAAGTTTTTCCTAATATCCTTTCCTAATAACCTCCCCTGGCGCAACTTTAGCCCATTCCCCCTAGTCCTGTCACCAGGCACGTGGGAGAACAGACCAACCGCCACCTCGCTACAGCCTCCTTTCAGGTACCTGTAGAGTGCGATAAGGTCACCCATGAGCCTCCTCTTCTCCAGGCTAAATAGTCCCAGCTCCCTCAGCCGTTCCTCATAAGACTTGTTCTCCAGACCCTTCACCAGCTTCATAGCCCTTCTCTGGACTCGCTCAAGCACCTCCATGTCCTTCTTGTAGTGAGGGGCCCAGAAATGAACACAGTACTCGAGGTGCGGCCTCACCAGAGCCGAGTACAGGGGGACATCTTAAAGATACTGACATGTTTGTTTATGATTTTTCTGTTACTCTCAAAAAATACATGGAATGATTTAATTCATAAACCCTACTAATTATAATCGCACGTGGATTATTCACATGCTAGAGTTAATCTTCATATTATGTCTTCAAGGGCAATTTTCTTGGTTTGCATATTTGCTTTAAAATTAGATTTGTTTATAGACTGAGTACCTTTGTTATTTACATTGTTGTGCAGTTTTTAAATTGCTTTTCCTCTCTGTGTGATTATGTGTGGATAATCCCTGCTATATATAATCCCTGTATATATACTACAGTATTTCAAAAACCTTTTATATCAACAATTAATTACTCAAAGGAGGAAAAAAAAATACAGTGATCACTGTATCAGAATCATTGAAATTGGAAGTGACCTCTGGAGACTGTGTTGTCCAACAAATGTCATTTGCTGCGGGCTGCTAAAACAAAAGAATTATCGTAGTGATAAGTGATAAGTTTCAGGCTTCTGTGTGTATGTTTAGTAAGTCTGAACTGATATGGAGTCCATAAAGACAACTACAAATGTGGCATGTAAATTTTTCTTTGTTTTGCAGTAAATCTTTCATGATGTTTGTGTCATTTCAGAAAAGTGATGAGATCGTCTCATTTATAATGTTAGATTTTGGTTTTGGAAGAGGAGGAACATGATGTATATGTGAGTCCAGGGATTGTTTTTCAATTTCCCTTAAAATCTGATCATCTTTGGCTAAATTGTGAATTTCTGAAAGCATGAGTGCAAACAAACAGATGTTGAGCCAAAAAAGGAAGTGTAAGAGAATGGAACAGGGTTCACGGGTAAAGCCAGGACATGGAGATGAGGAGAAAACTAAATGGATGTTTATTGGATAAGTAGCCATTGTAAAAAATAAAAATAAAAATATAAAGATATTTCCTCAATAGTGATAGGGTGAAGAATGCTATAGCATTTGCCAGCTGCTTCTCTCTGTTGTTCCAGCCCCTCTTTGTGAGATTTGGCTGCTACAGCATTGAAAAACAACAACAACAACAACAACAAAAAAAACTGAAAATAATTTAGAAATAAACTGTAAGAGTGATTTGGAGCCTGAGAAGTAGGAATTAGAGTGAGCAATTCATATGGTTTTTGTCTATAGAAGAGAAGATTAAAGGAACCATTATAGCAGTTTTCAAATAAGTAAGAAGAAATATGGAATAAATTTGTTTACATGTCCATGATGAAGACAAGAAGTAATGGACTGAAATTGCAGTTCAGAAAAAGTTATATGAAGCACAAGATAAACCTTTATTGGCCGTGAGAATAGTGAAGCGCTAGAATATGTTGCATATGGAGGTTTTGGAATCACCATCTGTTGTAACAAGAAACTAGACAAATATCTCCAGGAATTACATCAGGATAATTGATGCTGGTTTGGGCTAAAGCATGAACAAGGTGGCTTTAGGATATCACTTCCAACTCTGTCTTTAAATGTAATTATAAAAGTAGAGAAAGTTTTTCATAAGCAAAAAGCTCTTTAATTTTCTAGGAAATGCTGTATTAGGCGATGAAGCTTGGAGAAGAGCTACATAAATTCAAGCTATGAAGAAGACGTGCTTTTTAAGGCCAGCTCATCACTGAAGACATCCCCCAGCGGACACGATAGATTCTACATAGCTCGAAGCCAAAAGTATTGCAGCCAATACATAATTTATGGGCATGACTCAGGGGTAACTGTTTGCTGTATTTACTCTGTATTTTACGGGGTGGGAAAGTTGGTGATTTTAAGTCCTATTTAATTTTATTGTGCAACTGATTTTTCCTGGGATATCAAGTTCTATGTGTCATATTTTTTTATTTTTATTTTTTTGAAGTAACATAATCTTTAATACTCCTTCATTTCCAAAATCTGCTGTAAAAGTCACAAAAAAAAATGTATTCACATAACAATGGACAATAGTCACAGTCTTTGCTGTGTTTCTCTGGTGTGTCTGTAACTACGTCTGGCTGCTGGATTAACATCCAAAAAGTTTCAGAGTTCATCTGCAATAAAGTTCTGATTTTAGATGACAGTATAAAGACCCACAGATTTTTTTGTATTATGTTTCTTGCATGGTTCAGAATGAGGGAATATTTGTAGAAATGCAATGAAAAATACTTCAAATGAGTTTATGATCCTTCTCATTTTGACTGCTGGTTGAGAAGGAGTCAGTTTCCTCATGGCGCAGAGGGGCAAGAGTTGGTGGTGTCACTAAGGCAGGTGACATGCTTGAGCACATATCACAGCAGAGCCACTTAGGAGCAAAGGCTCAGTGGATACAACAGCAAAACAGTGACCACACAAACATTCTTAATGACTGGAGTTACATGTAAGTAGAAGATATGGAACCAATATGATGGCAACTGGAAACAAAGACATAAAATAAATTCTCAAGCCATTTTGTTAAATCAGATGCCCAAGCTAGCTAGAGAGGATGGACAGACAGAACTAAAATCCCGTTTGTTTGTTTTCAGGTTGTAAAGCTGATTGGTATTGTTGCATTCTTGACAAAAAGTTGAAATTTAGACTTTAATCTCATAGGGGAGCTATGGTAAGAAATATGTTTGTAACTGAATGCTCAGTCCTTGGTAGAGCTCTTCCATTTGTCATTTCATTATTACATTTGGAGGCATGCGATATAAGGTGAGACTTCAAGAGTAAGCTGTGTAAGCAAGAGTGCATCAGAAATACTGGAAATTTTCAGAAATTATATTAGCAATATTTGCATGCTTATAATAAGCATGTTACTTTTGAGAAATACAAAATGCTTCAAAAATACCTAACTGTTTTTCAGAATACTGAGAAGAAACATGGAGTGGCTTGATCTTGAGGCACTGAGCTAATTTTCAGACTTACTCAGTGTACATTAGGTCATTAGGCAGAAAGCTACTTTGTGTAACAACGCATTTAATGTGTACTTACCCTGAAAGCTATTTCCTGTTATTCTGTAAAACCAATTAGCTATTTACCAAATACCAAATTTCGTGTCTGTGTGATTTCTTGTTTCATCGTGCACAATGAAGGGAAGATGGGAATCAAATAAATGATTACCTTGATAAACTCATCACATCCTTTACACTATTATTATTATTATTATTATTATTATTATTTTCTAATAGGGATTGGGGCATAGCTTGAGTATATCTCAGATGTGACTGTTGGCCTGAGCCCCTGAACTTTTCTCACTGACAAACTCCAGCCTTTACCTATTCTGTATAATATAAATCTACTTCTGTGTATGCATGTTTGATTTTTTGTTTGTTTGTTTTTGCTTTATTCTACATACAACATTTTTTTGTTATGCATTCCAGCTATAGCAAAGAAGATGTATTTCTTTTTGCCTGCTGTTCCATATCACTTGCTTCAGGGAATAATGGTATTTTATGCAGGGCATTCCTGGCATCTCTTCCTCATTTAGGTCTTGAAATTAAGGAGAATCCTGAAGCTTCTGGCCAGCAACTGAATTAATTCGGTCCGCAATGGATGCATTTGAGTTTGCATTGTAATAAGGGTGTGTGCATTATTTAGAGAGAGCTCTTAATGTGATATGTTGGCTATTTTGTAGTATTTCCCCAATTTAGGCATGCCTCTCTTTATCTGCAGATTTTAGATACACACAGGAGGGAGGATCACACGTTCTCTGGAGCTGGAGCTTTAGCAGACAGAAATCCCTGCAAATATTTTTTATTGCAAGTATGTTTGATGCAAAGATGTCTGCTTGGAGTACCAAAGAGTGTGAAATTTAATGGCTGAGCAGTAAGCTGCCATCATTACATAGCTTCTAAGAAATATCATTTATGAGCTAGAAGCATCAGGGTTAATAACTTACACTACTCCAAGTATTATAAAGAAGTATTATACTATGAAAATCTATTACCAATTCTCAAACTGTGTTTGTAAGTAGGGCTAGATAAGGACTAGAAAATGAAGGCCTACTCTAATCAGTGCTAATGATTTTGATTATTTGAGAAGGCCACAAGTGTTCAGTTATTTCAGTGCTTAATTGTCCTTTCTGTCAAATTACACGTGCTTGTTTTGGTCTGCACTGGATTAGTTTCATCTTTCAGCTTTTGTGTGTTGAACTGAAGAGTTATCCACTAGTAAGGTTCTGGTTCAGCTGAATTTAAGTTAGGAGCTTAAGTAACGCAGTATCATCCTTATAAATGAGGAAAATAATAGAAATAATGTGTGAAACCCTTCTCTAAGATAGAGGCAAGCATTGCGGGTCTGTTATTCCATTGAATATAGGAGACAACTTTTTCTAGGATTACACCACAGAGTATTTCTCAGAAGAAAGAAATGAGCAGATGAAGATGCTGGATAGAATTGGAGGTTAAGAGGGTCATGCAATGTTCATAAATTGTCAAAAGCCTTGTGATTTTTTGTAAGAGTATTTATCTGAATAGTAATTTAAAGCAGCATCTCATGTTTAGAGTTGTGGCACAGTCACAAGATACATTTAACTGTCCAAAAATCTGATTTTTTTTCAGCACTTGACATCTATGTGCTCATAGTCATTAGGCTAATGGTGATGTACTAATGCCACCAAGAAAAAAATATTTTTTTATTGTACTCTAGCAATAAAAAAAAAAAAAAGAAAAAAAAGAAAATGCAAAGTACGCTTTGCAGTTAATGGAAGAGACAGATCCATGGCAAGAACAAGGGGACTAAATCAACAGTTAGTTGGTTCTATAATGAACATTATCTTTTTGTTAAATGAGCTTTTTTCTCTTCTTTCTGAGATTTTGAAGATTAATGAAAGAAACTGAGAAGAAAAAAGGTATTACAGTGTGCAAAAAAAAGGGTAGAGGTGCAACTCTTTGTACTCCTTTGAGATCTATCTTTAATCCCTGTGCCCCGTTTTTCACAGGGTCAGACTGATGAAGAGGATGCACCTGAATTATGTTCAGGTAAGGACGGGTTTTGTATTTGGCAGTACTAGCAGATGGAATTTTATAAAATGTGGCTGATTTTGACCAGAGCAGATACAGTGCCATTATGGAACAATGTTTTACTGATACTTAAAATTCTGCTCTCTTAATTGAACTTGTCTTGAGAACATGCTGTTGCTTTCAGGAAAAATAACTTACACTTGAACTTAAAATGGCTTATTGTTGCTTGCATCACAGAACACTTAGCATCTTTATTTCTTTAAAACCATCTTTAGTTGTTTCCTGTGCTGATGGTATCAGGCAAAGTGTTTGATCACAATTGTTTTTCTGTTTGCACGCATTAGGGATGCCTGGCTTTTAAGGACAGCATAGTTTTTTCAGCGCAATTCTTCCAGCAAAACCCATGACAGCTCTTTATCATTTGTCACAAAGATTTGGGATCGATCAGATAACAGTAAAATAATTGTGAGACAGTAATGGGTGCTGTTGATGTAAGAAAAAAAAATGTACTTAGCAATAAGGCTCATCAGTAATTTGTACCTGTTACTACCGATACCTGTTGCTAGCAGATTTTTTATATGAACTTTAATAAAAAAATATAACTGATTTCAGAATATGAGAATAAACATGGTGGTTTTTATTTTGCTCAAACAAGGCATGTACGTTTTAATAGAAGTTGTGGCATAATATAATATTGAAAGTATTTAAAGCTCAGATTTTGTATATATAAGGTACAGGTACAACTATTTGACTGTGATATTTTGTCTTTATAAAGTAAAATGGATACACATCACAGCTGGGAATAATAATAAGTAGATTTTAAAGAATTAAACCCAGTAATATGTAGATGTAATTTCTACCAAAAGCTTTTGATGAAGTTCAAAATTTGTCCCAATATGTAATGTATGCTGGAAAGTTCAGCTGGTTAAACGATCAGCTTCAGAAGGAAATATGTAGTAGAGCAGTTTTTGTTTTCATGTTTCTACATATATTCTTTCCCATTGAACACAAGCATTCTGTGCTTTTAATAAGTGCAGCTGTGATTTCAAAATAAATAAAATAATTGAGTAATATCTAGGTGATTATTCTTCAAAAGAATCACCCTCTCACTTTTTTCCTTTTTTACAGCATTCCCAGTGAGATCACAAAATTTCATTTACTGCTCCCAGAACAGCCAAGCTCCTCCTTCCATCCCTCCCCCAAGCATCCCAATACAAAAGAAAACTTTCTGGATGGGAGCTGGCTAGGTAGGTAGGATATTCTTTAGAACAGAATGGTCACAGTGAGAGAATGAAAACTTTCTGTCTTATAGAAGAAACCAGCTAGATGAAGTTAGCTTAAGAAACCAGTGTGAAGGCTTTTTATTTCGATGGGGATGCTGTAAGTGTTTTGTTTTTTGCTAAATATTTGTATACTGTGAGAAATATCCATTGCAAATTTGTTAATTTCAATCTATATGTATTGGGTTAAAATATTCAGGAGGTTCTCTGTGAATATGTATACATATGTGCCTCTATGCTTTTAGGTCTTAGATGTGGCTTTATTTTAGATACAGGTAGAATGTACATAAGAAAGTGTGCCTGTAATGTGGAACTGTTATATTGCTGAAGATATGTAGCTATTCCTTTAGCTTACATGTAGCAGTATAACATTTAACTGTATGTCAATATAATTCTCAATTTCAGACTGCTTTTTGTACTCTTGTTTTGGTATGCTGGCTGATGCACAGCAGTCCTCAAATTTGCTTTCATACTTTCTAATCTGAGATTTAATTATCTTCAAATAGTGCCATTTATTTTCCTGCAGAAATTTGGAATGTTTATTTCAAGAAAATGCTGGTGAGTCATGTTTTCAAGACATTTAAGTAATTCACCATCTAGCCTGTTGCATCCATTTCAGATTTTGGAAGTGATAGTGTGAACAGATTTTATTTTATTATATTGATGGTGTGAATAGCTTTTTGTTTCTGTTTCAAAAACAAGCGAAGATAGCTATCAACACAAAAACCACAAAGTTTGGTAGAGGGGAAGCAGGTTGAGGAGAGAGGGGACCACAGTTCTAGGTGGAGGAAATAAGCATGTATTTTAGAAACAGCCGTAGTTAATCAAATGTGTTCTATTTCTCAGATTGTTTTTAGAAAGAAATAAAATAAATCTGTTAAATGTGTTGACAATTATTGGTAGTTACATAGAAGAAATAAGTGGTAATCTGAGAGCAGATGTGTTTTTTTCTGTATTGGATCTGAGTAGGTGATAGCAGTAACTTTTTGCAGGGTGTTGTACAGCACAGAAAAGAGAGAAATCCTAGACTATTCCCTAGTGTTGCTGCATTTTTTCTTTTTCCTTGCAGTTTCTTGTTTCAAAAACATTTGAGCAGCACATGAAAGTGGTTTGATTCCTTTTATTTTTATTTTTTTAATATTAGTGGTTATTTTTAATAATGAGTGTTCATTACAGTATATATGTCCAGTGCATCCACATATCCACATGTAAAGTAAATGGTGAATTTCAAGGTGTTTATAACATTGAGAGTTTTCAGATCAGTGTTTCCTGTGGATGGTGAACTGGTTGAATACAAAGTTTGAAATCTGAAATAACTAATGCAGATCACTGATTTTGCTGACATCCAGTTTTGCTCTGGTAGATTATATGGAAAGGTGACTCCAAAGTGTTTGAGGTGTCTTTACCAGCAGGGAAAGTTTGGGCAGCTATGCACTGTTTCAGCATAACACTGCATTTAAGCATCTAAACAGACTGTCTGTCCATGATCTAGGAGTTTCATATCCCATTACAGACAGTGGAGATTTATCGTCACTGGAGTTTTTGGTCATTCTAAAAAAAAAAAAACATTAAGCAGATAATTGCAGTTTATCCTTTATTTTATTTTTTATTTTTTTAAATCCAGATGCTTACAGAAAACGTTCAATTGGTGCTATAAATGAGCGAGCAGATAGAAGTAACTTGAGAGTCAGAATTAAATGCTATATATACTAGAATTAAGTTGAAACCCCCCAAAAAGACGTTTTTCTATTTATGTTCCTGTTTGTCTTCCTATCAAATTCCAAGAACACCTTCCCATCAAAAACACCATTTACAGATTTTGATAGTGTTTTGCTGAGCAGTTTTATTAATATAAATACGTCTCTTATGAACTTTTGAATATCTTATTGGTCAATAGTTTGAATGCTATGACCTATGAAAGGAACCCTACATACCTTTAGGAACTTGAAAGGAGTTCTGAAATTCACATAAATAGAACCAAATTAAGCAGCTGCATATAAAGCTTGAATTTATATTTTGTTTTTTTTTTCATTCTAAATGCCTAAGACCATTAGTTATTATCTGTAGTAATTAGCCATTATCCCAGTGAGCAATTTTTAATTTGTGTCTGCGAAACATTGTATTAATGGACTCATTTTTTAGCAGTACTTTGCTATTCTAGATAATGTCCTGAAAGGGTAGTTTTTGTCTTAAGAAACTTTAGAGATAATTGTGCTATAATAGTGCCTATGTGTCCACTTTATTTAATGACATGTTCGTCTCTTCCTAATACTTTGCAGTATACTTTTCATTGGTATATCTGGAACTCCTTGTGGGTATGGTTTAGTGGAGGACTTGTTAGTGTTAGGTCAGAGGTTGGACTAGGTGATCTTGGAGGACTCTTCCAACCTAGATGATTCTGTGATTCTGTGCTTCTTTTTGGACATAAAAAGATTCTGTGTTATTTTCACAGTACATAAAGTCAGCCTTAAGCCAGTTAGCTTAACTTAAAACCACGACTACCTTATTTACACTCAATTCTGTTCCTTTTTGTCAAGATGAGAAAAATAAGGAATTTACATTTTATTTACAAAAATTACGAACTTGGTGCCATGTTTTTATAGTCCTGATTCTGTAGAGAGTAGTTTTTTAGCAGTGAAAACAAATATATACCTGTTACTGGTGGACCAATCTCTTTAGGTTCAGATACATCAGAACGTGTTGTAGGATTTGCAATTGTTAATTTAAATGGAAATTTCACACATACGAATTAATAGATTTGCACTCAGGCCTTCAGCAGCATGTTCTGGGAAGTGTGTGGTTAGGATTTCCCCACAGTAACTTGTATGTGTACAATGCAGTCCGATCTCTGAGGTTCTAGAAGAAATCCTATCCACTGGTGCTGTGTCATTACTTCTAGGAAACATATTTTCTAGCTTCTATCTCAGAGCTGTCTTCTAGGGAGATTTTCCTGCCCAGTGCAGACTGAAATCATTTCTCTGGGTAACACTTTATTTACCTCAGTGTCTTGGCTTAAAAACTCAGCTAAATCAGCATCATCTCTTGAGGTAGCTGAGTTAATAACTGAACTTCAGGAAATTTACAGTAGTTACTCTGGCTTTTCAAATTTGTCGCCATCTGAGTCACAAAGATTTTTTTTCAGTCACAGGTGTTCGTAGCTTCCTTTTTCCTAACCTAAGTCACAACCTACAAATTCCTGGCAGCTGATGAAGGGGCAGAATGTGTTGTTCCATGGGAGCGCAAGGACAGCGCTGGTCTACATCTTCTGAAGAAATCCTCTCACATTGTCCATGAATATTTGTTCAATTATGACTTCCAGTTACAGATGCTGAAAACGATGTGCTTTTTTTTTTTTTTTTTTGTATTTTTGTTTTTTAATCCTCTTCATCACCACTTTTGACAGGTTCAGCCTTCAGTTTTTTGAAAATTCAGCTTCTGAATCCTTGGTAGTAAAACAATGTATTAACTGAAAACATTTCCTTCACTTCCTTTATTATAGGCAGTGCAGTTATCTAAAAAGCCAGTTCCTCTGTTGTCCTTAAAATCTCTTTGAAAATAAAATTAATCTTCTTAGAATTATTAAAAATTGAAGAAGAGAGCATGTTGATTTTTCACTTTATCCGTTGAGCTTTTGATTGGAAATGGCTCTATGTGGTTTTGCAAAATAATGGTTGTTTGATTATACACTTTCAGTTTGTTACTATGGTACATTTTGATCTGTGACTTGTGGTCCCTGGTCAGATCTGAACTTATTTGTAAAGTCCCAGAGGAGGAGGAAAAATCCAAAACCAAAACAAAATCATTTCACGATCTGTCAGTCACTGGTATATTCTTTTTAAAGAAATATATCTATGCAATTAAAGAAGAGAGCTATTAATTGCAAGAGCATATTGATTCTCTATCATGGTCCATACTTCAGCTCACAAAAATAAAGTAGCACAGCTGGACTTTGGGCAGGCAAATATGCAGACTACTTTAAAGACGTGCTGGTGACCAAAAATGTTTATTAGCTGGGTGCAGTTGGTTCTGTCACAAGTCAGAAAGGGTAAGTCATGCTGTAATTGGGTCAGCATTTTTTTCCTCTTTTGTAGCTGAGAGCTGCAGTCATGTAAATTGCTGTCATCTACAAGCCCAAAGGAGCTGGGGCTGTCCCATCCCTGGCAGTGCCCAAGGCCTTGGCAAGGGGTTGGGATTAGATGATCTTTAAGGTCCCTTCCAACCCAAACCATTCTATGATTCCATGATAATATGATAAATTTGGACCGGCTGTAATGAGTAGCTGAATACTTCTAATGATTTGCATTTAGTCACTTCTCATTACCGTGCCACCCTACCTCTTTGTCAGTGATTTAAGCTCAAGCAAAAGGTACGCCACTAACCCCCAGAAGAAAAACAGTGTTCATCAGTATGTGAGAAGGTGAAGTTTCTTCATCATATTCACCTTTGCCCGGCTGGTATGGGAGGCAGAGTTGTATTTTCAATCACACCCATAACCTGTCAGCACGAATAAATAAGTCAGCGACTCAGATCAAAATCCTGGTAGTTAATAGCAATTCAGTGTATTTCCTATTGTGTAAAGCACAAACATAACTAACAAATCAGAGGAATCAGAGGAGAGCAAAGATCAAAACCAGCAAGGCAAAAACAAGGTTATCTTTTTTTTTTTCTCACAAGGTTTTTACTATGAGCCATGAACATTTCCTTGGGTGTACTCAAAACTCAGCAGTACAAAGCTCTGACCAACCTCAGCGTTGGCATTGCCTTGAGCAGGGCATGGATTTGATGAGCCTTGAGATCCCTTCCAATTGGACTATTTTGTGAACCAAGAGAGAGGAGGGGTGACAGGTATGGGAGTGCTGTTAGCAAAAAGTGCAGGAATTAAGGTGCAAGGCTGCTCATTCTCTAAGTTGATACAGAGAGAAATTTAGTGGTTGTCAGTGTTCTGATAGAGCTGGGGTTTTGTCACTTCCCAGGTGAAAAGGGGAAGGAAAAAAGCATCAGTTCTGCAGCATGAATTATACAGGATGACTTCAGAATCAACTGCTAGTCTTTACAGGTTTTGTTTTACATCTCCCTTTCTTCTAAATGAGTTGTTTCTAGTTGCTTTTGCTCAATTTTCATATAGGATTTCACAGAAGGAAGAACTGACTTATCTAATTAGTATTAATTTAAGTTATGTATTATTTCTATTAATTTTTAATTATCAACAACTTTCTCTTTTAAGCTATTTCTAGCACAGGAAACAAATATATAGAAGGAAAGATGGATCCCTTGTTTTGGCCACCAGAAACCAACAGCTTTCAGCGTTTCACTCCTGAGTCCTTGGCAGCAATTGACAAGAGAATTGCTGAGAAAAAAAAGAAGAAAGCCAAAGCTAAGGAGAGTACTGACCAAGAAGTTGAAGAAGAGAAACCTACTCCTCAGCTTGATCTGAAAACGTACAAAAAACTGCCGTCTCTCTATGGGAATGTTCCTGTGGAGCTCATTGGGGAACCCCTGGAAGATTTGGATCCATACTATAGTGATCACAAGGTTAAAACCTTCAAAAGCATTTCTTGGTTTAATTTGGTCTGCTAGTCTCTTAAGAGATAGTAAAGGCTGTGTTCAGAAGTTGCCCTTTGTTCCATAGACAGAACGTTACTAGCATTTGTTGGGGTAGGAGTTTAAAGTATGCTCCTTATAATCTAATTACAAGGTATTTTAAGGCTCAATCAGCAATCAGAATTGATTATGAAAATAAGATACACATGATAGATACTTTTCGATCAAAAATAGGTTCTGAAATAATTGATAATTTGTTATTCAGAGCAGTCTGTGAAGTCTGAGGGGCTGGCCTCACCGTAGTATAAACAGTACCTGTTAAATGGAAGGTCACCATGGTCTTACTGCAAATGCTTTAGTTGAATTACATATATTCAAATTAGAAGAGACAGATCTGAAATATTTCCAGTACTCTATGTAACAAAAAGAAAAAAAAATCACACTACATTCATTTTCTATTTTGTAACATCCTATCAGCTTTGTTTATTGTACCATATTTATATTGCATATATTCCATGCCATTGCAAAGTATTTTCTTTTTTTTTGCCTATAGGAATATGTAAATTACTTGCTGTAGTATTTCTTTCTAAATTAAATGTCTATTGTGTGATTGCTTATTATTGAGGAGGACTTGACCTGAAGAGCAGAACACTGCATTCTTTAATATATACCAGTAAGTTTCTGGAATGTAATCATTTAATCAGAGAACATGCAGAAGGCTTTGTAATTATTAGTGAAACGGTTCTTCCGGAGACTTTTTTTTCCTCAAAGTAATCAGAGTGACATTCTTGATGAAGAAAAGAGAAACTAAGGCTGATTCAGCTGAAGCCATTTACATAATGTTAGTTTGCTCTGGTTTTGATTTAAGAGATTTCATTTTAACTTCATCTGGCAATAGTACTGAGCCGCAATGGACCTTAAGGTAGCTTACAGGGAATTACACTGTTACTTGATCATTTAAGGATATTTCAAAATTAAAATTTCTGGCAGTCTTACACAAAACAATGTGTGCTTTGTGAATGATCTCTTGTAGCCTATAAAACTGTCCAAGGGTAAGGTACTTCTCAGCAAGATTGACAACAACATTGTTGTCCTTTTTGTATCCTTTTGGTATCCTTTATTTTGGTATCCTTTAATTACTTTGACCAAGTGAACATCATCAGTTGCTCTTCTAATTAATTTTCATTCTTACTGCTTCATCACATTAAATACAAACTTTCATATAGCTGGTCTTTCTTCAAAATGTGGTATCATCATGTCACAGCTCCAATTAAGAATGCAAGAGAGTTTTACTCATAACTGCAATTAGATAAAGTGCAGATTTAAAAACCAAAACATTTAGTTTGGAGGAAATTTGTGTTTCTTTAAAATATGTCATATACATTTTTTTAATAGACTTTCATGGTGATAAATAAAAGGAGGACTATTTTCCGGTTTACTGCCACGCCTGCCTTATGTATACTTGGTCCTTTCAATCCAGTCAGAAAAGCAGCAATTCACATTCTGATCCATTCATATCCTTTCATTGATTTCTGTCATTTTAATTTTAGAATATGCTGTGCCATTTTCTGTGATTCTGTTCCTCTCTATATATTAATCTGGTGTTACCCTAAGAAAGGCATTTCACACTCAAGTTTAAAGACAGCTCTGAGTACCCATTTTTCATGTATTTGCAAAAAGATAAGTGTAGTTTGAAGAAAGTAAAAATATGAAGGATTGCAAGTACAAAGTTGTAGGCTTTCTATTTTTTTCTGCCAAACATCTGATTTCATTGAGGTTTATTCATTTGTACAAATAGATCCTTTTCCAGGGATCTTTGGCTGATTTTGAATGTATATTAGTGCTATAAGAAATTACTAAATTCAGTTCCAAGTTAATCCTAAATTTTGTTTAAAAACAAAACCAACATTTTTTTAGGTGATGACTGAACTTTCATGCAAGGATGTTTTTCCTTATGTATGTTTTCATTGTCTGCCACATAAAATGACAAAACTTTCTGAACCTGTGGTAGGCTGTAACTGTCCCATTGTAAGAAATGTATACATGGACCCCCAACTTCAAAGAACACTAGTTATTGATAGTTAACATTTTTCATTTTTTTTTCTAGGATTTATTAAAAACCATGGTTAGTACGGGGTTGTGACCCGCTTCTCTTTACTTCATGTTTCTGCTGCAAAAGAATGGAGGTTTCTAAAATTTCAAGTCATACTAGACAGCAGAGGACTCTCAGATTTCCTTCCTTAAATGTATTTCATTTATTTATAATCCTCATGTCTTCTGACAGCTCTGTCTGAATTCTTATATCCACCTGGAATTTCAGTCTAATGTCCTTCCAAAACTGTCCCCATACGCTGTTATTTTTATGTCATGAGGTTCACCCAGCTGAGCAGAAATTTGATCTGACATCAGCTTCTTCGGAAAAAAGCAAGAAAAGTCATGTATATTCAAAACCAAAGTAGTTATTTGAATAACTTCATGGGTTTTGTTTGTAAATAGGCAACTTTTTTGAACTTCATTTTTTTATAATACAGCACTTTTTCCTTGACTTATTATTCACAATATTTGTTGGCTTTATTACATGTACTGTGGTACTCAATTGTGCTTCCATGGCGGTAAATACCCTTCCAGCAGAGCTCAACTGGACTGAGTAAGTTACCTCAATTGCCTTTTCTTCATTCTAAGGAAACTAACCTGCTGGACTGAAGGAGATTGAATAATGTGGTGATCTAATTCTGGGGTTTGAATATTTGGGATTATTGTAATACCAGCCAGTCCCTTGGGAGCTTCAGCCTGTTTTCTCAGAGGTATACACATTTGCCCTTTACTCTATGTTAGCTAATTTGGTATAATATAGAAGGTTGGCCCATTTTAGCTTTAAAGGATTAAGCTGTTTAGAGTGGTTGTGTAGCACAATTCTAACTTTTAATATAGAATAGAATAGTGCAGTTGGAAGGGACCTTCAAAGATCATCATTCAAGGTGAGCCACACCGATGCTAATTATAGCAGGAAAATCACCTCATCCTAGGTGAATAACCTGAGTGTCTGTTATGGCCAGCTCATGCAAAAAGTTTAGAGGAATAAATATCCAATGTAACTTAAATTGAAGTTCTGGAATTAAAATTTGAAAATCTGCCTGTGGCATCAGAGGTTCCATAATTTTAATCTCTCTCTCTCTCTCTCTTTTTTTTTTTTTTTTTTTTTTTTTTCAGCAAAGTGATACTGTTAGCTTAGTTTTATGTAGAATAATATTAGCTTAGTTTTAGGTAGCGTTTCTTTCAGTTTTAGAGTATTTGCTAGAATAACTGTGTAATATATGCAATCTTATCAGGCTATGCAGAAAAAAACCCTAAATCTTACTGTTCTGCCAAAATGTTGAGGCTTTGATATTTTCCAGTCTGCTTTAGATCATAAACATGGGCTTTCATCATTTTTCATAAAGAAGTGTGAACTATTCTTCATCCAGAAATAGTATGGTATACTTACACGAACATTTATGGTTATAGATTTACATGAAAATCTTACTGAAAGTCAGAAATGCATGTTCTTATACCTACAATGTGTTTCTAAAAGTAATCTATCCTGCTTTATCATACTTTCCATTTTCTACCTTCATTTCCATCCTGTGGCTAAATCATAGAAAAGGTAAAACATGCCCAAATGTCTTTTAATCTCATTCATGTTTTTATTTCTATAGCTTTAATATGTTATTTCCTTCTCAGACATCTTTTTACTGGCATATATACTGGTGAAATATTGATAAAATTATTAGCAAGAGGATTTGTTTGGAATGAATTTACCTTTCTTCGAGATCCGTGGAACTGTTTGGATTTTATTGTTATCATTGTGACGTAAGTAAAACTCCGTTGTTCTTTTACACTCAAGGGACAAACATGCAAATAATATGATATTTGATTTTCTGAGGGTCTGTACAGTAGATGACATTCTACCTATTGAAGAGTTCCTGTGTTTGAATCACTCTTTGCATATCTGCTTCCTGAAGAGAGAAAAATTGTCGTAGACTTTAACGGAAGACCTAAATGCAAAGCTCATCTTTTTGAGTTAGCATTCGTTTGCTTATTTACTTCATGTATTGTCACAGTTAATGGAACTGTTTTATTGTTCTCAGTGCAGTATTTTTTTTTTTAAGAGGTGTCTCAACAGACAGCCAAACATGCTTCCTTATATTGTTTTATTTGCTATGGTGTGGATGAGATGAAGCTTGTCTGAGAAGGATTCAAATCGTACCACAAGATGTTGAATGACATGGTGATAAATAGCAGATGAAATTTGAAAAATGTAAAGTGATAAGAAAAAGCAGACTTAGCTTTACATACAAAGTTAGAAGCTCTGAAATAGTTTTCACTTGTTGGAAACAAAAAAAAGAAAATGGTGAAAACACCACTCCAGTGTGTATTAATGGTCAGATAATGAAATATAAAAAGAGGACATCATGGATAAGAAATAACAGAGCAGAATATGGGGTAATTTCACTGTGTAAGTCTGTCTTCTATCTTTTTTTTTTTTCAAGGCTATATGTAGTTTTGCTCCTGACATCTCAAAAGACGACAATTAAAAAAGAAGTACAAAGACTGACAATGATGGTTGTGATATGTACATCTTGTGCTCCATCTAATGAGAAACTATGTAGAGCAGGGCTCATGAAAAACAAAACAAAACAAAAAATCCAGAATGTGGTAGAAGTCTCTAGCACAGAGCCAAAAAAGAAAATAAACCCTTTATTTTTATTTTTATTTTTTCTCCTAAAGTGAGAGCTAAAGGCACCAACTGAAGTTCTCAGATGACAGAATGAAAAAGAGGGGTTTAGTTTTTCACACTGTGTGTAGGCACGTTCTCATAGAAGGTTGTGGATGCAGAAAGCTTACTTGCATTCTGAAGGTTTCTGGATAGAATCTAGGATGAGAAGACTTTAAGAATTATATTTAACACAAAGGTACTATGTCTTCTTCAGAAAGTCCCTGATCTATAAATTTGCAGGAAGAATGAAATCTATTAAGAATTAATATATGATTGCCTTGATTGTAAACTCTTCTTTATGCCTTTGTTATGGGCCATTCCTGAAGATAGTAATTGGCCAGATGGATCACTGTTATGGTCACCTTTAAGTTCTTATCAAAACCAGCTAGCTAGGTGGACAAGAAGTGAAGAAGAAAGCAAGTCAGAATTTGTATCTCAAATACAGAACATGAATCTTGAAAGCAAAATAGTTTTATAGCAGTGAACAGATTCACTCAAAACCAAGTCTCAAGGGTTTTTAAAGCTTTCTCCGCCATTTAGCATTTCTGAGTATTTTTCAGTTCTCATGTCCTAATTTGTTAAAGGGAAATGTATGTTGGAAAGGAAATTATGTGGTCCAACTCCTTGCTAAAATCAGGGCTAATTTAAATTAGGTTGCTTGGGATCTTGTCCAACCAAGTACTGAATTTGTCTAAGGATGGAGCCTCAATAAGCTCCCCAGGCAATCCATTCCAACCACAATATGATTTTTTTTCCCCTCCAAAATACCTAAATGGAATCGTGTAGCAACTTAAGCCTGCTGCCTCTCATTGTTTCATGGTAAGCTTCCAATAACAATGCAACTCTGTCTTCTTTAACCCCTTGCATTGGGCAGCTAGAAAAAAACAGTAAGATTGTAAGGCTCATCACCCCGTTAGCCTGCTCTGCTGCGGACACAAACCCAACCCAGGCTAAGAATCTAACCATCTAATTGTTTTAGTGTCCATCCTTAGAGGCCTGGATGCATGTGTTCCAGTATGACAAATGTCTGTCTTGCCCTGGGGAGCCCAAGGCTGGTCACAGTACTCCAGATTCAATCAGCTTCAACCTCAGAATTGATGACTACGCTCAGGGATCTGGGAGGCCTTTGAGGCAGTTTCCTGTGGGATTCTGCCAAGCAGATCTCTGAATGCACTGGAATCTGTTGTCCTGAAGTCCAGGGTTTTTATTCTCCTGTTCATCTTGCTAATTTTTCCTGGGGTCTTTAAACTGCAGCATCTAATGTGCTCTGTAGCAAAGGCTGCTGTCAACTGCCATATCCCTGACTGGTTTTCCCTTGTGAGTAACAAGTTATGTACTCAGATGCCATCACATACCTATGCATCTATATGAAATAAGTGTTCTTATGGGTAATCTACAAATCACTAAGTATTTTATATGGAATAAATTTGCACATCAGTATCTATCAAATAGTTCAACAGCTGTATGAACAATTACATTTCACAGCCTTACCTCACTACCCGTACTCCTAATTCATGTTCAAGCAGGTATAAGCACTTCTCAGTATGTTACCTGCTTCTGGTTTTGGTGTCCTATCATACTACAAATTAAAATATTTTGAAATTAACAGTGCAACTGCTTACATTAATTTATGTACTTTATTTAATCTTACAGCTTAGGTAAAGCTGTAGTGGTCTAAAGTTGTGCTTTGAGTGGGAGGTTACCTAGATGACCTCCAGAGCTCCTCTCCAGCCAGTGTTTCTCAGATTCTGTTACTAAGACTTCTTATTTTAAGGAATTCTGTTACCTGTTATGGTCTTATTATAAGAAGAATCACCATTATTGCCCAGTGTCACGTGAAGGATGTCTTACAAAATATAGGGTAACTAGTTAGTGTTGTATAGAATATACAACTCTTAAAGTCCTAATTTTCTGGAATTTTCAAACTGTTGTTAACCTATTGTAAACCTAATTTTGTTCAACTCATTTTCCATAAACTATATATTGTGTAGTTTAAGAGATTGTTGTAGTATATACTTTCATGTAGTGTTCTGAATCATGTCAGCTTCACTGTGAGATGGTGTGGTTGTGTTATTGAAGGTTTTATATTTAGTTGACATTTTAGTTGACATGATAAACACCTCAAAAGTCTTTCAAAAGCATCCAAATACACAAGAAGAAAAACTTACTGTGTTTCTTTTGAGCAGCATTTTTCAAAAGGCTCATTATTTTATAACAATCCCTAGAAGTGGACTTAGATTAACTTCAGACATCTGCTTTGGGATATATTGGACCTTACTCTGTTCTGTATTATAGTCATTACTGTGTTATATGGTGGTTTAATTTTATAGGTATGTTAGTATCTGTAAAACGTCAGGAAATGTTTCAGCTCTTCGGACTTTCAGAGTACTGAGGACTTTGAAAGCTATTTCAGTAATACCAGGTAAGGAAAAAATATATAATTATTTGTCTCTTTGTTTCAGCAGAGAATGACTGTTTTTACTAATTCCTCTCCTGTTCTCGTGCTGTCTGTCACTTCTTGTGGCTGTTAAAAGCATGCCAAGGTGTGACCACTTTGCAGTGTGTAGTAACTTTCAGCAGCATCTTAGCAGAATATTTTTTATCATTTTTCTTCAAAATTATTTTGATGAAGCACATTTTTGCATTTTCTGCTCTTTTTTTCCTCTCTGTAATTTTCCACCATCACTAATGTTCACTGTGTTTTACCCCAATACCTTTGTATTTTTGCTTCTGTCTTTTCTGAGCAGTGCACCCCATCCAGTAAGTTTTCTTGACATAATAATTGCTATACCACCATCTTTCTCGTTTCACATTATACTTCACAAGCTTAAGCTTCTCTGGTTTATTTCTGAGAATGCTGGCCTCACAATATTGCAGAACTGCATTTGTTTGTTTACCGGCCACAGCTGCAAATTGGATTAAGAATAATTCTTTTATCAATACTATTTTATGTATGTTATTCAGATAATTGTTATTTTTTTAAGCTGTGCCACTAATTTAGATGTGAATGTATGAATTTCAGAATCTACAGCTCATTTGAAAATCTAAAAATGACTGTATAACCCACTGTCATGATATATAATAACTGTGTCATTTCTATATAATTACAAGTTGTTTTCTTTTTCTTTTTGCTATGGAATTATAGTAGGAATTGTAACAAAAGTGTTTAGTTTTTAATGTCAAACCACCTGTCAATATTTTACCTTTCAGATGCACTATTGAGAAGAGAGATTAAAAGTACTTTTTTTTTTAAAAAACTTTTTTTTTTTTTTTCTTTTGAAAAGCATCTGCTAGATAAAAATCCTGGGTCTCACTCTCTGCCTATGTCATATTTCATATTTAGTTACTCTGCCTGAATATGCATCTTCAGTTTATATATTGGCCCTTTTACCTTCCCAGTGTCATAGATGTTCTTGTTTTTAAACTGGTGAACTTTGTAAGGTATTGTTTTCTAAATAAAATACCCTGATGTCAGCAGAAGTTATCCTTTATTGTAATGTGTATTCAACACATCATCATTTGTTTAATGTTAACCAATCACAAAAATCTCTCCATACTCATTAAAACTCAGAAGAGTTTGTTAGATGCCATCTTAAGCTAGAATGCTCAAGTTAGCAAAATTAGTGGTAGAAGGAATTAAAAGCCAAATAAGTTTTGATTAGGAAACAAATGAAAAATGTATTGCTCATTATAAGATTTATTTTACCTCATTTAATACTGTGAAGATACAAAACGATTTACACTGATTTGTTTTTAACATACTTGCAGCTCTTGTGTGTTGTCATAAAAGAATATTACTGCATTTCTCTTCTCATGTTGCATATTTTTAAATCTTATTTTTCTAGGTCTGAAAGTCATCGTAAATTCACTTATTGAATCTGTTAAGAAACTTACCGATGTGCTGATCTTGACTGTTTTTTGCTTGAGTATATTTGCTCTAATAGGCCTGCAGCTTTTTATGGGCAATTTAAAATTCAAATGTATCCTCAATTCTACTACAGTTGATACGTACAAAGACAATTTATGTAAGGATGCCAAGATATATTCACCAAATGAAACTGGTAAATGTTTATTCTTCCTTTTACATAATCTGTATATCTTCCTATGTATGACTCGTTTTTCAGAGATCTTAAAATATGGTTGCACGTGTCTCTCACAAGAAGGCGTGTTATTGCATTTGCACAAGTAGCGATATGAAATCTTTGGAACAATTGAATCAGAGACTGGTGAATCTGAATTTGGGGAAAGATTCCTGGAAAGCAGTCTGTGTGACAGAAGGGACTGAGTTTTCTGAAAGCACTTCCTTCTTTACCTATGCATATTGCATTGGGACCCTACTTTTAGGGAAACAGCGCACAGAATGATTTTTCTGATCATTCAAGACACATGAACTATGTCTTTCAGGGATTTTGCTTACTTCTTTCAGACATTCCTATTTTTACCAGAAAGCAATCTTACATTATACATTATACATAAAGATCTTACATTATAAACTGTGCTGTCAATTAATTTTCAAAAAAGAAAAAAAAAAAGCCATACTTGTGAACAGATCTCTTGAGAAATAACTCTATTATGCCCTTTGTTGTGAAAGACCATTGTTAAAAAGTGTAGTAACATATGGCTTAATATCTGTGTGCTGTAGGAAATGAGTATGTGAACACTCAATTTAATTCGGAGAAGTTTAAGGCAACAACTTCAGATTGTATGCTTCCTTTATTTATTTATTTATTTTAATAGATATCTGCGCCAGAATGAATAAATCTTCTGAAATACTGCTCTGTGGTTTCAGTTCGAATCCTAAGTAAGTGAACAAAACAGTTTTAGTAATCCCCCCCCAGATAGACTTTGGTTTTATTTTTGTTATGAAGAAATGCTGTTGATTTTTCAGAAGGGTGGAATGTGTTTTGTTTTGTTTTGTTTTGTTTTTAGTTCAATAAAAACATATTTCCATTAAGAGAACAAATGAATTAAAATACTGGGATATAGGCTTATGTACGTGCTTTATTGCTAAGCATCAGTAGTACAATGGTATTGTAGAATGACATAAAGGAGGAAGGGAACAGTTCAGTAAAGAATGTGAGATACTAAGAAACTCTCCTCATCTTGGTGAATTATTTACAAGTAAGCAAATTTTCAGTTTTCACTCCCTCTGTGTATTTCCTTGCATGTATCCTGCCAGAGTGGATAGTGTCTGTCCAGTAAGACTATACCACAAATCTTCAACTAGACAAATGACTTTCCAGGGTTGTCTGGTATAAATTAGCCCTTCTGTCAGAGTTGTGTTGGGGAATAATGAAACTGGACATTCATATGAACTGAAAAAATCCATATATAGTGTTGTGCATTTGGTGCTTTCAGAAACAGTCTAATACTGCAAGCATGAGTATTGTCTAACGGTTCTTTTTTCGGTTAGCGGAGAGTGCCCCCAAAACTATACATGCTTGCAGATTGGGAAGAATCCTGACTTTGGCTACACTAGTTTTGATCATTTTGGCTGGGCCTTCCTTTCATTATTCCGTCTGATGACACAAGATTCCTGGGAGCGTCTATACAGACAAGTAGGTACTTTTTTTTTACCTGCTAGGTTGACTTTAGACATGAAGTTTAGAGCTTTATATCCTCTAGAAAAAATCTTCACCTGTTTTTTTTTTTTTTTTTTCTTTTCACATTAATGATACAAAATTTGTTTTGAAACCAATGCAAACATTAAGGAAGAAGATTCAATTGGCTAAGTTCTAACAACTGCAAATTGGATGGCAGCAATCTTTCCATGAGTGCTCACAGTTTTGTTGGAGAACACACTTGGGTCAATGATTAGTAGTTAAATACGTTAATTATGTAACTATAAAACGATTGGGATATAGAGTAGGTCCAGCTAGTGAGCTCACTGCTGCTGCAAGAACAATGAGGACTTACGGATTCTGTTTCTGTCTTTTTAAATACTGACTCCTCACCAAGCCTTTTGGCTCAGAACAAACATGCTTAAATTTCAGAGCATATTTTGATAACTTATTTAAGGGATCTGGGGGTCATGGTTGACAGCAAGTTGAATATGAGCCAGCAGTGTGCCCTGGCAGCCAAGAGGGCCAACCGTGTCCTGGAGTGCATCAAGCACGGCATCGCTAGTCATCTGAGGGAAGTGATCATCCCACTTTGTGCTGGTGCGGCCTCACCTTGAGTACTGTGTGCAGTTCTGGGCACCACAGTACAAAAAGGACATTCAAATGTTGGAGAGTATCCAGAGGAGGGCGACAAAGATGGTGAAGGGCCTGGAGAGGAAGACATAGGAGGAGCGGCTGAGGTCACTGGGCCTGTTCAGCCTGGAGAAGAGTAGGCTGAGGGGAGACCTCATCGTGGTCTACAACTTCCTCGTGAGGGAGAGTGGAGAGGCGGGTGACCTCTTCTCCATAAACACCAGTGATAGAACCCGTGGGAATGGGGTGAAGCTGATGCAGGGGAAGTTTAGACTAGACATCAGGAGGAGATTTTTCACTGAGAGGGTGGTTGTGCACTGGAACAGGCTCCCCAGTGAAGTAGTCACTGCACCAAGCCTGTCTGAATTTATGAAGAGATTGGACTGTGCACTTAGTCACATCGTCTAAACTTTTGGGTGGACCTGTGTGGTGTGAGGAGTTGGACTTGATGATCTTTATGGGTCCCTTCCAACTTGGGATATTCTATGATTCTATGATTCTATGAACTGGGATTAAAAAAATTGAACCTTTTTATATTTTATTATTTTGTAACCTTTAAATTCTTTTTATATATGTAAACAATACAGAAATTGAAGAGATCTCTATGGATCTCCTACATCTATGCAGTGTCTGTGCTAAAAGGGAATTATCTTCTGACTTGTTCTGTAGCTTTTGTATGGTTCACGTGAACTTTTCTCTGGCAACCTTTATTAACTTTTTTTTTTTTTTTTTTTTTTTTTTTTTTTTTTTTTTTTTTTTTTAATGAATGCATCTGCAGATGATGCCAAATTAGGTAGAAGTCTTGCTCTGCTTGAGGGTCAGAAGGATCTGCAGAGGGACCTGGATAGGCTAGGTTGATGGGCCACATCCAAGCACATGATATTCAAAAAGGCTGAATGCTGGGTGCTGCACTTGGGTCATAACATCCTCATGCAGCGTGGGGAAGAGTGGCTGGAAAGCTGGCCAGCAGAAAGGAACTAGGGCTCCAGCCAGCTGAGCATGAACCAGTGGTATGCCCAGGTGGCCAAGAAGGCCAATGGCATCCTGGCCTGCACCAGAAGTAGTGTGGCCAACAGGACTAGGGAAGGGATTGTCCCATTGTATGCAGCACTGGTGAGACTGCACCTTGAATATTGTGTTCACTTTTGGGCCCTTCACTACAAAAAAGACATTGATTTGCTTAAGCATGTCCAGAGAAGAGCAACAAATCCAGTGAAGGGACTAGGAAATGAGACATGAGGAGCAGCTGAAGTAACTGGGGTTGTTCAGTCTGGAGAAGAGGAGGCCAAGAGGAGACCTCATCACTCTTTACAGATACATGGAAGGAGGCTCCAGTGAGGAGGGTGTTGGTTTCTTTCCTCAGGTGACAAGTGATAGGATGCGAGGCAATGGCTTCAGGTTGTGCCAGGGGTGTTTAGATTGGACATTAGGAAGAATTTCTTCAAGGAAAGGGTGGTTAGGCACTGGAACAGGCTGCCTGGGAGGTGGTGCAGTTGCCATCCCTGGAGGTATTTAAAAGACCTGTGGATATGGCACTTAGGGGCCTGGTTTGGGGTTCGGTGGCAGACTTGTTAGGTGGGTGGTTGGACTTGATGATCTTGAAGCTCTTTTCCACCTTAAATGATTCTATAATTCTGTCTTCTTTCTGATATTTCAAGGTCACATTATTTCATTTTCTGATGTTTTGGAGCTTAATTTTGAGCCATCTCTTCCACTCCTGTTTAAAAAAAAATTAAGAATATGCAGTCTAATTACTGCTTCTTATTCACTAAATATACATCTTTCATTATTGTTTAGATAATCATAGCTTTCCTCCTCTTTAATAAGTTTTAGTAATGTCTTCTGTAGTTAGCTATACATCTCTTTACAGATGAAGTAGCTTCTCATAACTTAAACTCTGATGATCATTTGACTGATTTTCTTAGAGATATTTAAGTTTTTTTTTTTTTTTTTTTTTTTTTTTCATTCTCAGCTGTACACGGTTTCATTATGAATGCTTAATGGTCTGTTACATGAAGAGAAAAATATTATATGATCACAGATAAGTTTTTAAGAGCTGAAATGTATTTATTTGTAGGCCAGATGAACTCCCAATTAGATGTATTTCTAGACCTTCTGTATAACCTAGACCAGAGGTAGTGCTGTTGTTTAAAGAAAACACCTCAATATCTTGACCTCTTGCATTGTATTGGAAGATAAATTGTTAGCTTCTAATTCTGTTGTAAATGTTAGTTTGTTAAGAATCTGTTATGACCTTTCCTTTTTCCTCACAGACTATCCGCACATCTGGAAAGAGCTATGTTTTATTTTTTATGGGAGTCATCTTTTTATGCTCATTTTATCTCTTCAATCTGATCTTGGCTGTAGTAACTATGGCATATGAAGAGCAAAATAAAGCTACTCTTGCTGAAACAGAGGCAAAGGAAAAATTACTTCAGGATGCTCACAAAATTCTAGAGAAAGAACAGGTTTGCAAATTATTTTATATGATATATAACGTGGTTCCTTTTGTTTTCTTCTGTTTGTGGGTTAGGAAAAAAGAGTTCTTAATTTTGCATGATTCACACAGCACATTGTCATATTTCATTTCTTTTTTTCTGTCTCATTATAAATATGTATAAACAATTCTTCAATACCAGCAAAGAGCATGAGTCCAGGTTACATCATATTTAGTTTTTTACAGACCTGACACTGCATAATCAAACAACGATGGTTTTCAAGGCAGATATGTAGCTTTTGTAATATTTTATTTTACGTACAGCATAGGTACCTGCACCCTGTGGTTTGCCCTGTTTTTGTACAGTACCACTATGGCTGTGAACAATAAATCCTTTCTTATATCCTTCAGATATAACAAACTTTTTGCTATTATTGCATAGTCTGACAAAAGATGTATGAGTAAAGAGATATGCATCCATTGGAAAAGCTGACATTTCTTTACTTCTCTAAGATTGAAGTTAGAATACCGATGGTTTTCAGGATTATTCAAAAATAGATCTTTCTGAGAGCTGCTGTTCTCAGCTGTTCTCATGCCTCTTTTTGAATGATCACACACAGGTTTACTGATTGACAGGAACAGGAACAGTCTTTGGACAGGCTAATTCTGTTAGTTCTACATTAATGTAAAAGGACATCCAGGACTGTGTTTGTTTGCTTTTGGTTTCAAGAGTTAATAGACACACTTGGGATTTCTACAGTGTTCCTTCTTCTTCTTGGCACAGTATTGCCTGGACTCATTTGCACATTAGACCATAGGAAACGAGGGATCTTTTTTTTTTTTTTTTTCTTAAATAATTAATTAATTTTTATTTTTAAAAAGTGAAGCTCAGCTGAGGAAACATATAGATTGAAAATAAGATATCATTTATCTTCTAACCTTTTATGAAAGATACTTCTAATTTGCTGCTAACAACCAAAAAAAAAAAAAATCACACTTGTAAGAAGACTTGCATATATTTCCTACCAACTATCCAACTTCATCAAGATGAAATCTATCACTGGTGTACCAAATTCCTCCTACATTGCTGTGGACACACCTGTGATGTTACTCTGTCTGAAATGTCAGGTTTTATTGAGGCTTTTCCTCCTTCTGTCTTTCTTTCAAGAGGAATAGTAGTAAATAAAGTTTTAGTATTTTAGGATTTAGTTTGAGCCCTGTGTCTTCTATTGTCACTGTGTTCAAGGTCGGAAGTGAAAAAAGGGGGTATAAACAGTACACCTGAAAATTCTGTAGTAGCTGATAAATAAATAAATAACTTTATCTTTCAGTCTTGTGAATAGTATTTTGTATTCCTACCTCTTTACCATAGTTTAATATTTGAAAGGTAAAAATTGCTAATGCAAAACATTTAGATAGCACAATAAATAAGCTGTATATGGTCCTAGTCCATTCATTGGTATTTGCCTGGTATTAATAGACAGACTTTTTCCCGTTTCTTTTACAGATGTTGGCTGCTGGAGAGAGTGATAAGGCCTTACCTGTCAGATCTGAAATGCCAGTTGCTGACTTAGAAAATTCAAAAGAAAAAGAGATGAAAGGAGAAAAGCCCATTTTAAGACAAAGCTTAATTTTAGGTGATCATGATGAAGAGGAACACATATTTTATTCACAGCCTAATCATTGCCAAAAGAAACTTGTAAGTATTTGAAATACAAGATAAATTCATTAGACTTGCATGTGATATGACAATTTGATGAGCAGAAAAGCTTTCTTTATTTGCATTTTTTGTGGACCAATCTGAAAGTTAGATTTGGGGACCAAAGGGAGAAATCAAATGTGGACTTGAAAGGAAAGTTAGAAGTGGCTGTCAGCATAGTTAAGACACCAATAGCCTGCTGCACTTACAGCTGTGGTAAGATATGTCAGCATCTCTGTTGTGCTGCTTAAAGAAACATAGAAAATCCTTTTATTTTTCAGAACTTCCCTAATAACCTAACTTTTTTTTTTGTACACAGCTAATTCTCTGTCCAAAATATTTAGCATTGGATTCAGTTCATTATGACTACTTCTGATGTTAGGGGCATGATTCAGTTGTCTACACATTAGCATCTAGTGCCATTTTAGATGTTCTTGAACAGGCTGTACATCCTTCACAACTTTGGTGTCAGTGGCACATCGTCCAGCACTGCTGTATTGGGTTTACATGGCAAGGCTTTGGTAGCAGGGGTGGCCTCTGTGAGAAGAATCCAGCAGCTGCCCCATGTTAGATAAGGGCCAGTTTCAGCTGGCTCCAAAGGGAGCCAGCCACTGGCCAGAGCCGAGTCAGTAAGTGAAGTTGTTTGTGCCTCTGGGAGAGCAGATTTAAGAAAGGGGGAAACAATGTGCTGCTGAACAGCATCTGGGAGGGTGAGGAGTGAGACCCAGCCCTGCAGCCCCCAGGTCAGTGCAGCAGGAGGGCAGGAGGTGCTCCAGGCAGGCAGCACAAGTTCCCCTGCAGCCTGTGGAGAGGACCCTGGTGGAGCAGGCTGTCCCCCTGCAGCCCATGGGTCCCACATGGAGCAGATCTCCATGCTGCAGCCCGTGGAGGAGCCCCCGGTGGAGCAGGTGGATGTGGACTGGAGGAGGCTGTGGCCCATGGAGAGCCCCCGCAGCAGAAGACCCCGGGCCAGAGCTGCAGCCCGTGGAGAGGAGCCCACGCAGGAGCAGGGGGTCTGGGGGGAGCTGCCGCCCGTGGGGGACCCGTACTGGAGCAGTTTGCTCCTGGGGGATGGACCCCGTGGGACGAAGCCGTGTGGGAGCAGGTCTTGAAGAGCTGGTGCCTGTGGGTAGCCCCCGCGGGCTCGGCTGGGGAAGGACGGCATCCCGTGGGAGGCACCTGCGTGGAGCAGGGGCAGAGAGGGGCTGTGAGGGAGTGGTGGGGAGGAAGCCTCAGGGACTGACCGCAGCCCCCAGTCCTCATTCCCCTGCACTGCTCGAGGGGAAGATGTTGAAGAGAGTGGTTGGGGAGAAGCTGTTTTTAGTTTGCTTTTTCTGTTCTCACTTCTCTAGCTTTTTAGTAATAGGTAATAAATATGATTAATCTCCCTACACTGATGCTGTTTTGCCCATCACAATAATTGTTGAGTGATCTCCCTGTCCTTATCTCAACCCTTGAGCCCTTTCCATTGTATTTTCTCCCCCTTTCCCTTTAAGAAAGTGGAGTGAGAGAGTGTTTGTGGTGGAGCTCAGCTGCCCAGCTTGGTAAAACCACCACAACTGTGTGGATATCTCCAGTACCTCATGGCATTTCAAAGGTTACTTAATTCCTAGATTTAGGCAACTGGATTGTGCTCCAGGTTTTTACTTGCAGGTGTCTACATGTAGTTTAGGTACTAAGCTCCCAGAGTAAAATGGAGATTTACTTTTTGGGCCAGATTGGTACCGAGTGACAAGTGGTTGTCTCTTCACTACATTACAACAACACAAGTCTCCACAATTATTGCATTCTTTAACAAGCAGTGTGATCCAAGCCATGTAAGTTGCTCTCATGTAGACTTCTAAAGTTAGTCAAATATAATCTGCAACACTTAGAGAACTAACTAGTAACTACTAGATTATCACAACTAGAAATTATGGCAACTATTGGCAACAAGATCTGCTAAAGCTGACAACTCTTCAATATGCTCTGTACTTCAATAACAAGAAGAGGCTAAAGATGCCAAGTCAACAAGAAAAAGGCAGATCTGAGAGAAAGGACATCATCTGTTCCATAAGAACCCAAAGGACTGTCTTTCTAGAGCTTATTTCTATGTTAAATCCCAGTTTGTCAGAGGACTTCTCATCACTAGTTATTCAGTTTAAGAGAGATGAGCAACAGTAAATAGTTCAGTGTTGATGGATGCTCTTAATCTTTCTAAAAACATGAACCCTGAAAGCTTGTGAACAAATGTGAACTACAGAAAGAAGACGTTGGGAAGTTCAGGCAAGCAGGCACACAAATTTTTACAAGTTTATCTCTTTAGAGTGACCAGATATCACAGAAAGAAATAAAAGGGCAAAATTGTTCTGGTAACTGGAATGTGATTAGGATAATCTAATTGGGTCTTTTAGATTCTGAAAAAATGCAGATAGAAAAAATGAGCACTTTATCACTATATTACAAATTCATTTTATATGTCTATTCTATGACTATCAGCTAAGTTTTGCTTAGCTTTGAAGTCATTAAAATATAAAAGAGACAAAAAGAAATTAATTAATAGTAAAACCCTAGGGCCAATGGTATTAGTTTCATTCCCTGAATAATGGTTTTATAAAATATGTTCATAAAAATCTTATTATGATGAAAGTCTGAAGTAATGATATGATGTATCTGTAGTTACATACCCTTCCCCCCAAATAGAAATGAAATTAATTTTTGTGCTGAAAGTGAATACTGAGATAGTGTACATTATGATGTGGTCAGCCAGTAACTTCCTGCCAGCTGGTGGCCATAATTATGTCCTCCCTAATACTTAAATCTTCCTCCTTTCTGTTTTTCTCTACCTTGAAGACTCTCACCTACTCTTTGCAGCCTCTTGTAAAACTCTTTGTTTTACAACTATCTATTTATTTAGGCTTTAAAAATATGCATGTATTGGGATATACTGGGGAGAGTGGGGAAGGATGCACAGTTATTGTATCAGGAACTAAATCTTTTATTGTAATTTAGTGTATTTAGTGCACTGGAAAGAGTACAGCGGAGGGCCACAAAGATGATACAGGGCCTGGAGCATCTTTCCTATGAGGAAAGGCTGAGACACCTGGGTCTGTTCAGCCTGGAGAAGAGAAGACTGAGAGAGGATCTTATCAATGTGTACAAATATCTGAGGGGTGGGAGACAGAAGGATGTAGCTAACCTCTTCTCAGTGGTCTGTGGGGATAGGACAAGGAGCAATGGCCGCAAGATAGAGCACAGGAAGTTCTGCACTGACATGCAAAAGAACTTCTTCCCGGTGAGGGTGACAGAGCACTGGAACAGGCTGCCCAGGGAGGTTGTGGAGTCTCCTTCTCCGGAGATACTCAAGGCCCGTCTGAATGCCTACCTGTGCAGCCTGCTCTGAGGAACCTGCTTTGGCACGGGGGTTGGACCCGATGATTTTTGAGGTCCCTTCCAACCCCTACAGTTCTGTGATTCTGTGATTCTGTATACCAAACTGGCTGTTTCTCTGTGCATATCAGGAACAGTGACGTTAGCATTCTGTAACTTTAATGAAAACATAAGTAGACCCATTTCTAGTTTTAAGCAGTTCAATATTAGTATTCATGATAGGCTTAAGAGGGCTGGGCAAACCAATTATTTTGACTCACTAATTAGCTATTACTAATATATTTTTTTATTTCTTAATAATAATAGTTCAATAACATTTTTTTTTTTAATTAAAACTGATCTTCAGCATTCTTTTTTGTGTTTTTTGTTTGTTTGTTTGTTTGTTTTTTTACCAAACACTGGAAAGATGCAATGATTTTTTCCTTGCTCTCCCGATAATCATTTTGCTTTCTATAATGGCATAATTATTTTTGTTAAATATTTTCAGAAGGAAATAAATTCTTGAAGGATGTTAGTTTTTTTAATGAAATGTCCTTTGTCTCCACATGATTTTTTGTTGTTTTGTCTCACATTCTGTCAGCAAGGTAAGGCCTTATTACAATGTATATTTAAAACATATGAACTGCATATTTATCTTACACGGTACATATTTTTTTTATATTATCAAACATTTATTCATATTCCCTGGCTATATTATCTTCCGTTGTCTTTCTAACCAAAGAGGCAGATCCTGCTGTCCTATGAATTGTCAGTGGACTCCATTAATGATCCTCTTCGAAGACAGAGGTTAATGAGTGCAGCCACTGTTATTACAGATAATTTGCGTAAGTCATTCATTCTTCAGAGTTTTTTCTACACTGCTCGAGTAACTTGACCTAAGAGATCAAAATGTCGCAAGCGATCTGCATTGTGTAGAAGTCACTAGGGGAAATCATGCTGTAGTCAAAAGTGAATTTCAATAAAATAAATATTCTCATACCTCACATAACTCTAACTGTAACTTGAAATTACCAAAGGTCATTCACATCTGATCAATAAAGTCACTGGGGTCTGTGGATGAGGGGAGAGCAATGTTGTCATTTATCTTGACTTCAGCAAGGCTTTCTGCAATATTTTGTGTCTCTGTTGGGATGTTAAGGTCTTCATGAGTGGGCAGCCAGCTGATCAATGAACTGGTTGGATTCTTGCACTTTGAGAATCTGGTGGATGTGTTGTATTATACCTTGGGTCAGGTAACAAAGGGTGTACCGTAGGGTTGTATCCTAGGATCCTTTTTGTCCTTTCATCATCATCAGTGATCAATGACAATAGTGTTTGCTCTTAAAATTTGTGGATGACACCAAACTGAGGGGGATCAGTTGATGCACTGGGGTTAAGAGCTGCCATCTAGAGGGTCCTGGACAGACTGGAGGAATGGGCCAGAAGAAACCTTATAAAAATTCAACCAGAGCAAACTTTTGCATAAATGCAAGAACCTCTTGAACAATATAGGCTGGGACCTGGCTGACTGGGAAGAAGCTTTGCAAAAAAGGTACTTGGGGTCCTTTTGGGAAGTGAGCTGAGCATGAGCTCAGCAGTGATGGCTGATAGCATCCTGGACTATATTAAAAGGAGCATAGCCAGGAGACCGAGAAAAGTAATTATTACCCTTAATTAAACACTTGTTAGACAACATACTATGCCCAGTTTTGGTCCCCTCTCATACAAGAAACACATTGATGAGCGAGCCTGAGTTCAGCAGAGTGCCACCAAGACAGCAAGGGCTGGAATATTTGCTCTGCTGTGGGCTAGTTCAGCCAGGAGATGAGAAGGTTTTGAAGGTTTTGAATATCACTCTTCCACTCTGTGGGACAATGTTTCCAAGAAGATAGAGGTGGGCTCTTCACAGTGGTGCACAGTAGGAAGACAAGACACAACAGACATACTTTGAAAGAAAGGAGCTTCAAACTATATATAAGGACAAGCTTTCACCATGAAGACATTTGACCTCATAGCTGAGCAGGGGGTTGGACCAAGATATGGGAGAAAACTTTTTTCATTTTATTCTGGATTTTTTTTTTTTTTTCAATGCATACTGCATCTGTGACTGTGCAGGTACAACTGACAGAAAAGATAGTCTGGGTAATAAACATATGAAGAGGTGGGTAATATCACCTGTTTCTGTAATTACAGAAATTGTTGATGATGGTCTTTAAATGCCCTGTGACTAGTTTGTGTAGAATGAATGAAATAATTTTTTTCTATCATGCTATTCTGCTCACAAGTTTGATTTTTTTTTCCTCAATCTTTTCTATGATTGATTGTCTTTTTCTTCATACAATGAAATTCCACTTAATATTATTAATGTCACTTTCCCTTTTTTGTCATTTAGAATTGCAGGAGTCAAAGATGAAATTCCCTTTAATTTGCAAACGTTTTGCTCAAAAGTATCTAATATGGAATTGTAGCCCATTCTGGAGATTACTCAAAGAGAAGGTGAAATTGGTAATTTTGGATCCATTTGTTGATCTCATAATCATGATTTGCATTATAGTGAATACTTTTTTCATGGCTCTGGAGCACCCTGACATGACATCCCTTTTCAAAGACATGATTTATATAAGTGACAAGGTAAGTTAGTACTACCGTGGAGTGAATATGGAGGTATTGCCCCAGACTGACTGGGTCAGCCTCATAAGATGTATTTTTTCTGTGACTTTATAGTGAATTTCTTTTTCCTCTTCCCAGGTCTTCACCCTGATTTTTGCAGCAGAAATGATCTTGAAAATCATCGCTCTAGATCCTTACTACTACTTTCAGCAAAAATGGAATATTTTTGATAGTGTAGTTGTTATGATTGGTTTAATAAGTTTTAATGCAAATCTGTCATTTTTCAGGCTGGTAATCATTTCTTTATTCTCTTTTAAAAAGTGCCCATGTTGTATAGATTTGTAAAAACATTACAGTGAAATACTCTCAAATTATTTTACTCTGAATCTGTTAAATCTCTTTGTAAGTGAATAGTAAGCCAACATGGATGTTAAATTAGAATGAATATTAAATGAACATTAAAAAAATACATTTAATACATTCATTATACTGTGTATGTTGGATGCTACAAATCTTCCGGCACAGTGCTCCCCCTTAGAGATCTGACTTTGCATAAAGTTCATCAGTGTTCTGTTTGGTCTCTACAATGACACTGATCAAATACATTTCAGATCTTCAATCAGGAAAATATATTATTTGAGACAGTTTTCATAAGCTTAAAGATAGCAAAGGTTTCTTCCATATATATAACTTTTCCTTTTGGGTTGAGAATTGTAAAATAGCGCAGCTTTCCTCAAGGCTTTGGTGTAGAAGTAGGCTTTCCACCATCTTGTGTAAAAGGACTCTCTCTCAGATATGTATGCATAATGTCACTTTTTTCTATACCCTTGCAGTGTATTCAGAATTTTATATGCTAAATTTACTAATTATTTTTAATATTCTTCCTAGCTTTTCAAAGTCATCACACCTGGAAAGTCACTTGAATTCTGTTTCTTCTTTTATATTGTGACTGAGTTTAACAGCTCAGAATTCTAATTTGACTTAAAAATTCCTTTTAATCACGAGGGTGTGGTAGTATATATCCCACCCATTTTTCCAAGTCTGTTGTGTGAAACAGAAAATATTCTTTCTATTGTGATTTGATTATACTTGATGTAGTCCAAAATGCAGTCATTTCATAAAACTCGTCCAAGTACCTATTAGCTCTCTGATTATTACTTTTAGTAGCTGTAGTACTGTGAGTAATACAAATGAATTTACGCATGCTGTTATTTAACATGGCATGAACAATTTGAAAGTTTGCCCTAGCAGTTCATCCTCAGCAGTATTAACCATTTGAACTTAAGCACAGTACTTTTGGATTAGAACAGTTAAAAACCTTTATTTGGGGGACAAATTATGATGGTCTTATTGGATATGGTCTTTACTGAAGTAAAGACAGCATGATAAATGCAGGATATCTTTTTGTGTGTGTGTGTGTGGTGTGCTATCTGTGCAGTGTTCTGCTACTCATTGTTCTCTTGTGTTTTACTTGCAGCTCAGGATCTTCAAATTGGCAAAGATGTGGCCAGCCTTAAATACTCTTATGAAAATAATTCTAAACTCAGTTGGTGCTCTGGGTAACCTCACTTTGGTTTTGATTATCACCGTATTTATTTTTGCTGTAGTAGGAAAGCAGGTTTTGGGAAAATGTTATGAGACTAACTACTCTAAAATAAGTACAGACAAAAATTTACGCTGGCATATGAAGGATTTTTGTCATTCATTCCTGGTCATATTCCGAATATTATGTGGAGAATGGATTGAAACCATGTGGGAATGTATGGAAGTGGCTGGAGAAGGTCTGTGTCTTCTCATTTTCCTGCTTGTCCTGGTGATAGGAAACTTAGTGGTGAGTTTCAAGCTATTTTTCAGTTTCTACTGAATGGATTCAGTTACACTGGCATCTTTTTTCCTTGAGACAAACATAATTCAAAGAGTATTCACATTATTCTATTTTCTGGATAATTAAAATACACTAAATGATTAATTCTACCAAAGTATGGAATTGCAGCACTTTCAATAATTTGGTGGTAATTTGCTTTCTTCATCTGTTGTGTTGCTGGGATCAAATAACCAAATTGTTTTTAATGCTTACCAATTTTTCCTTACAGTATCAAAAGCCTACAGTACCCAGGTTTTCTAGTCTGTGTGATTTATACTCATTGTAATATATATTGTGAGCTAGTTTATTCTTCCTACCTGCCTATCTTGCACATACACTTTATTCTCAACTTTTCACAATCTTCTGTCCTTAAGAAGCGTTGTTAGATTTTGTTTGTAATAGCTGCAAATATATCAAACCCATTTGTTAGACAATGCAATAAAATTTCATAAAAGACTGGGGTAAGTCCTCAAGAAACTACTTTGTCTGTTTCTATACTCCAATAAAGGATGAGTTATGCCTTAGTCCTGTTTTTAAATGTCTCACTAAAGCAATCTTTTTGTTGTTCTTAGCCCAGAATGTTTTTCTGCAAAGCACAGCCTTGTTCAACAACTTAACCTTGTTTGAAAATATTACATTTTCTTTTGCCTGCAGTAGTCACACTTTTTTCCCTTATCTTTCTTCCCAAGAATCTCAAACTTTTTGGAAAATCGAGCATTGTAGTATACTCCCCCTCACCACCAAGTAGATGCTTTGGTAAAATATTCTATTACCATGAGCAGTCACTTAATTATTGGAGGAATAAATCTTCTTATGCTTGCTTTATTGGTCTATACCAGATCTCTTTTGATTGTGTTACTATTAAAATTTAATTAAAATTTATTTTTGCCCGCTGTTTGTCAATCAATCTACCTCCTTGTACCTTATGGATATCAGAACATAGGAAAATATATTTTATATACCCCCCCCTCCCCACGCACTTTCTTTTTCTCCTGTCTTTCCTTCCTGAAGAAGCCATAACACACACAAATAATTTCCTGTTATAATAGTAAATAATATAATTGCAATGGTTGATGAAAGAGTGAGATTTTTAATCTAAGGAAGGTTTGCTGAAATGTTATTTTTCTCTGTTAGAAGCAGCAGTGTCTTCAACTTACTTTACCTACTTTAAGGTGCTCAACCTATTTATTGCCTTGCTGCTGAGTTCATTCAGTACCGACTCCTCAACGGGACAAGAGGAAGCTGAAAAACAGACTAAATGTCAGATTGCCATTGCACGGATTCACAAGGGCCTGCAGTCTGTGAAAGAGAGAATTTTGGATAAATGTGGCAAAATAATGAAAGGAAACCTCAAAACAACAGCCAAAAAAAATTCTTTGGTGAAAACTTCTGCCAAAGACCCAGAAGAAAATAGCTATGCCATGACAGATGTCACAAAGGATATAGACAACAGTTTTTTTGACATTGGGTATTACAATACTGAAGAGAGTTCTTCAGTAACAAGGAAATATGAAGAATTTTCAACTTATCGTAGTACCTGCGTTCCCATTGCAGTAGCAGAGACTTACACCGATGAAGGTGGTGATAATCAGAGCATGTACACAGAAATGGGATACAGAAAACGGGTAAGAAATGCTAACGCTTTAAAATTTATTGCAACTTTGAACTGCAAATACAGTCTTGAAGATTCAACAGTAAATGTTACCCACAACCAAACGTGAGCAGCAAGCTCAGATGTAGCAGCAGGCTGTGATTACTGTAGTAAGGTAGAACATCAATTATTTTGCATTATTTCACTCAGGGAGACAGATCAAAACGTAGAGAGCAGTGCCAGAGTTCAAGCGGCTTCAGTCAGATTTCTGGGACTTCAGAAACTCTAAGTTGCATTTCGGAAACGCACCAAAAGAAAGGACAAAATGAGGTATTCATAACTTTTGTCATCTTGTGGAATGTGCTAGAGATGAAAGTTGTCACAGTGGTTCTCTTATTCAGAGATGACAGGACAAGTAGTTTCCAAACAGTAACAAGTATAATCATGCAGAAGATAGTGCATCTCTCTAGAGGTAATACTAGTTTAAAACATGGGGGTTTGTGTCTCATGAACAGCTGTGGCTACTAGTATAACTTACTGTATTATTTTCTACAAAATAATTGAACATAAATTAAACAAGGAACACAATTTCTTTAAACTTATCTGATATGTACTCTTCAGTTTTATGTATAATTGTTTGCCATCATCCTTGGATGCAAAAATTTGTTCTCTAGAAATGGTTCCCCAAAAAAACATAGTTCTGGTGCAGAAACTTTAGCTTATTCTAATGAAGTGCAGTTCCACATAAAAAAAAGGTCATGGCTTGCTTCCAGAACATTAAACAGAATTTCAGTAACATTGGATCACTTGTATATAGATATATTTTTTCTTTATTTGGATCAGAGGGGAGTTTCATTTATTTAGAATATGGTGAATTTATTAAGGAAAAACAAATTATCTTCTTTGCCTTTCTTCTGTGCAGAGATTTGATGTTGGTAGCTATTCTGAAGCCAGCACTCTGGATCCAGTTGCTCTTACGGACATATTTTCCCAGCCTCAAAAATCACATCTACCTAAGCCCTGTTTTGCAGAAAGTAAGAATATTTTATTTATCACAGTGACATCAAATGAACAAAGGTATCCGTTTGGAACATTTTCAAATTGACAGATACTCTTTGCCTGAGACACTTATTTGTACACATAAAAACTCAAATAAATGTACCCGATGCCAGCACACAACAGAGGCAGGAGTGGGATGCCTGAATACAGGCATTTAGTACCATGTGAAATGTCTGAGAGTACCCACAGCAACTGCACGGGGATGGCAGAAATGACACAGGAACTGTAGGATATCCCAAAGGGCCTAAAACAAATCTAAATACCTGTGTTTTGACAGCAAAATGCCATCTTTGGAGTGTGATTCAGTCTTATACTGAGACACTAGACTGTAGGTATTTGTATGTGAGTGAGGGAATTTAAACATCTCTGAAGGGGTAGCTGGAGGTCACCCAGGATATTCATCTTGGTACCTGGTATCTGAAGTGTCACGTCATATGGGTTTGTCTGAGCTCCCAGTACAGTGGGTGAATATCCAGTCAATACAGCTAGTGGAATTCAGAAGATTGTACAGCTCATCCCAGGGTGGACATCTACATCTGATTGCCTGAACTGCTCCAGAGACTACATTAACTCTGATGTTTCAATCCTGTTGACTTGAGACATGAATGAAGAAGGGTGTTTTTGGAGCAAAATAGTGAACAGAATGTAGTTCTAACACCTCTGTAATGCAATCAAGTGAAATAATCAATAGAAATAATAATTTACTAAACCAGTAGTGAGGTAATATCTTTTTTTTTTCAAATCAAAAAGAATAAATGCAGAGGATAAAATAAGTAATTTTTTTTTTAATATAGAATTGATAACATTTTAGATGAAACCCTTGCAGAGGGGCTTGTCTGCATAAAAGCTTCTCTATTTTTCCATGTATGAGATGTTCTATTAAAAGAACATCTGCTCTCTACAAATTCTGTCTTTTCTTTGGCTTTAGAACTTTTCAGCAACAATGAACATTTATTGTCCTGCACTTTCTGTGGCTCCATATTTTCCATGAAACCAATATACTGTTCTTTTTCTTTTCAGGTTGTGTCGAATGTTCTCCGTGTTGTGCAGTGGATATCACTAAGTTTCCAGGCAGCACTTGGTGGAAATTTAGAAAAACCTGCTACAAAATTGTCAGACATAGCTGGTTTGAAAATTTTATCATTTTTATGATAATATTGAGCAGTGCAGCACTGGTAAATTTAATTTATTTTTCTCAAATTTTGAATGAATGGTTGTCACTAAAGGAAAGGAATCCTATTATTTCATTTATTTCTTCTTCTACTCTATGAGAATATAATAAATGTATGGTTTGGTAGTTACAAGGTTCTCCTGCATTTGTCTAAGATACTTAAATGTATGGAATCATATTCTTCTTTGCAGTTCTTTATGGAAGGACTTATGTGTTTAACTGGGAGGCTAAACCAGGGGTTGAAATTACTTACGAAAGCTTAAAGAATGGTTTACCAACAAGGTTGTAAAGCAGACTAACTGCTCGATAAAACATTAGATTCAAAATCATCCAGTTATTAAGATGATCAGAATTTAAAAGTGAAGATGGCTGTAAACTGATAAGATGACCTAATGTTTGATTGGTAATCTGATTATGTCTGTGCCTACTGAAGAATAAGGTAATTTTTATTTGATTTGAAAACATATTCGCTGAAGTTTACTGAAAGCAGTTTGATGAAGTGAGAAAGGAAAGTGAGTTATTATTTAATGTACTGTAGGACTTAAGTTGAACAAGAAAACGTTTGGTGTCAAGATGCAAAATAACAAAACAATAATTATTTATTTTAATCAAAGACTTCTTGTGGTGTTGAGAACTTTAATATTCCTAAATTCTGATGTTTTCTTGCAAAAGGGGACTTGCCCACTTTCTGCTAATTTATAAAGTTGTTTCTTGATAAGGAATTTGCTGAACTAGCTAGAATGAAGAGATATCATATCTTCAGGCATGTCTGGGGTTTGGAAGTAAATTAAGTAAGATGGTGGTCATAGAAAGAATGCATAGAAAAGTACATGGTGAGTGCTGAGAGCAAGGAAAAGTTAGCAATGAGAAGTTTTAAAGAGCATCACTTCTAATGAGTGGGTAGTTTGACTAACGGATGGAGATGAAGGTAGCCAAGGTGAAAGAGTGAAACTAATGAAGTTAATTATCAAACTTTCTCAGAAAAAAAGCAGAAAATAGCAAATAGGATAATGTACATGAGTGCTGGGAGTTCTCAATTACCTACAGTCAAGTTACCAGTCCTGTGGACACAGTGACAGTTGCTCTGCAGATTTTTCTCCTAGTCACAGTAAAACTGAATGACCACTGTAGGGAGAAGCCACATTGGACACTCATTAGATGTTTTTTTAAAGAAGGGTAAAACATAAATAAGCCAAAGTATGTGATTTTCAACCCACTTGATAATGAGAGTGTAGTTATTTTACAATTTTTTACTTCTAAGTATAAAGCTAAGTAGGTGCTGCCAATATTTTAACATGAAATACTTATAATAAAAAAACTGTATGTTCTTGTGCAATATAAAAGTAATTTGCCATAAAACTACTGAACAGTTTTAAACTGAAAAATTCTGAAATTCCAGGCATTTGAAGATATTAACCTTGAAAAGAGAAAAACAATTAAAATGCTCCTAGAGTATGCTGATAAAATATTTACTTACATCTTTTTTATGGAGATGCTTCTGAAATGGATAGCTTATGGTTTGTACAGCTATTTCACAAACAGCTGGTGTTTGCTTGACTTCATCATTGTATGTGTAAGTATTATGCTCAACTTGTCTTATAATTTGAATTTTGATATTTTCTGTCTTAAAAACTACATGTGAAATTGGATTATGATTAAACATGAGTGTAAAAGACAGATTCCAAAACTGAAAAGAATTACAATCAAAAGTGACTGTAGGACAAATTTAAATGGAAATTGTGTGTAATAATTAGAAGTTTCTTAAAAAAAAAAAAAAAATTCCCACATTTATCAAGTATTACTGTTGTTGAGGACGATATTGGTACACACCTTTTCAGCATATAGCAAGAGTATAATTAGCAATCAGAAATGAAATTAAGGGAAGTTAATTAGATATGATAGAAAAATGTGAAGGTGCTAGCGGCTCCAGCATTTAGAAACATATTTATTCTGAGTCGCAACAAATTTAAATAATGCATTCTTGCCATATAAGAACAAAGTAATTTTTGTCAACAACATACCTGGAAGATAATGAAATTAAATAGTTTAAAATAAGGACATCTAAATAATTGGCTTTCAAGAACATAAAAGCAGCTGTTTGATAAGCTCTCTGAATATTTAGCATTGAAAGTTGTGAATACTAAGAAATTTCATCAGAAAAATCAGTACTGTGACTATTTAAAAAGAATATAAAGCAATTACAGATCTGTAAGTTTCATGGCAATGCTGACCAAAACAGGGGAAAACATGAAAATGTCCAATGTCTAGACAATAAGATAAAAAAATTTAATAGGAAGGAAGCGGCAAATTATGAACTGGAGTGGGGGGGAGACGCTAATTGTTGAAAGAATTTTTCAGTTCATTTTCTGTCTTATGAAGATCTAAAATCAAGACTGGATGTCTTTTTAAAAATATATATATTTTAAATACTATCTTAAATTATAGTCATAATGGAGAATTACTGGATACGCTTCTGAGAATAATTGTAAAGAAAACGAGAATAATTTATCTAAATAATTCTTTCTAGCCTTCTTAGTGTATGACAGTTACCAATAGTTACCAATTTGGTTGTTGTATTGGAATTTTGAAGTATTATATGAACTGATTTTTGAAAAAAAAATGGAACAAAAGAATGCCATTATTTGAAAAATGTCAGAAAAGAATGAGGTAAAATTCTATCATAATAGCTTTAAGTGTATATTTTTTGCATTTGAATTATTGGTCAAGGAAGCTATCACAGTAAGTCTGTGATTGTCTACTGACACAAATAAAATAACCTTTTTATTTTATGCCTGTTAATAATCTCAGTTTCAATTCATTTAACACAGCTTTCATTTGTTTCTTGGGGACTAAAATCTGTTTCCCAAGACAAATTACTTTGTTCCCATGGGAGTGCCCTGAAATCTCTCAGGACGCTGAGAGCGCTGAGGCCTCTTCGAGCTTTGTCAAGATTTGAAGGGATAAAGGTAAGAATATTGGGAGCAGTGTGTATATTTTGTAATAGCTGCTTTTGAAAGCATAAGAACTTGACTGGACATGACCCTGAGCAACTTGATCTAGGTTGGAGCAGCTGATCTGTGTTTCTAGTGTATTACGTCTTTCTAGTGAATATTATACAAGACCATGATAAAAGACTTGGAACTTTCTCATAATGATAGCAATGAAACATTTCTGCAGTGGTTATTGCATGAGGTTCATTTTGATCTGGAGGGCAAGCTGGTGTTCTCTTACAAAACGTATCCAAGATAAATAAGGATTAGTTATCATGTTGTAGTATATGCAGATCTTTCTCCTATACTTGCTTTTTGGAGTCCGTAGCTATCACAGACTTATTTTTTTATGTATTTGATTTACTCAAGGATAATTCTGGCTGCCATCTGTTTTACTTCCTCAGAATGACAAGATAGATACCACAGAATTACATACTAAGACAAGCTTGATGTTGGTCTGAAGGCTGGCTTTAAATGTCATCTGCTAGTTTTTATGTGGGTGAGAATCTGCAATAGATTGAGAAGAAAAAATAATTGTTTTTGTTGCTGTTGTTGTTGTTTGAGAATATGTTCTATTGAATGTGAAAAAATCATTCCTTTCATCCATTTTATTTATTTAAGGTTGTTGTGAATGCACTCTTGGGAGCTATCCCCTCAATCTTGAACGTTTTGCTCGTCTGTGTTGTCTTCTGGCTCCTGTTTAACATTGTAGGAGTAAAACTACTAGGAAAAAAGTTTTGGAAATGCACACTGAAGATGGGAGATACCACTAAAATTACAAACAAAACTGACTGTTTAAAAAATAATGGAACATGGGTGAATAATGCTGTAAACTTTGATCACGTTGGAATGGGATACTTGGCTCTTCTCGAAGTGGTAAGTTCTCTAAGAACATGCTCAGTTTCAACTTTAAAGAAAGAGCAGCCCAACCACAGGATGCTACTGCATTTCTATTTATCTCACTGAAATTGGGGATATTTTCAGCTTAAATAAATATTTTTCATATCTACAAGCTGCTCAGTTCCTCATAAAGAACACTTTAGTGTGTGCATCTTTGTGTTAAAATCAAGCACACTGTTTCATGGCTTTTTGATTTTATTTTAATTTTGATAAGGACACTAAGCCTGAAATAGTCTGATTGTTATTGAATTAAAATTAGTTTCATTTTCTTTAGACTAAAATTTAGTCCCACACTGGGTAAGAGAGAAGGAGCACTGTGGTGCTGTTTATATTGTCTGTTATTATGTAAGTCACAAAGAGTATGGATGCTAATTTACTGATCTTCCTAGTACCTCAACAAAGGAGACAGAAGCACATTCTAAAGTGGTTGTTATCCTCATGTCCTTTCTAGATTAAGTTCTTTGCCCTACATCCTCCAAAGCCTTCTAGAATTCTGAAGAATGGCTAAAAATTGCAGCAAATAATCATTTGCTGTTCATCTTAAACTTGTTTTCTTCCTTTTTGGATATATTTGCTAATTAAACTGAAACTTTTACTGTTTTTCAAGAAGTACAGAATTTACAAAAAGCTCAACTTAGAGTGAACTATAAAAGAGGTTTAACAGGATTGACACCCAATTTTTTTTTGAAGGACATATTATTTTTTCCTTTTACTAAACTCCAGTGAATCATACAGCCAAGCAGATCTTTAGAACATTTTTATAGTGCTCTGCTCACTTTTCCTCAACAGTTAACACATTTATACTTGTTCTACAAAAAAAATGTTATTTTATTTTAATGAGAATAAAATTAATTATGCAATTATTTTTAGGCAACTTTTAAAGGTTGGATGGACATTATGTATGCAGCAGTGGATTCACGTGAGGTATGTCACTGAAATTAAATTAACTTATTTTTCCTTCCCTTCTTTACCTCTTTATACATAAAATCCACTTATTCAGCTTTGTTTGCATTATCAAGTCAGAAATACATGCAGATGAATGCTTCAAACTACGTAGTGAAAAATAATCCTGAGAATACCAAATGCTTGAAATTTATATGAAAGAAAATTGGTCAAAATAGTGATGCCACACAAAAGCCTGCCTACTTTATCAAGAATGCAAGGGCAGGTTTTTTTCTGGAAATAGAATTGAGAAGGTCTTGGAAGCATTATGCCTCTGAAGCAAATTTCCTTTTTTTAAAATGTCTGCAGTAGCATTAAAAGAGCATGCATGTTTAGCAGGTATTTCTAGAGGTTTCTTCCCTATATTCGTACTATTTCTTCCCCATTTCTGTGTGCTGTTTCTCACTCTCACTAGTACTGTATGATTTAACTTTTTACATGTTTAATTTAATTGCCTTTTCCTTATTCATGCAAACACTAATTGTGAAGGGGCTGCTAATTAAAAATAAGGTCATTCCTTGTAGGGCTTTTCAAGTGAGCTGGTATTTTAAAAATGCTTCTTGTCTGGGATAGCATTCAGGAGGATGACAATTCACTGAATTGTTTTAGCCTGAGTTGTTTTTCTCATCTAGGCATTCACAGTATTCCTTCTGATTGGAACTGATTATCTATTATTTAAGAGTAAGAATTTTTGCTAGAGCAAGGTATATGCATCTTAATTTGTAATTATCTTTACATACAGTCACAAGACAGAACAAGACAATTGTTCTACTTGTACATGTAAATAAAGTTTTAAATATGCATAAATAATCTATGAATGCTGACAGTAAAAAGGTTGGTTGTTATAAATTTTGGAAATGACAAAGCTGTTACTATCCAGTTTTTACTAATATTGTTTTCCTGTTTGGATTTTTTTTTTTTTTTTAAACAGATAGATGAGCAGCCAAGCTTTGAAGCATTCTTACCCATGTACTTTTTTTTTGTGCTTTTTATTATTTTTGGATCTTTCTTCATGCTGAACCTTTTCATTGGAGTGGTTATCAGCAATTTTAACAAACAAAGGAAAAAGATAAGTACTGTATGAACTAATTTAGGGTCTCTTGTGATCCTGATTTGATTAACTGTATGTTTGTTTGACATCTAGATATCTAACATTTTCAGATCACTATTTGACTGGAGAAATTTAAATTAAAATTTATTCTTGTGTTTTAGGTTTTCAAAATAGGATTCTTGTTGCTAGCTCATTCTTAGGCATTGTTTGGTAATTTTCCTTCATTTAGTAATTTACCTGTAAATCCTGTTTACATGACAGGTCCTTCTGTTTGCTCTAAGTAGGGAGTAGGGAGTAGATAGTTCTAGAGAAGTCAAAAAAGTTGTTATCTAGACTTTGCTACAGCAGACTGGAATTCTTTTCTTCTGCTTTGAGGATTAATTTTGGACAACAGAATAACTCTTTGCTGAGAGTAAACACCTAACAAATGTGGTAAGGATAGTCAAAACCCATGACTGCTAACGGGAGAAGTAGCCAGTGCTTTCCTGGTAAAGAAACTTGAAAAGGTCTTCTTAATCAGAATTTCTTCTAAATTAGCAAAATTTTTAAAATCTGGTCTTCAATAAGGTACTCTACATATTATTTTACTGAGGTTTAAAAAAAAATCTGTGGTGAGATCCATGCCATTGCCCTAGAAAGAAGACAGCTAACCCTTTATTAAAGCCCATGAAACACTGTTTGCTTGCTCTTCTCATAGTTCTTAGATTACCTATTATTTTTATTCAGTAAGAAATTAAAGGAAAAATCTTGGAATGTAAAACACAGCCAGAGAACAGAAACAGTCAGCCTTCCCAGGTACGCTTCAGCTTCTTTGTGCCAGAAGATAATACAAAGCATCTGGAGCCTTATTTATTATCAATAAATATGTTGAGTGAGTTCTCTTCAATCGAGGTTTAATCAGACCGTGATTCATTTAGGGACTGAATGTGCCCAGAATATTAAGGGCAATTGAGTCAATTAATTCACTTGGAAGTCTTAAAACCACTAAGCATTTTGCTCATTAAAAATATACCACAAAAGCATACTGACAGGAAGTTTACAAGCTCAATATGCATGTTTGGAAAACAGAATCTCCATAGGATCAATTTAGTTATTTCCATGCGCTGACTTGCACACAAAGTGTGAAAGAAGTACTGCCTTAGGTAGAGATAAATTAAAAAAAAAAAAAAAAAAAAAAAAAAAGGCTCACAAGAAATTTTTCTTCTCTCTGCACCAGAATCATTTGAGGTGGTTCTCCACCTCTACTCTGGTCTCATGAAACCCCCCTGAAATGCTATGTTCAGCTCTGGGCCCCCAGCACCAGAAGGACAGGGACCTGTTGGAGTGAGTCCAGAGGAGGCCACGAGGATGCTCAGAGGCTGGAGCACTTCTGCTGTGGAGCCAGGCTGAGGGAGTTGGGGTTGTTCAGCCTGGAGAAGAGAAGGCTCCAGGGAGACCTCACAGCGGCCTGCCAGGGCCTAAAGGGGGCTGCAGGAGAGCTAGGGAGGGACTCTATCAGGGGGTGTAGGGATAGGACACAGGGTAACAGCTTTAAAATAAAAGAGGGTGGGTTTAGGTTAGAAATTAGGAAGATATTCTTCATTGTGAGTGCTGTGAGGCCCTGTCCCAGGCTGCCCAGAGGAGCTGTGGCTGCCCCATCCCTGGCAGTGCCCAAGGCCAGGCTGGATGGGGCTGGGGGCAGCCTGGGCTGCTGGGGTGGGTCCCTGCCCACGGCAGGGGGTGGCACTGGGTGGGCTTTGAGGGCCCTTCCAACCCAATCCATTCTATGATTTCATGGTTCTTTGAATTTAAATAGAATTTTCAGGTTTTACTGGAGTGATTGGAAGTGCACATGCCCTGCAAAAAGTTGTTACAGGTGTGTTTTATAAAATGCTAATAATTCAATGATTTTATGATGGCTTCTCCTGGATACTTGGTTCAAAGTAAATGGTAGGTAGTACAGGTGGCATAGATGGTACTAGGAAAAGTACCAGAAAATCGTAACAAAGAAAATCCCATAGAACTTGGTCCCAAAGTGCTTAATCATAATCCTCTATTGACTTTCTAGCCCAGCCACATGCTCTTTTCATACCTTTCCCAAAAATATAAAGGAAAAGTATTTTAATTATTGATGAGTCTTAGGTCATTGCTAAAATAAGAAACAGATTTATAAAAAACATCAGAAACCTCTTGCAGTTGAGGAATCTGATTCAGGAATACGGAGAGGACTAGATTTTCACAATCAAACCTTGATCATTTTTTTTTCAGTACACCTTTTCAAAGAACAAGGGGAAAAGGAGAAATACTGAAAAAACTTTTTTTTTTTTTTTTCTGTGTTGTCTTAAATGCCATTTAGAACATGTGTAATTCACTTTTTTATATGTAGATAAACTTGCTGGTATTTATTTAGTTGACTGTTTAAATGTGAACAATAGTATTTTTTCCCTTTACTTAGGTGGAAAAGATCTATTTTTAACTGAGGAACAGAAAAAGTACTATAATGCCCTTAAAAAACTTGGATCCAAGAAACCTCAAAAACCCATCCCAAGACCACTGGTGAGGCCATCCTAAATAGAATGTGATATCAAATATAAAGATGGTGACCATATTTAAACCAAGCAACCAGGCATCTGGAAATAAACTTACGAGTTAGAGATGATCATCATCCTCATTCCATATAGATATTCCATAATCTTCTTTACAGATTACTCTTTTTTTTTTTTTTTTTTTTTTTTTTTTTTTTTTTTCCCTTAATTCCATTTAATGCAGTCTTTCTTTGTGGATATTAATGTAAGGCAATTTACAGCCTATTTACCACCTATTCATATGTAAAGCCTATTTATAAAAGTTTAATATTAAAAGTATTTGCTATTCATACCATGATCTTGGTTGCTTACATTGCATGCTATTGCTTCTGCTACTGGATGGGATTATTGCAGGAGAATAAGTAAGGAGTAGTACATGCTACTCATAATTTACTTTTAAATCATTTTACTCTATAATTCCTCTAGTTTCTTACTTTAATTTCAGTCCTGAGTTCATAGGTTAACTATTCAGTGTTTTTCTTGCTTATGACTTTTTAACTTGAATAGCTTATACTAAAATGTCTGCTTCAATAAGTATTTCTACAAAAAGAGCAATCACAAAGTACTCCGAATGTTTTCCTGCTTGTTTTCCTGCTAAATTATTTTTTCTGAAGAAATGTAGTTGCACAACACCTGAAAGTACTTGGCCAAGTACTGAGTGTTTTCCTTGACTGTCTAAAGAAAACACCTAAAAATGCTTCTGGTACCTCATTATTAAGCTTATATTCTCTTAAATTCCCTTTTCTAAGCAAAATGTACAGATTAACACTTGATTGTTGGGTCTTAGAAGTAGCATTAATCAGTTCTCTCTCTCCACAGAATATGTTCCAAGGATATCTCTTTGATATAGTATCACACAAAGCATTTGACATTAGTGTCGTGACTCTCATCTGTCTAAATATGGTTGTCATGATGGCAGAAAATGACAATGAAGCCGTCAAGAAGGTTCTTAAAAATATCAACTATTTCTTTGTGGCAGTATTTACTGGGGAATGTGTCATAAAAATACTAGCCCTGCGACATTATTTCTTCACCAGTGGCTGGAACATATTTGATTTAGTTGTTGTGATCCTCTCACTAGCTAGTAAGTATCATCTGCTAATAAGGTGTCTTAGCAATACTAAACCAAATTTCAGGATGAAGTTACCACTTACATATATCTCACAAACAAATTCCAGATCCAGTGTACTTTTTCAAACTATATTCTAAGCGGTTACTTCTAAATTATGTTGTTTTCCATTATATTTTTTCCTGATATATATTAAAAGATAAATGGATAGTTTCCTTTCATCTTTCTTTTCCTTTCCTTTCTCTATCCTTCCTCTTACTCTTCCTTCCTTTAAAAAGTATGAGTTTTATTAAGCAATTTACAGAATAGCAATTTAATGCAGCGACATCTTTTCTAAGTTACTATACTTAAACAGTGCTCTTCATAATGTTTTTATACTTTTAACTTGCAAGTAACCACATTAACTGTCATTTTCATAGTAAACGTAAATCCAGGTTAAAAATACATTTGTATGAAAAATGGAAACTCCTATCTCCTTTTCCAGGACTTTCTTTTAAGAAGCCAGGTCTCAAGGGCTGATAAAGAAAGCTCAGGAAAGTTGAGTTGCTCAGCACCATTATAAGTCTAGGTGACTATTTGTGTTTGTGGAAAATCTTATTAGAATCTGCTTAGTTTTTGTTGATGTTGTTTGTTTTTTTAAATAAGATCAGGTGTTTGTCATTTTCTCAAAAGAATCATATATAAGTTTAAGTTTCTTGTGGAGTTTATTTGGTCTGTTTGGTCTGTCAGGATTAGGTTTTATCATAAAATAAAGGGGACAGGAAAGAGTTCGCTGCTTTGTCCCTAATCACAATACCCCTTTGCTACCCCATGAAATCCAGAAGAATACAGATTCTTAGGTCTCCTGTTTGTAATCATACATTACCCCTGTGTTACTGAAGGTGATAGTAGGGTCACAGAATGAGGTGTGACGGAAGACTAATAGTGAAGGCAATTTTCCTTTATTTTCCTTTTGCTCTTCTCTGATCTCATTCAAATACAAAGCATTAACGAAAGTCTTAATGTTCAGCATGTGGCCTGGGCCAACAGCTAGGAGATAAGCCCCAGGACAGCAGCTGAATGGATTAAAAAGGGTTTTTTAAAAGTACTTCAGCAATGCATAACTTCATGCACTGAATTACAGAAATCTGGGAGGATGTAGTTTCCATACGCTTGGTACCTCTGTAAAGATATTTAAAGATATTACAATTTGTTTTGTTTTTCCTAAGCTCCTTCATAAGCAATTGCAATATTGATGATAATGTTTTTATGGAAAGTGATATAATATGATCAGTGATAAAACCGATTGCTTTCAATACTTGAAGCACAAAATATAACAAAATGAATATAAATATGGAATTTCATTGATGTGGCTTGACAACGTTTTGGTTTCTTTTTCTTTTCAAAGCTATTGGACTTGCTGAAGGCTTTTCAAGCTTCTTCTCTCCCACACTTCTGAGAATTTTTCGTTTGGCACGAATTGGACGAATACTGAGATTGATTCGAAAAGCTAGAGGAATTCGAACTCTTCTTTTTGCATTATTGATGTCTCTTCCTGCTCTGTTCAACATTGGTCTTTTGCTTTTCCTGGTTATGTTCATTTATGCTATTGTGGGCATGACAAACTTTGCCTGTCTTGGCTGGGAAGATGGGATTGATAACCTTTTCAACTTTCAAACTTTTGAAAGTAGCATACTCTGTCTCTTTCAAGTTATAACATCAGCTGGCTGGGATGGTCTTTTGAGTCCTCTGATAAAAGAACCTGCATCATGTGCTCCCAACTTAAATATAACAGATGACAGCAATAGTTGCAGAAATAAGGTTGTTGGTATCACATTTTTTGTAAGCTATGTCATTATATCATTTCTCATTGTTGTAAACATGTACATAGCTGTCATTTTAGAGAATTTCAGTGTCGCCACTGAAGAAAGTGCAGATCCACTTTGTGAGGATGACTTTGATATGTTTTATGAAACCTGGGCAAATTTCGATCCTCAGGCAACACAGTTTATTGAATATTCTGCTCTTTCAGACTTTGCAGATGCACTGGCAGAACCTTTACGCGTTCCAAAGCCAAATACAATTCAGCTCATATCGATGGACCTCCCTATAGTGAGTGGAGATAAGATCCACTGCTTGGATATCTTGCTTGCTTTCACTAAAAGGGTCTTAGGAGAATCTGGGGATTTGGATAGTCTGGAATTACAGATGGAAGAAAAATTTATGGCTGCCAATCCATCAAAAGTTTCCTACAAGCCAATTACTACAACCCTTAAAAGAAAACAAGAGGAGGTGTCAGCTCTTGTTATTCAAAGGGCCTTCAGGAGGCATTTGGTGCAGCGTTCTTTGAGACACAAATCTTTCTTACGCCATCATAAACATTCTAACAGTGCTGTCTTTGAAGAAGAGACACATGAGAAGGAAGGTCTTATTGCATCAATGCTTAATGGAAATTATGGTAGGAAGATAGACAAATCACAAACTACATCTTCCATATCTCTCCCTTTATTTTATGATGGCATTGCTGAAACAGATAGTGATAATGTGGACACATAGTTTAGCCCAGGCTGCAGCATTTTTATTAAACCAATAAGAATTAGTTTGAAATGGAGAAAGTCTTCAAATTCTAGTAATTGTATGAAGAAAATATCCTTAATTTACAGTAGTTATAGTATCCTTTAGGTATTGTGATTGTTCAGTTTTGCAAATGCTCCTTCAAATAAGTAGAATTTGCACAACTATGTCATAAATATTAGAGGAAAATCAAACCGTGGATTTTTTTTTTTTCCCTCAGCTACTGGAGGTGGTGTGTTAATTTTTACTTCTGTAATTTTTGTATTATTTCATATTTCTGTTATTATGGGAGAAATCTTACAAGATCAGTTGTAATTTTAACATGATTAATAGGCACATAAAGCTGTAGAACAATGTGTCTTCAGAGATAAAGCCTGGTATGAAAAAATGGTTATTGTGGGAAAATGAAGTAAGTACTGCATTTTCTGTGAAGGAGCTCACTTAGGAAATTTAAATATAATCAGCCACTAATTTCTAGATTGCCTGAGACCATCTTTCTCCTCATTCCTTTGGGAGTATTCATTTACGTTTATGAATTTTTGAGTTATGTGCACCTAAACAGATTTAGGAAATCATCCTCTGGTGATTATGCTTGGAAGTTATATATAATTTGTTCTTTGTATTCTGTTGTCAATGTCATTGATAAAGATGTTAAAGAGCACCAGTCCCAAGACCAACCCCTGAGGGACACCGTTTGTGACGGGCCTCCACCCAGACATAGAACTGTTGACCACAACCCTTTGGCTGTGACCAGCCAACCAATCCTTTATCCACCTAACAGTCCATCCTTCAGATCCGTACCTCTCCAATTTAGAGAGAAGAATGTGGTGAGAGACCATATCAAAGGCTTTGAAAAGCCTGTTCACTAAATCCTGAAGTTAGGTAAACTTTGCTTTATGAGATCCTTCAAATGGAATGATTATAAGCATTGCATGTCAGAACCTACACGTAGTAGTACTGTGTCTACTACACTTAGTAGATAGACCTTTTTAAGGAAGCTATGGGGAAAACCTTTTTCTCCTGCATGAAGAGTAGGGCTAAAAAAATAGCTCTGATGGCTCTGATGGTTCTATTGCTCAGAACACCCAAAAGGCTGTCCCTGAGAGAAATCGTATTTTGGAACTTTTCCGTTTTGTGAAAGGTCAAATGTATATCATGCAAGACTGATGATACCTGCCTTCATGTTCATATATTTTATATAATAACAGTAAAATGTTAGAAGCCCATTTAAGACATCTTGTACTTAAGAGAGAGCTTTAAAGCATGTTAAGCATTTCATGTGTTTTGCAGTGACTCTTCAGCAATAATAAATTGTAATCATTATGGAAATTAAATAATCTCACTATGGCAGGCTGGAGAAATGAGCTGACAGGAACACCATGCAGTTCAACAAAAGCAAATGCTGAGACCTGTACCTGGAGAGGAGAAATCTCATGTACTAGTAGATGCTGGAAGCCAGATGGCTGGAAGTGATGTTTGCAGAAGAGGTACTGGGGATCATGGTAGACATCGTCCCTGGGGTTGTTCAAGGAAAGGCTGGACGTGGTGCTTAGGCACATGGTTTAGTGGGTGACATTGGCGGTAGGGGGGTGGTTGGACCAGATTATCTTGAAGGTATTTTCCAGCCCGAATGATTCTGTGATTCTGTGTTACACTGATGAGAGGCTAGAGCCTGAGCTGGAAAACACCATGTGGAACATGTGGAACAAGGTAGATAAGGCTGCAATTTGCAAGGTCGTGCAGTTTTGCCACCTAACCTAACCCATAACAGGGGCCTAAAAGAAAGATGGAGAGGGACTCGTATCAGGGAGTGTAGCCATGGAACAAGAAATAACGGCTTTGAACAAATGGAGGGGAGATTTAGATTAGATGTGATGTGAGGACGAAATTCTTCACTCAGAGCATATGGGAATTAGGGCTGAAGATGCACCTTGCTTCTGTTCTTTTCTGTAAATTAATTTTAATTACCTAAAAAACAGTGTTAAAAATAAACCCCCAAGGCACAGGATGGGAGGTGGAGGGCACTCTCTGTGGCCAAGGGGCAGCCTTTCTCTCTGGCAAGCCAAATGGCCCGGGGGAGCCAGGCCCAGGAAAGGAGCCCTCAGCCCCCCCCAACCCTCCTCCTCCTTCCTCCACATGAGGGCATCTCCCAGGCCACTCCCAACAACACCGCCTTTGGCCACGCATGGGCCACTTCATCACAGAAACTTGCTGAGGTCACAATGGCCACCACTGCCTCGTGGGCCCTATAAAACAGGCCCCCCTGCTGCTGGCCTGCCACTTGCTCAGCTACTAGGAGACTAGAGGCAGCAAGGCAAGAAGCAGCTCTGCTTGGTTTGCGAGGACAGCCATGCCGTCCACAGCAGCACCAAGAAGGAAGGCAGCTGACCAGGAAATGTCTCGTGGGCAGAGAGATAGTGCCAGCAGCACAAGATACAGCAGTTCTCGAGGGACCTCTGTTGCGCAGCCCACAGACACATGCAAGCAATATCATTGGCACTGCAGGCGTGAAAATCAAGCCGACAGTGGCATGGGACCTCAGGGTGGAACAGGTTGACTCCCTGGTGCGGCACCCTGGCCAGAAAACATGACGAATCGAAGGCATCCTGTTTGGGCAGTCCCGGGCAAACACTGGCTAATCCTCCTGCCCAACATTGTGGAGCCAATGGAGGTGGATCCACCAGAAGACGTGGAGGAACCAATGGAAGTGGATCCACCTCCACCAGAACAGCCCTGGGACTCCCGCAGCATGTCTTTGCTCTCTGCTCTCCAAGTGCACAAAGAGGAGTGCCCAGCCAGCTCCCTACTCGTTGTCGAGCAGGTTTCATCCCAAGCACTAGCTTGGAGCCACCAAACACCATGGACACCCTGCAGGATTACCTGCCAAGACATCCGGGCAATAAACCACTCTGTTGCTGATTCTCAGGGCTTGCGTGAGTGCTTCTTTCCCATCCCCCAGCCCTTATGCGAGAGGTGGCAACACTTCTGCACAGAGCCTTGAGGAAGAGCACAAGAGAGGACCCAGCTTCCTTCGGGCTGCTGCACTGGGGTGCCAGCAGGAGTCCCCGAGGGCCACCATGCACCTCTAACATTTGTGAAAATAGACCGAGGGGTGAAAATAGGAGTGTGTAAGTGATTATGGGTGGCTAATTTCTTATCCTTGATTATGGGTGGCTAATTTCTTATCCGAGGAGTGAGTTTCTATATCTGAGTAATTGGCAATGACAGACGTGGAGAAGGCTGAGGTACTCAGCAACATCTTTGCCACCATCCACACTGGTAGACAGGCTTCTCAAGTCTTTCATTTCCCTGAACCCGTAGATGGAGGCTGGGGTCCCACCCGCTATAAGTGAAGAGCAGGTTTGACATCACCTGATGAATCTAAACATGTACAAGTCTATGGGATCTGATGGCATGAATCCCAGAGTGCAGAGGGAACTGGCTGATGGAGTTGCCAAGCCTCTCTCCATCATAGCTGAAAAGGCCTGGCAGTAAGGCGATGTCCCTGGTGAGTGGAAAAATGGAAATGCCATGCCCCTACTCTTCAACAATTAAAACAAAGAATTGAACAAAGAGCACTACTCTTCAACAATTAAAACAATTAGGAGACATTTCTTCTCAGAAAGAGTGGTCAGGCATTGGGACGGTTGCCCAGGGAAGTGGTTGAGTCACTGTCCCTGGGGGTGTTCAAGGAAAGGTTGGACACAGTGCGTAGGGACATAGTTTATTGGGTGAAATTGGTGGTAGGTGATGGTTGGACCAGATGATCTTGAAGGTCTTTTCCAACCTTAATTTTTCTATGATTCTATGATTCAGTGTAGGAGAACTGTGATAATAATGGTTGCAAAAATCAAAGGATTTTGTGCAAGAGGTATTGTTTCAACCAAATTTTAAGAATTACTGCACATAAAACTTCACCATTATACTTCATCCAAATGTCATGGAAAGTATTACTTAGTAGCCTGCAAAAGACTTCATGGTATTGTTAAAAGACAATGTTTTTTAAAGTTAGCAAAAAAATGTATTTAAAATATGTACTTTTTTTTTTTTTTTTTTTTTTTTTTTTTTGCAGTTCAGGTTGATAGGTGAACTGATATAGTTGCCTCAGAACTACTAATGAAGTAGGACTACTTTAGGCTATTTAATAAAAAGTTCAGATGCATATATAGTTTTGTTTGTTTTGTAAGAGGTATCTTATCCTTCAGTTTCAGTTTATTACACCACACAATCTATTTTAGAGGGTAGAACCATGGTAATGTAACTTTCCAAAAATAGCTACCTATTAGGACAAGATAAGTGCAAATGTTTTATTTGATACAGGGAATCAGAAGAGATTTAGCAGTCTTAGGACAACTATAGCAGGAACAATGAGTAATTACTCAATTTTTACTGTCATTTCCTGTACTAAACACTATTAAAATATGACAGATAACCAAATCCAAGCTATTTGTAGGACAAATAAAGGCACGTCAAAGCTAAGGGTTAGTGGGTTTAGATACAGTATGGTTTGAACTGGCTTTATTACTTCCACAACAGTTTACATTCAGAAAAGAAAAAAGTTGACAGAGATGATTCATGAATTTGTACTCAGCATCAAGAGCACTGGGCAGTATGATGCAGAAGGACTTGGTCGGTGTGCTTGGGACCAGCTCCTGTCCAGCAGAGATTGCTTTTGTGCAGCTGGTGCATAGTGATGCTTTTGAGGCAAAACTATTCTGTTTGGTGTGAGCTGCAATGAACTGTCAGCTTTTGTTCAACAATGAGGTACCATTAGATGGCAGCATTTACTACACTTTAGAATACGGCCAGTCAAGTGAAACATTTGACAAATTTGTACACTTCATCGTGGAAGTATTAAATTAATTGTCAGTAACTTGGATAATTTTTTTTTTTTTTTTTTTTTTTTTTTCCCTGGGCTCTCAAGTCAGCCACGATTCTTGGTTGGTAGGTACTTGTTTGTTGACTATGTTTTATTTTTTGCACAAAAGATTGACAGATCTTGATCATTGTGATCTACTGCCTCCTGAACATGTCTGTCCTCCTGCACCAGTGGATCCTCCAGGGGGTAGTTCTATTTGTTATCTGTTACTTTGAATGGAAGGAAAATTCCTTCCTGACTCTCAATCTATCAATATAATATCTGAAGTTTTTCTTTAGACAGGCATGTACGCCCTCAGTTTATCTCCAATTTGACAAATTAAAACACAACTTTCCATTGCTCTGCTATCAAGAACTAGTCATAAATTATTAGAAATCAAATTCCACATCTAGTACAAATTAATGCAGCTGAAGTACTTTCAGAGGGTTCATCAACGTAAGAGTCATATTGGAGTAAGTCCAGTGGAGGACCACCAAGATGGTGAAGCATGTGGCTTTTCAAGAAAAGCTGAAAGATTGGTTTGTTTAGTCTTAAGAAGAGATGAAAGAATAGGTCTTAGTTCTGACTTCAGCTACTCAATAGATAGTTATAGAGAAGTGAGAGTCTTTAAGGGTTACGCAGTGATACAGTCAAGAGGCACAAGTTACATGGGAAGATCTGGTTAGATGTTAGAAAAAAAATCCACAGTGTGGGTGGATAAACATTGGAACAGATCTCCCAGAAGTGTTGTAGGATTTTCCTTGGAGAAAATCATAAACTGACCAGAGAGGACGCTGAGCAACCTGATCTAATTTCAAAGTTGTATCTATCTTTCCAGGTGAATCTGCCTTGAGTTGGGCTGAATGAATTTCAGCTTCCTCTATGACTCCATGACAGCAGTCACATGCTTTTCAAACTTTAATGTTATGGGTACACAAGACTTATTCTCCTGATTCAACGGACATATCATTTATACCATACAGGGATCTGAGTCAATACAAATCAGCATGGTTTGGGGTATGCAGTTCTGGGTTCTCTTTATGGTGACAAATTAAAGACAGTAAAATTAACAGGAGATTTCTTCTCCATCCACCTCTGGGATCCAAAATAATAAGAGTTCTCTGAAACTTCTACAACAGATTTCTTTCTGCGAGTTTCTTCAGTAATCCTATCCATTATAAATATTTGGATAAAGATACTGAGTGGTTTCAGAGCTGAATGCCATGGCAAAAGTTTAGACTCCTTGCTCCTCCAATTCCAAAGAAAATATGTGAAAGCATCAACTTAGTAAGTGGTTTTATTGATCTGCAGGGACTTTTGAAAGAACAATAGAGATGTTTTGGCAACCCCTCAGGAAAATATAGCTGTTTGGACAAATCTGTTGCAGTTGTCTGCTTCATGGTTCCATGGAGCTAAGGCAAGGTGTGCCAAGCTGATTTTGATAATAGTCATTACTTTAATGCAGAACTACAAGTGGTTTGGGCAAATTGAGGGCAATGCAGTTTCCTCTTCTCTCCAGGATCCAGGGGGACTGGCATAAGTAGGAGCATTCAAAGGTTAGAGGATTCATAGGTTAGACTAACCACAACAGCTGCCCTACTCTTCTGTCCAAACATTGTGTAGAATTTGTCCCCAAAGATCTATTAAAGTACTCACAAGAAAAATAAACTTATGCTAGTTTTCTTTTGGTCACATCTTTTTTTTTTTTTTTTTTTAATTAAGAGAGTAAACCAGAGACAGAATTTTAGTAGTGGTCCTACTATACTGCCAGTCTTAGCATTCTCTGAAGAGTTTATCAGCAAAGATTTCATACCACTACTCTAGCTATCTATTATTATTATTATTATTATTATTATTATTATTATTATTGATATTTGTCTTGCTGTTGCTGCTAGTGAAGCTTGCAATTGTTGGAGCCAAGGATCTGTGTACGAGGACAGATTCCTCAATGCCTGTACACAAAAACTACCCCAAGCATTTCCAGCTGCTGCTTTCCCCCACTTCTGGTCAACATCTAGAGAAAATTTCTCCCTCTTTTCAATGGAACATCAGTAAATTTCAGTCCAAATAGCAGCATCAGGACCCCACTACAGCATCTTCAGAAAACAGCATTCTGTTTCTCCCTGTATGTTTGTAGGGCCCATTGCTCATTTCTCAGGCTCACTGATATCCCATTTAATATAAAACTTGTGCTTGTGTCCATTATGTCCACCTTACTGATCATATTCTGAGCTCCCTCTTATAAATTGTTTTGTCTACATAAATAAAAGACTACGGTTTTGAGAACATCAAATGTAATGGGTTATAGTTAAGGTCTCTTAGTGGCGCATAAGCAGGGGCTTCATCCCTTAACAAACAGCCAGTCATTCAGGTGGCAAACACCCAAAAATCCATATAGGAAAGAGAGAACTTTAATGTAAAAGCATGGATAAAATCAGTAGAAGTTGTACTTATACACCTGGGAACCCACTAACAAGCTACAAAGCCATTGGAAAAACTAGATTTTGTTAATTCTGCTGCACATGTAACTGGTTGGTATTTATTTGAGAATACTATAAGTATGTTTGCACTGTTTGTTTTGATCAGTTTACAGCCTGGAGTTTCAGCCTGAGACTGGCTTGTGTTTAAATGCTTAAAATGATGTTCTTCTTCAGCTCTAATCATCTCAATTTAATTTTTTTTATTTTTATTTTTTTTTTTAATGAAAATTTAGTGTTTTTTTTTTTTTTCTTTATGTCATATTGTTTCATCATGTTCATGGTGACATGGATGTATAGACTTGGCTTCCAAGAAAGAATCTTGTTGCTTCTTAAGTTGGTATCACCCACTCCATTTTCTACATTTACTCCATAGTCAGTCCAGGGCAAAGGTATTTTCTTCCTGTGTGGCTGATGAAGAAATCCCTATAATGGAAGAAGGCTCAAAGGCAATGGGCCCACAAAGACTGTGGAATAATGTAGGGTGTCACTGATCACAACTGTTGCAAAGAAAGCTGACTTTATCTCAACACAAAGGTATATGTGGCTCAGCTCAACAGAGTATAAAAATATAAGAACTAGCAAAAGAGTTTGAAGGAAAGTGATGGGCTTGAGCTGATTTCAACACACATGTTCCTTCCCAGCACCATCACAGTGACAGTATTACAGAGTGGTAAAGGCCATCACCTTGGTACTATGATTGAACTGTGTGTTACAATTGCTATATTTTTCTACATGTAACTTACATTTGAAATGACATTTCATTATATTTTGTATCACTCTGATAAATCAAAAATCCCGTATAGCTTCATAAACACTATGCCCTACACACGCGGAATATGTGAAAGGACACTGGCATCCTGTCATGGCTGTTCTTCTTTCTACAATTATCCAAAGTCAAGAATATAAACAAGCAAATATTTAGAACAAGGCTTTTCTGTTTGTTAAAGATAGGTCAATTATGAAAGAAAAAAAAAAAAAAAAAAGATTTTAGAACCTATTTGCTCACCTTAATGGTTACAATTACAACAACCATCTTCATTTAAGGTTATAAATTTTGTATGTTTATCTATGTATACAGAAGCAGGTATTTTAATTGCAGTGCAAATAAATTAACTTCATAATGTTTTATAGCATGTCTTGAATAATATATAAGAAGTAAAGTGAGATCTAACTCTGTATTTCCTGGTTTCGTGATGGTGATTAGTAGATTTGAATACTACAACTAGCTGTAGTAAAGATCAAAACAGTGGGCTTGACTGGCACAAGCTTTCATTTCCAAGTGTCTCATCATTGTCCCACTCACTTCTCAAGAGAGCACACTGTCCAGTGAGTCACTTCTCACTGGGAAATGCCACAGTTCAAATCCAACTTTGTGGCCACTGCTTAGACAGTGCCCGTATTTCATAGATTTAACCAGGGGGGTACTATAAATGTCGGTGGACTAGCAAGCCATTACTTCCCAAGACACTTTGACTTTTTTAAGATGATTCAGTAAACCTGCTTCTCTACGCTAAGTGTTCCTTCCCCATCCCTGGCAGTGCCCAGGGCCAGGCTGGATGGGGGCTTTGGGCATCCTGGGCTGGTGGGAGGGGTCCCTGCCCATGACAGGGGGCTGGAACTGCATGGACTTTGAGATCCCTGCCAACCTAAACAATTCTGTGATTCTATGATTCTACATCACCAAATGTCACTCCATCCTTCTTGTAAGGCTCTTCTCTTATTCCACCTTTCTATGGTGTTGAAGAACAAAGATATTTACTGGCTTTACAATGCTGCTGGCGTCGTGCCATTGCCAGTACTACAAAATGCAAAGTTTAATTGTTGAATTCCCAAGTCTTTTACTACAGTAGAGAAAAGTCTTTGACTGGCCTCAAACTCTCAGAAGAGAAATGGATTCTCAGAAATCTTCCACGATCCGCCCTTCCCAAACACTTAGCATTTGAATGATACGTGGTATTTGTACCCCAAATAATAAAGACTCTCCTACTACTGCCCACTGTTCCAAGTGCAGTTTGAACGTTCCTATAAAGCCAGGAGTTTGAAGATTTGGGGATGAAATCAAACCCAGCTAATAACATTATCCTTTTCGATTTTGCTGGATTTTATTTATTCATTTATTTATTTATTTATTTATTTATTTATTTATTTATTTTGTGTGTGTGTGTGTGTGTGTATGTGTGTGAACAATGTCAGATTTTCCCTTCCTTAAAAAGTAATCCTTACCCAATGGACCAGTTCTGGTATTATGACTTGATGATTCTGTTTGCAAAGGAAAAGATCCCGTATGTCAAAAGTCAATTCCTCTTGCTGAAAAAAAATGGAACAATCCAGTTTCAGTAATGAGATGCTGTATGACACTTGTAGATAAATACAAGCCCTTCTTTCCTTTTCACCTTTAAATATTTTGCAAGCAACTGCATGATAAAATTGTTATCATTAAAATATGAGAATTAAATCACCATCTAAAAATCTTATCCTGAATGTGTTTTATGTCTAGTATCTAGAAAATGTATTATTGTATGTAAATAAGAAGAAAAATGGTTATAAAACAGCAAAAAAAAAAAAAAATAAATAAACAAAACAAAACAAACAAACAAAAAACTGTGGTTACAAGACATTTCATTTACCTCAGGAAAAACAAAAAAATAAAAATCCATTTACATGTGCAAATATGCTTGTGAATTGTTAATGTTACAGCAAGCACCAATTCTAGTAAACAAATTGCTTGAATTTTTCCTTTAAGAGGATAATGAAGCTCATATGTCACCAGAAATATCAGGATGACTAACAGGTGAGACATTAATGTTATTTCAGATTATTACTACCTCTGGCCTTTATGCAATTTTGACACAAAAGCAGCTGTGGCTGACAAAGTGCAGGTGCTTAGAACATAACACATTTGTATAGCAGGAAGGGTCCTTTTGACCTTCCACTTGAATGTTCCTGTTTCCTCAAATTCAAATATCTTGTTTTAGCTTTAAAAGATGAGGGTGAGATGAATATTGAAACAAATCCTAGGTATTTTCTATGCTGTTTGTTGAATTTGATAGACCTTTAAAGCATGTTTTCTGAAAGGCAATTTCAGACATTTCTCTTAGCAGAGTCCAATTATGCATTGGCTGCAGCTCACTGTATCTATCAAAGTGTCACAGATGCTTTCATGTAGGCAATATATTGCTTTGTCAGACCCCAGAGAGGGGAAAAAGGAGGCACCCCAGAGTCTTTTCCTTAAGTAGGTGTTGAGCAAATTAGCCCCATTACAATTCAGCATGCATTAGTCCATTAAAAAGCTGGAGGAAGATTCCTTTGTGTAAATGACCAAATGGTCTCACTGTATATTAGTATTAGTCATTTCCTGTTATTCTTTGAAGAAAGTTCTTGATACGTGATATTTAAGAGATCTTAATTTCCAATGAGTGTAACTTAAAAAAATAATTTAATGAAATAAAGCATTCCCATGTATTTTAAAAGGTAATTAATTCTTCTTTAATACCATAAAATGAAATTACTTTTTGGCTCAAAGAACACAAGAATTTCTCAATTTGTAAATGCCCATATAGTTATCCTATGATTAATGTGGCTCCTTGGGTACAAAGCTGCTCTTCTTTCGCCAGATCATTTCTACTGCTGTTCCCAGATTTAATGGTGACCCACATCAAAGAACAGGTCTACAGGCCCTCAGCCAGAGGTCTCAGGCCTCTCACTTGGAATGAGCATGCTCAAGTAAAACCAGCAGGCCTGGCCTCCACAGGAAATGTTATGCTTTGAGTAAAAAGGTTTAGTACTTGGAGCAGAAGATTCAGCAATTAGGGAGAAGAAGAGACCTATGTCATGGATGGCTGACATAAAAGAGAAAAGAGGGTTCAGAGAAGGCCACGAGGATGCTCAGAGGCTGGAGCACCTCTGCTGTGGAGCCAGGCTGAAGGAGTTGGGGTTGTTCAGCCCGGAGAGGAGAAGGCTCCGGGGAGACCTCACAGCGGCCTGCCAGGGCCTAGAGGGGGCTGCAGGAGAGCTGGGGAGGTACTCTTGGTCGGGGGTGTAGTGACAGGACAAGGGGGAATGGTAGATTTAGATTAGATATTAGAAAGAAATCCTTCACTCAGAGGCTGGTGAGGCCTGTCCCAGGCTGCCTAGAGGAGCGGTGGCTGCCCCATCCCTGGCAGTGCCCAAGGCCAGGCTGGATGGGGCGGGGGGCAGCCTGGGCTGGTGGGAGGGGTCCCTGCCCACGGCAGGGGGTGGCACTGGATGGGCTTTGAGGTCCCTTCCAACCCAAATCACTCTGTGATTCTGCATTTTCATATCTTGGACTGTCCCCTCAGCTGAACTACTGCTTTGGCTGTACAGCCATATAGTGCAGGAGACAGGGAAACAAATCTAAATATGAAAATAACCCAACCACAAAATGAAAAGGACAGCTTTTAGCTCCAGTAAGTGCACAGTTCGGGTCTGGTGTTCAATAGGGCTCCATACCCTATGGCGCTAAGAGCAATGGTGTACAGCAGAAGACATCTATATATAGTCATGCTGCCAAGATAAATGCTAAAGCAGAAGTTATACACAGAGCTTCATTGTGTGACATAATCTCACATCATCCTGTAGGTTAATAACTTATTTTTGGTATGATTGGTAGAGCTATGCAAATAACCTGACTCAAGTGGTAGCAACAGTGAAGAGAGATAGATTTTATTTTATTTTTTTCTCCTTAGTGTTTAATTGGAAAATAACAAGCCCACTCAGAGAAATCCCACCGTTAAATTAGGCCTCTTCAACAGTCTAGAGACACAAAGTTAGGAAGCTTTGCAGCAGTGAATTGATGCCTTGGATAGAAAATTTGCCTCTTCTCATGATCTCCTGTTCCATTAGAAGTATAAGGTCAAATGAAAATGTACAAAAATTGGGAAAAAAAAAAAAAAAAAAAAAAAAAAAAAAAAGTATGCTCAGTTCTTTTCTACCACCGATTATGAGAGCCCAGCAAGGTCATCATCTGGCAAAAAAACCTGCAAAATAGGAGGCAGAGATACTGAAGAAAAACCTCACAGAAACATGTGATAGATGCAGAATTAAGTTACCATGATTACAAAGGAAAAAAGGTAAATTCCTGCAGAAAACTCTTGAAGACAGTAGGCAGAAGCAAACTCCTCCGTGGATTTGGAAAGAATGAGCATAGCTGAAAGTGCGGAGCTGGCAAAAGGAGCTGCTGGGGATTTCTCCGTTTAGATCTTCTGTTACAACTATTTTGCACAGTTGTGAAGGGTCACAGAAGAGGACCTCATTTTCCAAACAATGTTTGACAGTCATTTTTTTCAGCTATTCCAATCTGATGAATAATACAGTCTCTAAATCACCATACTCAGCCAAACAGGCGCTTTAGTCAATCATCTTATTATGTATTAATTAGCTTATCCACTTGTTCTCAGTGTTCAGGTCTTTAAAATTGTCTGCTCCTGAAGGCTGTAGATAATTCTTACCAATATCTTGATCTCAGTTGCTTCTGATTTACACCAGATAATAATTATTTTGTGTTTTACTTTACCATAAAAAAATAGAAGTATAACATAAGAAGTTTCTTAAAGAGTAAATATCTAGTGTCTGATACAGCTAGGAAAATCTAGATATACTTAATGCTGCTTGATGAAATAGTATTAGGAATATTCATTTTCTAACTTGATTTACTTCACTACCCTAATTCTCTTAGTACTATTTTGATAGACCACTGAGGAGAGAGAAAAGAGCAATCCACAGTTTTCCATTTCAGTAGATGATAAACAAATTTTCCTGATTGAAATGTGCATTGGACCATTTAGAAAGCTGAAGATTACTGTATGTAACAGAATGATTTTAATACATACTTACAAAGAAAGCAATTTCCTGTTACTCTGTAATACCAATTATCCATTCAAAAGAGTCTGAATTTTACATCACCATGATTTTTTTTTTTTTTTAATTTCATTCTCTGATAAAAGGAAATGAGATTCCTTTATACTAGGTCTTTATTTTGACAAAGATGCCAATTAACTACTTTATACCATTTAGACTTCACTATTATGTGGATCAGAAAATGGCTTCAGCTATTCTTTTAAAATAAAGCAGCAATGTAATATATTATAAAAGCTATTCTAATCTCTGTGCAGTAAAAAGCCATCATAAATCACTAAAAGCTCTCTGCAGCATCATTTCCTTGGTTTCAGACTGGGCTACGAATCCCACAGATGTTAATACTCAGCCCATAAAGAGCAATTTATGAGGGTTTCCCCTCTTGACCAGAAGCCCTCAGTCTCCATTGGACATGTTATTAAAAAAATGCTGAAAAGATTTTAGTTGTGTGAAGTCACAGGAACATTGCACAGATGAACATAGCTCCAGGACTGATAAGCATTTATGCAGTTGGGACACTACTTTCCATACCAGAATTATACTGAGAGAATGAAATCAACAACACTTCCCCCAGAATCGAAATTTTATAACACAAATCTCATCATAGTGGTTTCTTTATAGGAGGAAGAAAGCAGAAGATTTGGCCCTTAATTTATCTGTAAAACCATATAAGTTAATCAGTTATAAAATAGCTAAAATTATTGTACTGAAGCATTCCACAGAAGCTGCAAATTTATTTATTTATTTATTTATTCTTACTTGGAATTAGAAATCACAATACTTGCAATCTAGGAACAGTTATTTATTATTTTAATTACAGGTAAGCTCTTCAGAGTATCTAAGTATCTCTTGATTAATGGCTATGTAATTCCACATAGAATATCTGAAGTCTGTCAAAAAATGTTAACATAAAATATTTCTAGGAACTGTGAAGAAAAGTATCATAACATGGACATTTTCTTATCCCAGGTGAAGGATTTGGTCTGTTTTGCACAGCAGTTATTAACACTTTCTATTTGGGTTTCATCTCCTTTCTCCCACATTGTGTGTTTGAAACAGTTCTGATTGATGCCTCTTTGTCAAATGATAAACTATGATCAGTAACAAAATGAAAACTGATGCCATGATAGTGAAATGTGAAAGGAATTTATCGTTAACATTTCCAAATCACATCTCACTTCTCAGAAAAGAACAGAAATTAATCTTTGCTGAACGTGGTGATGTTGTGAAATTCCAGAAACATATGCAAAAATGTTTACAGTTGTGCAAGTCATCTGCTTTCTCCCAATTAAAGCTGCCATTGTATTTATTATTGTGTCCCTGTTACTATAGCAATGAAAGCTACGTAAAGAAATGGATAGATACTGACTGATTGCTGCACCTGATATATAATTTTTCACAATCTACCTTCCATTCATTATTTCCTAAATTGCTATAAAATAGCATAATTTATCATGACAGATAAGTATGTACACACATGCCAATTACAGGATCATCAGGAAACATACAGAAAGAAGTTGGTTGTTGTATTAAGGAAAATGAAGAAATGAAATTATTTTGTACTATTTCTAAGGAAACGTTCCTTACTCCAAAGTTATTGCATGGGGGGGTAAAATGGAAGAGAAATTTCAATCTCACTCTGACTGTTCAGCTTTATTGTAGATTAAATTACTGTATGTTTAATGAATAGTTGTCTTTTCTAGTATCAAACATGCATCACCTAAGTATGTTGGAGGCTCTTCACTTTGCTCAGTGCTGAAGGAAAGGGACTCAAACTGCCATGCTGTGAGCACAGTGGGTGAATTGAGGACTTAATTTTGGATGGGGAAGGAAAAGTCACTGCCAAAGGTGACTCACACGTGACCAGCAGGGAATCTCTATTTTCTTTCCACACATTTAAAGGAGTTGGGATGCTGGCATGGGAGACACAGGTGCAGGGGTGACCCTTAGCTCACAGACATTCACGTTTACGTGCCTTCATATAGGCACATTTAGGTGCTTGTGTATAAGCTTGGGGTTTAAAGTCTCATCCTAGCCAGTGGATATATAGTCAGCTGATATCTAGCTGAATGGATCATGGAGACAAGAGAGCAGCTCCTTTCTCCTTCCAATAAATGAGCATTTTGTTCAGCTACTACAATTCATCATTTATTCATTTTTCTTGCATTTTCCCTCTTTTGCAGGCTACATGGTGAGTTGTGACCCAAAGCCACTCCACAGCACAGATGATGTGAGGCACCTTTCTCAAACAGCCATTAGGGCAAACCTTTCCTTCCATAAGAGAGTGCAAGGTGCAGATGGTTATACAAAGGAGGTGAGCTTCACCCATCTTCACAACTACCTAAGCCAAGACTCAAACATCTCGTACTTCATAAAATTAACATCAGATGGTTGTAAAGCTGTAAAAGACCAATGACAAACAAATATGTTGCAGGGAACTAGAGAGAATATGAACTGAATTTGTGTCATAAAGTTTGAGATTCATCTGACTGATCTGAACATGCTATCTTACTTTGAAGTGTGATTGTGATGACATTTGTGAAGCCAGATGGGCTAATAAATCTTTTACCTGTTTCAATCTGCCATGAGAATTCCTATCTTCATTTGTGAGTAGTCTTCCTGATCATTGCAAACGTTCTTCTTCCCATGAAATTAAATCTTCTGTGTAGTGCACCGCCCAAAGCATCCAAAACAGAGTTCCTACAACAATACTCTTATTAAATTTAGAGCCAAACAAACAAACAAAAACTTTTGCCAAAAGATGGCAATGTTCCACGAACACATCAAGGTCAGAAAACTGGTGTGTCTGACCATGACTTTTCCCTCCCATTTCTTCCATTCCCAAATAATTTGAAAGAAGGTCACTCTAAAGATAGAAGATCAGCAACCAACTCGCACTCAATAGAAAATAAAATAGCATTTGTCTCACTATACTGCAAGACTGTTCTTGGAGATTTTAAATTCCACCTCAACCAAAGCTGCCAAGGCCAAAACACAGATGGGGCAAAAAAATGTTTTATTGATCCTGCTTGTATTTAATATAGGGAAGGATCTGGCACCTAGATCTTCTGAGTCAAGACAACGCTCACATTTTAAAAGAACTCTCAGAGGTAGGGGCACAATCTTTTATTCCACACCTGGGCCAGTTTGCTTTCTTTCCTTTGATTCACCCCATTTAAAATACATGAAATATTAGATATCCTGAAGGAGAAAGAAACATTATCTAAAATTAATATATCAACCTTATCACTATAGTGATGTCTTTTTTTTTTTTTTTTTTTTTTTTTTTTCCCTTTCTTGTACAGATAATGCTTAATGCAAAGAAGTCATCTTCTCTCTGCCTTAAGAAGTCCAGCAGTTTGGATAATTCAGAAGTAAAACACTCAGGATCCTTTGGATCAGGTTATTACCAAAATCACACCCTCTGTCCCTAAGCAAAACCATCTGGAGAAATGAGTACCAGTGAGAGAAAAGAAATAGCAGTCCTTTTGCAGGACAGGCAGGACCCACTAAAATTGCCTGGGTTCCTCCTTGGAGAGGAGGACTCCAGATTCCCTTCTTGTTTTTGGAGGATGAGAAAATTTAGCTTGATGTAAAGAAGTTGCACTGTGTCATTTAGCATAAGGGACAGAGAACAAGCCTTGTCCCACATTTTGGTAGTGCAGAGAGCCACAAAGATGAAGTCTCCTTATCCAGCAGTGGCTTAGAGCAGCCCTGGAGGAGTTGCATGTTTCAGGAGTGAGTGACCAGTTCTGTGTTCCTCCCCTACTCCTTGGATATATCATCATATATATTACTAATCTAAATCATATATAAGCACTGGAAATTTATTTATATGTATATGCATACACACACACACATATATGTATATACACATAGATACAGAGGAGGAACTGTCGTCAGTTTTCCTGCCTTCTACCCAGCTTCACTCACAACATTTTAGCATAATTTGCATATTCTGCTTTATCCATTTTCCTAATCACTGCTAAAGGAGGAACTGAAACTGAAATATTCAAATAAAATACAAAGGCCAATGGCTTTATATATATATATATATTATATATATATATATATAAAGCTGTAGTGCAGATAGCTCTCACTGGGATGCTGAAAAACACATTAGTCCCATGTTTCCCATCCACTTTGTTCTGCTCACTCCTGATGACCTGCTTTCCTCTGAAAGACACTCAGAAATCCAGGGATGGAATAATATCTTAAAGAAATGCTCAGCTTGGAGCCTCCCCAGCTTTGCTTACTAAGGTTGCAGCCTTTCCCGTGAGACCTTGTATAATCACATCAGTTGCTTTGATGGCTAAATAGACGCCTCTGACCCATCCTTCTTTCCCTCCCCCAGCACCCCCCACGTACAAATAACACCCTGAAGGAAAAGCACTGCCAGAGTGGTGAGGGCTTGCTGAAAGGGGAAGTGATGATAAAGGCAGTGAGGAGGTTTTTCCAACACTTTCTTGGGAGATAACTGGGATGAGATATGTTTCAGAGAGAGAAGTGACTCTTCGAACCTTCACTTAGAGAGGATAGAAAAGAATGTAAGTCCTGTGGTTTACTGCATTTTATCTTAGAAACAAGGTGGTTTGTGTTAGGGTTTTCTATAGAATTCAGTGACTTTTTATTTGCCTAAAGAAAACATTAAGAAACTTGAGCAGAAACTTTTTTTTTTTTAGGTATGTGAGTGGTATGTAAAAGAAATTGAAAGTGACAATTAGTGAGTGTTTATTACTTGCAGTACAATATGTGCTCACATTTTCCCTATGTCTGTGACCTGTTATTTTGTTGAAATGTGTTGGCTAGGGTCAAAAATAACATAAAGAAGAGAGAATAGACGTATACACTCCTTTTAATTCTGCACATAAGAATGGCAGTTATACTTTTCATATTCAAAGTTCAGATTCTTATAATTTTTGTTTCAAAATAGAGACAGAAATAAAATCAAAAACCTTAAATTTTAAAACAGTACTTTCTTTTACATATGTTTATGCTACTTGGTAATCTTGTTCTGTTACAGGCTAGCATTTATTTTTTGAGACTTAATAAAAATCTAATTTTACTTTTGTTTGTTTGTTTGTTTGCTTTTCTATAATTGAAGGCTTAATTGAATTTCCTTTTATTTTTGTAATGTTTTGGATTGTATTTGGTGAATGTTTTTATCAAGACAAACTGTGAGGCAGATACACTAATAAGTGAATATTGTTGGGGAAGTAAATTAAAGAAAGAAAGAATGCATAACAGAGTACATACTGGGCTGTTTGCTGGGGTATTGGCAGTAGAAGAGAATACAGCCTTTTGAAACTGCTCTCTTTGCTCTTATGAAGCAGAAGAAATAAAAAGTTTCAGGTCTGCATTTGAAGTAGCTAAAATAGCTTTTATCTTCTGGGAGTGGCATACATGCATTCAACTTACCACAAATACAACAGCAACAGTAACAGAAATGATTTAAAGTGGAATAAAATCTGTATATTATGCAAATATATTTTATTAGGATGATAAGGGTGATAAACTGTGGAGATAACTGGTATAAAGACCTAACAAAACCAGTACTGGTACTTCTCCCTCACCATGGTTCGTAAGTTTTGATTATTCTTTAATACTACATTTTGATTTTCTTTGTGATTATTTGACTTAACCTGAGACTATTTTCCATATCAATTGAGAAAATTTCTTTGAAGTTGTAATTTATTTCTGTGGAATGGAAAGGGCAAATGGTAAAGTTAATAATGAAAAGTGAGGAATTGCTTATTAAATGACATACCTAGTGCAAATAGGATGTTCAGAACTGACTTCTGATTAGATACATTTCAATTTATTTAGAACAGTGTTTCCTAGGTAGAAAACTCTAACAGATAAAAGACTATGTCATTTGAAAATTGCATAGAATTTGTGGAATCACCAAACTTGTGGCAAAGTTAAAATTTAGATTATATACTTGGGAAATTGTCTTGCAAACTTAAGTGTTAAATATTTTCTTACCGTGTTTTATTAACATTTATTTATTTCATGGAATACCTTACTTTTGCTACAATCATGGGAAAGTTTCTCCTATTTTGTATTCAAAGCTTTGTCCTCCAAATATATATACAGCTGCTAAGAGATCTTCCTATATCAAAATTTACATGATGAAACCAATCTTCAGAACTACAAAATGGCAAATTCATGATACTTTTAGTGCATTTAGTACTTTTTGTTAATGGTACCAATCCAAAATCTTGTTTATATATTTCACTGATTTTCTGTCTTTCTTTTGTTGTAATAAAGTCATATTAATAAAAGCTTGACCATCAGAATTTAACAGAATTGTTAATCACATTAAACAAATCTGAAAGATTGCTTACATTAGGCAAAAACAAACAAACCAAAACAAACCCTGACACGTTGACAGTATGGCCTTTAGGGCCCTAAATCTGGTAATGCACTGTTTGTCATGGTTTATGATTTCAAATGCTCTGTATTGTTTGGTGAAATGGTAGACAGTTACAGATAATATAGCTATTTCTTAAATTCAAAAAAGTAATACCTGGGAAATATACCTGATGACCTTCAAGATCATCTGTTCCAACTATCCCCCTACCACCAATGTCACCCACTAAACCATGTCCCTAAGCACCACGTCCAACCTTTCCTTGAACACCCCCAGGGACAGTAATGCCACCACCTCCCTGGGCAACTCATCCCAATGCCTGACTGATCTGTCTGAGAAGAAATGTCTCCTAATTTCCAACCTAAACCTCCCCTGATGCAACCTGAGGCCATTCCCTCTAGTCCTATCACTAGTTACCTGTGAGAAGAGGCTGACCCCCTCACATATTACTCATGTACATTTTCCAGTTATTTACCAGTATTTTGAGGGTAATTTTGTGCACCGTTGTTTTGTGTTCTTTCTTCTGAAGCCACACAGAATGATGTATATACTGGAAAGAGTCCAATGGGGCACCACCAAGACGGTCAAGGGCCTGGAACACCTCTGCTATGAGGGGAGGATGAGAGCTGGCACTGTTTGGCCTGGAGAGGAGGAGGTTATTGACATCTGTAAGCACCCAAAGGGAGGGTGCAACAAGGACAGAGCCAGGCTCATTTCAGTGGTGCCCAGTGCCAGGACAGGAGGCAGTGGGCCCAGCCTGGAGCCTTGGAGGTTCCCCTGACCCCCAGGCTGTGCCGGGCAGGCAGGGGAGCCCTGGCCCAGGCTGCCCAGAGTCTGTGGAGTCTCCTCCTTGGAGAGCTCCAAAAGCAGCCTGGCCACGGGCCTGAGCCCTGCTGGGGCAGGGGCTGGGCCTAATCAGGTCTAATTCATCCTAACTTCTACAACAGTGGACAAGTCTATTGTCATTGAAGGCATTTCAACTCTTTTCTCTCAAGCTTCCTGTGGCTGCCACAGTTTCTCAGCTTCTTCAGTGCTTGCAACTGGCTATTTGACAATTTGTCAATTGACAGCTCAAGCACTTACAAAAAGTGATCTCTGCACAGATTTAAATTATTTATGATAGCAAAGTAGCTGAAAATTAGTCCGACCTTAATATGCAAAAGAAAATGTGTCTTAACGCTTCAATAGCTAGGAAGGCTGGTCCTGTAAGTAGTCATTAAGGAAACAATGTAAGACAATCCTGGAATTTTTATGTGTTCACAGTCTGCTGGTGACTAATGATGTTTGCCCAGTCCTACCAATGACTGTCTAATTACTAATCTTTGGAAGTTTAGCAGTTGCCAATGAGTTGAAGCAACAAGAAGAGCAGGCCTAAGAGATGCAAAAGTTGAATTTACCTCATGTCACACAAGACACCTCAGGTAGTCAGCCATTACTCTGAGATGTGATTCTTTTCATCCTGAAATAAACATGAAAATTAGGTGGCTCAGCAGGCAATCTTAGAGCTAGTGGAGATGTAGCAGTGAGATGTTTGCAGTGAGGTGGGACAAGTTTCACCCAAAGGGGCAATCTGGGTGGACGCTAACAGCCTTTATCAGGTCTTTATAAATCATTATTAGTCATTCTGTGGATCTACACACGGGTTGCTACCTTCGTTCCCCAGTGCTGGGAACTGTCAAGTGTACATTCCAGACTGAAAGAGTGGGATTTATCTCACACTAATTTTATAGGCAACAGAAATAATCAGGAGCATTTTTCAGTGTTGTTCATCTGACTTAAATTATATGTTTATTTATGATGAGCTGATTTGTGCCCTCAGCTTTCATGGTGACAAAGAGGGTATAGGATGGCAAAATCAGCTGCTGCCATCCCCTTTCAGTCAGATGCCATCCATACTGGGAGACCCAGCATGCTAGAGCTCTCAGCCAGGTTGTCTACGGAGGGGAAAAAAATATTGGGGTTGAACCTGAAATAATCAGAGGTTGGTGCCTCAGCTTAGTTCAGGTAAGGTGTGATAACGTAGACGTTGCAAATTAACAAGGAAATATGCAGTCTATTGTCTCCCTTGGCAACCTCAATGGATCTACATGGATGGTGTTATTCAGAAACATGTATGTTTCTTGTAGGATGTTATAAATAGGTAGACTAAATGGGTTGAAGTAGATGTAGTATTTGTTTTCCACATAAAGAGATGTCTTTGGTTGGTTGGTTGGTTTTCTTTTACTTTTGAAATACATGCAGTATTTTATTTCTTTGTTCATTATTTTTATTATGATAGTGGTGCATGGTGGAAGGCAAGAGACAAGGTGTATAAATTGAAAGAACAGGTAGTCTAAATGGATTAAGACAGCCAAGAATTGAAACAGGTTGCTCAAAGAGCTTGTGCAGTCTCTGTCCTTGGAGATTTGCCTTGATAAAGCCCTGACCTCACGACTGACACATCTTTGAAGAGTATGTTAGACTGGAGACCTTCTGAGGTCCCTTCCAACCTCAATCATTATATGATAAAAAATTACGTGTTAATAAACAAAAGTTATTTTCATATATGTTTTAAAGATCATTAAACCAATGCCAGTTTGGTTTGATTAAATCATCTGCCTCATAACATATAGATTTTGTTGTTGTTGTTGTTGAGGAAAATGTGGAACAGTTCTACAGAAGCTTTGACCTGCTGTTAATTAAATCTTTCCTTATTCAGTCCAAGAAAGATATGCCAATGTGTTTTCACACCTTTCTATAATCGCTCATGAATTCAGGAAATCTAATAATTGAGAAAAAAAACTTCATTATTCATTGACTGAGTATTGAACTGGGGTGATTGTAATTGCAAGAAAAGGAAAGAAAATATCGTTAACAATAACCTTGTTTCCTAGCCTGTCAAAATGAGTATTCCTGAAGTGTAAAACTTGCTTGGAAGAAAGCAGTCTTACTTCAGAAAGCTGTCTGGCTACACATTTTGATATTTGAAAAACATTTCATAGAAAATATGTTTGAAAGCTGAAAGAAAAAATCATCAATGATTTCTTTGGTTTCATTCTTGTTCTTCAGCTATTGTGATTTCATTCAGTATGCTCTGGACTTTGGTCTGACAACGGATAAGAAAACTTCATTTTAAAGACATATTAAACTTTACACTATTTTTTAGATGTTACAGGCCTAGAGAAAAAAAAAATGGTACTTGTTTCATGAGCAAAAATAGCTTTGCATTTCCACCTTTTACCTCTTTTGATCAAATTGCTAAATCAAACTTTGATCACAAAAACAAACCCTTAGCCATACTTTGAATGCTATCCTCCCTGAGACAAGAAGCAACAGAAAGCTGGTGTATATTTTTACAGAATCTTGACTAAACCTGAAACAATTTTGGGGGGATCACTCTATGTTTAATATTGACTAGCTTTTATTCAGTAGTAGGCTGAGTAGCTCATAATTGCTTGTGAACAAAAAGTGTAATTTAGTCTTCTCCACAGCTTGTGGCTGCTATCAGTAGAAGTTTTACTGCTGACGTGTGAAACAGCAAGCAAAAGATTTCATTTCCTTTCCTTAATGTTTGCTCACCTGTGGAGCAATTTATAAAACCACCTGTATCAGGAAGGGCTTCCTTGCCTGATTTCCAGCTCTGGTTAAGGCTCTACAGACTCTGTCTGTCCTCTTGCTTTCTCCTAGCCCCTATCCTGGGCTTTAATCAGCAGCACCTTGGCTTCCTAGATTTTGTTGTAGTCCTAGGGGAGAACAGTGTGACAATCAGTTTCTTTTCAGGGATTTGAAAGATGATTTCATGGAAGAAAGGAGAGAAAATTGTAAATAAATTTGCAACAAACCCGGAATTTTAATGGTGAACTTTTGCAATCAGGTAGTCTTTCATGGAAGTGCTGCTTGGAGGGATGGGTATGTGTGGATGATTTGGCACAAGGCAGAATAAAGCAATTATTATATTCCCTCCGTGTATTGCACAGAAATTGTGTCATTTCATGCATCATTCAGAGCTCTCATAACTAATACCACAGCATCTAAATTACTCTGAGTGTCAACAAAACAAACACCACTTTGCCTAGTTCCAGTCTTAGAAATTTGGGAGTGAATCATATAGTTCTCATTTTTGTTAAAATGTTATGCAGATTCCAAACATTCAGTTTGGTCTTGAAAATCTTAAAGTAATAAGTATTCTTCCCTGAATGTCCTTTTTGACTTCCAGACTCTGTGCTGGGAACAGTTTTTACTGTTCAAATTTATCATTTTGTATGCTTATTTAAATGAGAGAGGTAGGCAGCCTGCAAGAATTAAGACGTTTCACTAGTTAGTTTGTCACTGGCCTCCAGCTGTTTTCACTGGTTCCCTACAGTTCAGCAGCGTGAGGACAACTAAAATCTATGGAGAACTGAAATTGTGTTGAGTGGAGGGAAAGATATAGGGTGTCAGCACGCAAGTGGTAAAATTACTTATTATTGATATAACAAAGCCTCTTGATTCAGACCTGGTGTTTTCCTGGGATGGCCCATATAGTGAGTAGGAAGGAAGGGCACAAGGGCAGGTCATTATCTAAACTTTCCAAGATGAGCTCTGACTGCTAGTTATGTAGTCAACTTTGAAGGCCATGTTGAAGTGATGCATCTGGATGGAAAGACCTGGCTGCTTCCAAATTGAAATTCTTTCATGTAGATTCAGCAATGATCCAGCCCTGGAACAGTCAGGATTGCTTCAGAGTCTGTGAGTAGGATTGTCCTGGCTCAGGTGCTCCATAACTGTGTACTGAATCAATAGTATTTTCCTAGAAGCTATAATCAAAGAAAAAACATCAAAGAAATATCCTTACAGAGCTTCTAGCACAAGAACGTAGGTCTGGTTCATCTTACTGTGTGTACCATTTTTGAATTTTTCACTGTCAGTGTATGTGGACTTCATGGGCTTGCTTTGAGGCTTTCCACAATGTCTTCCAGCTCTCAGTTGATCCCAAAGAGAATCAAACCAGCCCCTGGTCACCCCTGGTCTCCCCTCCCCTCCCCTTCCCTCCTCTTCTTTCCCCACACAGCATCCATCGCTGAATAGGTTTATGGAACAAAAGATCTTCCAGACAATGCTAAGGGTATATTGCCATCTCCAGTGATGTTTCACCCAGCAGGCCTTTCTTCTGACACTTGTATACTGCTTGTTCCTCTGCTGGTGTCCATGGCACCACCAGGATGGCTTACCCATCTGAATATTTACTTTGGCACAGTTATTTTCAATTTTGGTCTTTCTCAGAAGCAGCTTCCATATGTTGCAGTTCAGTGGGTTGCAGTTCAGTGGGTTTTACTATCCCAATTCTGAGATTAAACCAGCACCTTAGGTTTGTCCAAATAGCAGGTCAAGAGTATTTGTGCTAACATGTATCTTAAATAAGGTGGTGTAAATACCTTCCTAAGGTTATAGGGGTCTGCCTACATCCTAGAAGATACTTATAATTAAAAAACAAAACAAACAAAAATTCTGAATAAACATCTCATTGAAAAATGTATTGATTCTCTATTTTTTTTTTTTTTCTTTTTAGAAGGTGGCTCAGAAATTTATGTTTTTGGACATGCACGGGCAAAATTATTTTCATGACTTACCTGTTCTGGAGTTACCAGTTTTGATTTCCCTTTCAGTTGTTTCTGTTTGGACAGAATCAGTGACAGGAAGCAAAGAATGAAAAATGGCTGAGTTCATACTCTCTGGTACAAACAACTTCCGTAAGTTCACTTACGAATCTTTGGCTGCTATTGAAAAGAGAATTGCTGCCAAGAAGGATTGTCAAAAAAATACCATAGACCAGAAACCTGAGGAGAAACCACGTCCTCAACTTGACTTAAAAGCTTTCCAGAAATTACCGGCTCTGTATGGAAATCCCCCTCCAGAGCTTATTGGGGAACCACTGGAAGATCTTGACCCATACTACAAAGATCGCAAGGTTAGAGCCAAGCAAAAGTTTTTGATCTTAATTTGTTTTGTTACGTTGCTAAGAAGTGTTTATGTGAATGATCTCTTAAACAGTCTTGGTTGTATTTGTTTGGAAAAACTATCATCACTTTCTAGGTTGAAATAATGCAGAAAGTTAGCACAGCTGAATGACATTCTGTAATCTTCTAAAAGAAAATAAAAAGCTTAATTTTGGATTATAGGACTTAAATGATATAAACTTCATTAGCATTTAAATCAGAATTGAAACATCAAACATAAAATGAACAAAGGAAGAAAATGAAGTTTTGAGTCAGATCTACAAGAAATGATAATTATTTTGCAAATTTTCTTAATTTTTATAGTTTGAAACTGTCTTCCTCTGTGTCAATGGTTGCACTCTGCTTACATTTACGATCAATGATCTTTTAAGTGTAAATTTTTTTAAAAAAACATTTGATGATGGATACATAAAACCTAATTATTCAAATTGTATATTCTAGTCAGGAAGGATAGAATAATATGATTTTTAATAACAAACAGAGAAATAGGATCTAATCCACTGGAAATTAAGTTTATTGCTTGAGTATTGCTTAACACCTTGAGTTAATTTCTACAGTCTTAGAGGTAGAAGATCACTATCAATATTAGCCAATAATGTTAAAGGCTGCAAGTCTTCCTTCCACCTAAGTATAGTGAGATTCTATGAGAGGTCCAATAAGAGTATAGTCAGAAGCAAAATTTGTTTTGTGCAAAACTCTTTACAAGGATTAAAGTTAAAAAGGGAAGTTCATGCTGACATATTTTTTCCATTTTGATAGTTAATGGATATCAATTTATGATAAAAGGATTGCAAAATATTATGAAGAGTCTTCTCATTTAAGCAAGCAGACTAAAGTTAATATCAAAGTCATGTGCATCATTGATAGAACTAGACGTAATACAAAAAAGTGTTTTCTGCTCAACTTCCTGAAAGTTTTACTTCATGTTGCTTTATTTTCATTTTTAAGATTTTCATAGTGGTAAACAAACAGAAAACAATCTTCAGGTTTACTGCTACACGTGCCTTATGGATCCTCAGTCCTTTCCATCCTATCCGAAGAACAGCAATTAAAATTTTAATACATTCATATCCTTTTCTTGGCTTCATTCACTCTTTTTATTTATTTATTTATTTATTTATTTATTATTACAAAGACCTGTGTAATCCTGTGCTGTTATACCTTACAGCACTGAATGAATAGCTTTTTCTTCACTCCAGACAGCTTCTAATTATGGATTACCTCAGAAATTACTCCTGTTTGATGTTCTTGTGCTATTTAGTAGTAAATAGTTTCATGAGTACTGAGGGTTTTGAAGCCTGATTTTCTAGCTATTTTGTGTTTTAAGAATGTTCTCTGATGTTGATTACATTATGTCTAATCAGTATTTTGTGTTGAAGCCTTTCTCAATGAAAAAATGAATAAGGTCTCTATCCTTTATCTCATACTCTGTTTATACATACCATGAGAATTAAATTCAACCTCCATGCCAAAGCAGATCACAGTGAGATGGTGCACATATGAAAACACAGAGAACAATTATGAAAACTTTGTTTCATTTGGAAATCAGATTTTAAAAATATATCTTTGGTATATGACAATGAAAAATTTCAGGGATGCTGTTGTAGGGAAGAAGGATATCTTTGAAATAAAAAGGTAATAGAGATCCCAAGTCATACATTTAGGGGTTGGGACTCACTATTATAGTTCTCCACTTTGGTACTTGGAAATGAGACCAGGGCAAAAAAGCTGTCACTCATGGCTGAATCAGGCCCAGCATGGTCTGCAGTGTACCATATTAGGTTTCCAGCCATCTTCTCAGCAGCACTGGGTTAACTGGGATGAGTCTGCAGTTGTGGCCATAGCAGAGCACAGACATCCCTGGAGGAGTGATGTCTCTCTGAGGGTTTCCCTGGGCAGCAAGTTGGTGGATGCTGGCATTTCAGCACTTGTGGTCCAGCTCATGGGTTTGTGACAATATTTGATGATGCCTGCAGTTAAAGGCAGGAGAATTTGAGGGAGGACAGAAAAGACTGGTGATGGGTAGATGTCTTTCCCATGGACATCTACCTCCTGGTTTGCCCAAAATTGTGGTATGACACAAGACATGAAATTCAGCTCCAGAGGCAGGCACTTAAGGTCAAATATCAATATGTGATCTAGATGCCCAAGTTTCCATTCATACCTTATAGTCAGTAGGTCCCAAAGAGCACGTGGACAACCCCAAGTGCTGTCTAAACATAAACATCTAATGTCCTTTGAGACACCCACAAATATCATGGCAGACTTTGCTCTGTCCCTTCAGAAGAGTACAGGTCTCCAGTTTAGTCAGTTTTGGGCTCCAGGTGTTTGATCTCCAGTGCTATTTAACTTTTGTGAAATATTCAATTTATTTTTAAAAAATATACTTTGGAGTTTTACGAGGACTACTTTATTACCATTTACACTGCAGCGGTGATCAAGACATTCAATTTGTTACCTACAAAACCTTGTTTTCAGCACTGAAATATTCACTTTTTTTTTTTTTTTTTTTTTTTTTTTTTTGAATATAAAACTCCCCAAATTTCACAGGTCATGAAGAGGAGAAGAAGTAGAAAGCAAACAGTGGAATATGTTTTAGACATATGAACTCATACCAAACTTCCTTGTGAAAGGAAGACTGGAGCTTAGGTGATATCAGCCTAAATTCTCAACTCTATCCCAATTTTCCCTGAGGCCTTGAACAAGTCAGACAGTCTCTGTTTAAAAATTCCTCTGCTGTAAAATTAAATTTAAAATGCATCATTTCTCTCGGTCTGTCTCAGTGGTTAAGGATCATTTTACCAAGTCTGCAATGCGTAGAGCAGCAGATCTCTAGCTTGTACAGCAGTTAAGATGACATAAATAACAACAGTTATGTATTGTAATCTACATGTGCATGCAGATCTTACATGTGCTTTAAACTCAAATATATATATATCTATATTAAGTTTATAACCAGTGGAATATGGGAATATGTATGTAAAAATGTTTCTAAATCATTGCATATTCTTTGCCTTCACTCGCATGACTTACATTATTCACTTGGTTTATAATGTGCACTATTATAACTAATTGTGTGTTCATGGCTCAGAATGAGTCTAAGAGTTCTGCATCTTCTTCATGGAACAAATATGTTGAGTAAGTATCTGTGGGTATGTATGCATTTTAACTCTCTACCTCTAATTAATTACTTGGCCTGTCTTACAGCCTTCACACACAGTAGTTTATGAGTTTAATAACTTTTTTTTTTTTTTTTTTTTAATTTTTATTTGAGGGAGTATTTTTGTCTCTAAACTCAATAACTACAATAATTATGGAGTTACAACAGTTACAAATTACATTCCACTGAAGTTCTGTCTGTCCTACCGCTCCAGTTCATTATCCCACTTTCTGAAGTTAATAATTATTTGCTTGCTATCCAGGCACATTTCTTATTGTTGCCAACACGGATAAAGAACATCAAGAGCTGTTGTATTTTAAAATTATATTTAATAATATTGAAATGTTGAGTATTTGCTCTAATAAAATATTCTATTAGAAACTCCTGGCTTGTGGGACACTGTTAAAAAATAAAGCTCTTATCTTCAGCACTGCCAACACTTGCAATATTACAGCACAAAAAATTCATGCCATTGGAGTCACACTTAAGCTGGATGATCCTATTACTTTATTTTATTTTATTTTATTTTATTTATTTTTTCAAATTCTCAGTTTGGCATTAATATGTTAGAATATGAACTCTGATAGCTGTAACACATAATAGACAGGAAAAGATTCTAAAATACTTTGTTTAAAAACAGTCATAAAATTGTTTCTGACTGTTTCATGACTCATGATACTGAAAGAGTTGGGAGTGGCAAACCCTTATGCAAGCAGGAATGAGAATCTGCAAGATGTAAGGTATTTATATATGTATCTCCATAACACACTGGGATACTTCCCTACTTTTGAGAGCACTACAGGTTAGATAAGAGTTATATCTGCCATTGGCATCAGAAGTACTGTTCAAATGCATTTTAATAATTTTAGAATACTTCTTTCCAAATGAAGAGGGAAGCACTACATACATATAATTTCTTTGTGCATTTGCTGACTACCAAGTGAATGCCTTTTGAATTCTGTAGGGAGATCACTATCTTGTTGAAATGATAAGTGCACTCAATAAGTTTAGAAGAGCTTTTACTGATAATTTGCCATTAATAAGAAAAATTGAAAATCCTGTACTCTTGTATTTTTCAAGTGTTTTAAACATTCTGCACAAAATGGATGCAGTGTGCCCAAAGTAAATAATACACAGAATGTCATACATTTACTTGCCCACCTGAAACTAGAGGAAGATAGGAGTTTTAATGCTTATTTTAGCAATTAGCTAGAACTTTTGTATTTCTCAAATTCTGGGGACTCACATAAAAGAGTTTGAAAAAATTGCTGAATGCCAAAAAAAATGTCACAGTTATTCACGTTAATTGCCATGATCAGATTGTGGTCAGCTACTGTTTTGAACTACATGCAAGTCAAATAGTGACAGAAGACACTGAAACCAATAGGATTCTTTCCGTCACTTCTCTGTGGTGTTGGTTTTGTTCACTGGTCTAGACAGTAAATGGTCTTACTGTGTCTTTTACCCTTTTCCATTAATTCCTAATATTGCTGTTTTACTTTGGCACTTTTCTCCCCTCCTTAGATTTACTTTCACTGGCATTTACACTTTTGAATCATTGATAAAAATATTGGCAAGAGGATTCTGTCTAAATGAATTCACTTTCCTTCGAGATCCCTGGAACTGGCTGGATTTCAGTGTGATTGTTATGGCGTAAGTGAGAACAGATAAAATATGGATTACTTGAACATGTTCTCTGTATTTGAAGTTTTTGTTGCTGTGTATCTGAAACTGTCTAGGATGTTGACTCTTGTACTTGTTTTATCACTCTTTGTATAACAACAATGCATTAGTCACTCGAGAAGGGAATGGAGATGTGCAGAGCAAGATAGAGTTAACTGTTCAATCCCATCTCATACCACTCTGCAGCACTTTTACATGAATTTACATTCATTTTACATGCATTTTTTGTGAATTTACATGCCCTCTTTACATGCATTTGTAATAGCTGGCCTGTCCAATGTGAATTCATACTGTCAATGAAAGTGTAAATTTGAAAATAGAGTGATTTGTATTGACACCAGGACAGTGGATTAAATTTGATCTCTTCCCCTCTAAATTCATGGTCTAAGCTTCAGTTTTCAGCAATTTGAAAACTTTCATACTGGTCAGAGGCTACTACAGATGGAAGGCAGAATCAAAGCAGTTCTGGCTGTTTCAGCCTGAAATGAATAATTCTGAGTGTTATCTTTTTTTTAATGTTTTGAGTGCATAATATTTTAAGATGCTGACACAAAATCAAATGTGCACAAATCAAGAGCTACCTTATAAAGCAATTCTAATAATCCAGAAAAGGCTTTCTATTGTATGAATCTTCAAAAAAATACTTGGTAAGTAGTTCCTTAATGCTTAAAAATAAACTCAGGAGGATTAAGAATTAATAATGAACACTGTAAAAAAAAAAAAAAAAAAAGTATCCCGCTTACTCCATTTTGAGTATCCTGATTTCACAGGTATGTTGGAGCATTCAGTAGCCTGGGGAGTGTATCAGTCCTTCGGACTTTCAGGGTTTTGAGAGCCTTAAAAACCATTTCAGTAGTCCCAGGTAAGAAAATCTATTTGCTGAGTATTTTCTGTTACTTAAAACTGATTCTTTACTCCAATCAAAATATTGGCTTATTCTTCCTTCCTTCCTTCCTTCCTTCCTTCCTTCCTTCCTTCCTTCCTTCCTTCCTTCCTTCCTTCCTTCCTTCCTTCTTTCCTTCCTTCCTTCCTTCCTTCCGTTTCTATGTCTTTTTCTTTCTCCTGCCATGTCTTTCACTGATTGCAGGTGCAGCTGAATTTGTGGACACAAATACAATCTCAGTCAAGCTGGACTAAACAGAATCAATCAAGCATTAGAAACAATCTTGTGTTCAATTTACTTTTATTATATTAAAATTATTTCAATAGCACTTTATTATGTCAGTTTTACAGAATGTTCTTCTAGCTAGTTTATCTATTTTGGTTCAACAAAAACACCTCTGCTGACTGAACAAAATCATCTTACATCATCTCTGGGACAACATTTTTTCCCCAACTTTTCCAGCAGTTATAAAGTCAGTGGGTGCTTTCTCATGACTAAGCACAAACTTAGAACCACTGGCTTGCCCCAGTGTTCTTTCTTTTCTTTTCTTTTCTTTTCTTTTCTTTTCTTTTCTTTTCTTTTCTTTTCTTTTCTTTTCTTTTCTTTTCTTTTCT